>OX596024.1:600000-1072371 GCA_951394055.1 Villa cingulata
TATATTCTGAACTACATAATATTAAGCATCATTATATAAACATCCTATGTATACAAAATACGATTTAAAACACACAATCGCATATATGTAGATACATTATTGCTACATATTTGTCAATTATAAATATTTTTAAAATTTCACATCATAAATGTACATACAAGGTAAAATTATTTATGCATCTGAATACATTATAGAGTGTGTGTAGGTATATAAGTATATATATTATAATAAAAAAACATAAACATATGCATTATAATGTATATAGGTACATACGAGTATATGATTTTTAGATGAGATAAAGAACAGTATTTTTTTTTGATTTTTGACTTTGGTTTAACTAAGTATATAGTTTTGGCGTTTTGGTCATGTGCATCCAATATTTTTTTGGCCAAAAAAATTTTTTAATTTATTGATTTTTATTTTTGTATACTCGTACAAATTCATTTTATTGATTTTATGATTATTGTACATAAGTATATACAGGGTTTTCCAATAGGAACGTCAGAACTTTAAACAGCCACAACGACAACACTGATCGAAATGTCAAACTCAAGCTTTGATTGATGTGCTCAGTACTGTGTGACAAATGATTATGGAAAGGTATACGATTCAAGAACGCGTAGAAATTATTCGAATTTATTACCAAAATGGCTGTTCGGTTCGCCAAAGAAAATCATTTTTTCGGATGAAGAGCATTACTGGCTCAGTGGGTTTGTGAATAAGCAAAACTGTAGGATTTGGGCTGAGGAAAATCCACAAGCCTTCACAAGATTCACGAATTGCCTCTTCATAGCCAGAAAATTACCGTTTGGTGTGGTCTTTGGGCTCAAGGCATGATCGGGCCTTATTGTTTTGAAAGTGAAAGTGGAAATCACGTAACTGTGAATGGCGAGCGCTACAGGAATATGATAACAAAATATTTTTGGCATAAACTGGAAAATGTTGACATAAACAATGTTTACATTCAACAAGATGATGCGACTTGTCACACATCTCATCAGACAATCGACTTGTTGCAAGAAAAATTTCCTGGACGAGTTATTTCAAGAAATGCTGATGTAAACTGGCCGCCAAGATCGTGCGATCTAACGTCCTTGGAATTTTTCCTATGGGGCTATTTGAAATCTTTGGTCTACGAGAATAAGCCAAGAACGATTCGCGATCTTTGACAGAACATCCAACGCACCATTGAAAATTCACCACGCGATATGTGTGAGAAAGTAATGAAAAATTGGGTCTCAAGACTGCATTCAGCCAGACGAAGCCGAGGAGGACATTTAAACGATATTATTTGCAGAACGTAATGTAATCGATTGTTCTTCAAAATAATAAATAAATCACGTAAATATCACTTGTAGTTATCATTGTGTTTCATTTTGAAGTTCTGACCTTACTATTGGTAAACCCTTTATATGCATAAATAAATGCTCATATTTACGAGATATTGTACATATAAATGTGTAGTATATGAATAATGTTATGTTGCATAGTACATGGAAAATGAAATTTATCTTTTCAGATTTTTTAGTTTTTTCAAGTTTTTTTTTTTCAGCATAGTATACGCCATTATTAACTCTCATAGTATTTTTATATCAGTTTTTTTTTTAACAACATCCGCTATACAGTATTTGACAAGGATACTTGGACAAAAAAAAATTATAATATGTAATTATTATTATTATTGATGATCATTATATACATATATAAGCTATGTATGTATAACATAAATGTAAATTTAAGCCACTATTATATGTATCTATACGCATGTATTAGATATACGATTACAAAAAAAAAGTAGTGAATAGAAAAAACATATGAATTTTACAGTTAAATTTTTATATGGTCAAAAAATTAAATGAATAATGATGATGTTATGTGACAGTTAATCGTTATTAACATAACATACACACACATTATATATTTGTTTGTATGTATGTATACCTCAATGAATATATAAGGTATGGTCAACCAGACAATAATAATTTTGCTATCGATTCGATATTGATAACCTCATCATTGATAAAAAAATTGTTTTGGTACAAATTGATTAGAAGATACGTATACGTGTACGCATGCGAATATACTCGTATATTCGCATGCGTTTTAAAAAAAAAATGTTAATACATAGTACTCGTATATACAGTATACAGCTAGATATACATAGCTATAAAGATATAATTTGTGCATATGTTTGTACGTATAGTACATACTCTAGGCGAGTATGTATGCGTATTCATATTAAGATGCGTAAACATTTTTTTAGATGCATAAATTATGTTGGCTATGAAGACTACTTTATGAAATGTTTTTGTTATTTTATGATGAAATTTATTATCATTATGCTATCTAAAAAAAAAAACAGAAAAAATCTTTACATATTTTGCCCTTGATATGAATGTCTTCGTGTTTTTAGTATCGTATTTGCTTTTTTATTTCAGTTGTTTTTTCGGTTTTTTTTATATTCCAAATTATAACTAAACTAGCAATAAGAGTATAAGAGCTTAGAAAAAAAATTGTATATTAAATCTTGGAAATATCACTATTTTATGTGCAATAATAATATAGTAATGTAGTGACCATCTAACTTTAAAGAAAAAGTTAACCTTAATGAGTATAATGTACAAACATCTTGATTCGTATAAAGTAAGTACAATTTATGAATTAAGTATTATAGAATTCATAATTTTGTCAGTCTTTTATGACAACTAACATGCGAGGATACTAGAAATAATCTTCTCACATACACAGTAGCATGGAACATAGAGTATATAAGGTATGTCATGTTAGTTAATGTATAAGAGAGAAAGTGACGCCATTGCATCGACTGTTGTTCAACAGGCAATATAAAGCTAAAAAATGTTTTATATATACCATTCATGAGAATGATCCATTGATCTTTATACTTGCTCTGACACTACACGCACTAAAAAAAGTGCACAAGAAACAGGAAGGCACAATAAGTAATAGCAAATGAGATTATTGGCATTTAACTATAGTACGATATTCGCTAGTAGTACCTTACATACCATGTACTAGACAAGTATTTTCATTCATGAGAAAAATTCATTTTTCTTCACGCTTGCCCTACACCACAAACCATAAGAAGAATACGAGAAACAGGAAGAGACAGTAAGTGGTAGCTAACTATACAGTACGATATACGAGTATGCTAGTAGTACCTAACAAACCATGCACTCGTATTTTGACTCATGAGAAAAATTCATTTCCCCTTTATATTTGCTCTGCCCTACACACCACAAGAAATACGAGAAAATAGAAGAAACAATATGCAATCGTATTCTGCTGATTCATAAATCCATTTTCTCTTCACACTTGTTCTGTTCTATGGTTCTACCAAAACCTCCGAAAGAATCTCTCTCTCTCTTAGAGAGAAGCCATGAAGTAGTCATCTGCATTAGTGTGAGTGTAGTCGGAAAAAATTATTAAATGTCATGTAAATTAGTAGGCAACTAGTGAATTTTGTTAATTTATTTTATTATTTTTTAAATAAAAAATTGGAAATTAAATTTAAGGTAAGTATTTTTATATTACTTAATTGTTAGTGAACATATTAAAATAAAAAAATTGTGAAAATACATATGTGAAATATTTAAAATAAAAACTAAAAATATTGTCTTAGAGGTTAAATGTACATATATTTTCTTCTATAGTATAAATATAGAATAGAATATATAAATAAAAAATATTATATTAATTTATAAATTGAAAAGTGAATTATTATTGATGCATTTTGTAAAAAGTGCATAAATGAAAGAGTGTTTAATAATATAATTATTTAATTGAATTTTTCTTAAAAATAATTACAAAAAAAATCTTCAGGTTATGTAACAACTCTTGTTTACATACCTCATAAAGTAAAAAAATAAAAATTATTCAATTAAAAAATCAACTTTTTCTGTTGATCTTTAATCCTTAAAATAATGGTCTTCTGACAAAGTTCTTATTCGTTTATTTATTTTCATTTTTAGTGCAGTTGGTTCATAGTTGGACTTACTAATAAAAGGAATCAGGAAAGTGCAAGGATCTTCAGACCCGAAATGTTTGAAGATAAGTTCATTTTTATATAATTTGATTACTTTATGCTTTTATTGATTTTATATTTGCTTCATTTTCCTTTTTTCTTTCAGAAATTGGTGCAGTACTCTTTATAACAATTGTCCTAATCGGAACTGGATGGACATTTATCAAACACGATAAAAACAAGAAACTTTTCATGATTGTCATTCCTTTACAAGTAAATATTGAAAAAAAAATGAAAATGAAAGAATATTTAATTTCAAATTTTAATAAATATTTTATTTTTAATTCAGGTTCTTGCAAATGTTGCCGAAAGTGAAGAAGGTGATATAAAGCGAAGGCAATATAATAGAACAAAGCGTGCAATACTATTTCCAGTTGTATGGTCAATACATTTACATGAAGCATCAGCAACTAATTAGGAATAAGCAGCAATAAATTAAGAAAATTGATATTATTACATCCATTTTACATAATGATGGCTCGTTATATTTGTTTTACACGGATCATTGTTTATTTATTGAAAATAACTGCAGCATTTCAGTATGCTTAGTTATATGAAATGTTTAGAGAAATGGCAACATATGTATTTTTCGTATTGACTAGTTATAAATTTCGACCAACAACAAAACATCAACATGTCACATTAGAAAATATGGATAATGATGATGAAGTTGCAGTTTCAACTGAAAATTTACATAAAACAAAAATATTAAATCGTTTTTTAAAAAAATTTAAGACGAAGGACGTTTTTTTTGTAAATATGTACATACATACATATATTATGCAATAAATATAAATATAAAGAAATAATTCATATGTATATAAATATAAATAGAAAAGAAATAAAACAATTTTTACAATATTTAGATCTAATTTTTATTATTTTAACTATTTTTTTTCTTGTAATTACTTATGCTTATATAATTTAAATTCAAATTCTAGTAATCCAAGCAAAATAATTACATTCAAAATTTACATTCAAATTCAAAACTTACATTCAGATTCAAACAAAATAATTACAATCAAAATTTACATTCAAAATTCAAAACTATTCAAAACATACATACATTCAAAACAAAATAATAAATTTGCATTTACATATATTCAGAAATATATTTTATTATTTAGGTATTTATTTTATTGCCAAAAACAAAACAAGAATTTGTATTTTTAATGCTTATACCAAATAAATAATATCAATAATAAAATAATAATATATTTTTTGACAGCTCAGACTAAGTAGTCAAGAAATGTAAACAAAAAAATTCCCGACTACTTAGGCCTTTGAATGTGTGTGTAAGAAAATTTTTTTCATGGCTTCTCTCTGTAAGAGAGAGAGATTCTTTCGGAGGTTTTGGTTCTACACAAGCATTACGTATATATTATGATTTTCTCTTTTTCCTGAAATTGTGTCGATAAAGGAAATGCACACAAATGTACGATTACGGAGGTTTTTTTTTCCCTTACTTATCTCTGATTTTATTTATTTTTTTCTTCATAAACTCATGCCTATATTGCTTGCGTTGCGTTCACTGGAATTTAATTGTTTCAATTAAATGATGCCCCTGGAGTATGTTATTATTGAGTCAAATTATTTTTTTTTTTTGTTTTTTCATGAGCTGCTGATGTACTTGCATAGATATCTAAAAAAATATGAATTAAAATTTTTTCATAATTTTGAAATATTTTTTCTATCAATCATTTTACTTATACAATAAGTATTTGGAGTAAACATATTTGGGTAGATATTCAAGTTTCTCATAAAAACACAAAGAAAAAGAAGTTAATTAATTTAATTTGAGCAAAAATACAAATAAAAAAAATGTTCGTATGTCCTTAATATTTTTTTATCCGCAATTTTATTTTAATTCTTTACATTTAGATACTCAATTAATTAGTATATACGTTTAGAAATAAAATATTTATTGCGTATAGTTTTAATTAAATGATCGCTTTGAGCTGATGATGCTCATGAAAAATTACAAGTTATCCAAATAAAAATTCATAAAAATGAAAAACAATAAAACGAAAAAAAAAAAATTTTTATTTTTTTTGTAAAAAATCATCAAAAATAACAAGATAATGAATGAAACATTGAAAATGTTTGATGTGAGATCGTCTGTTTGTATACGCGGCAATCTGTGTATACAAGTGATAAACATGTGCTGAATGAAAAAAGATTCCTATAAGATATAAAATATCATAATAATAATAATAATAACATTGCCCTATGTATGTAATACGTGAATTGAATATCTAAAATATTTTTTATAATCATTCAAATATAATCTGTCTAATTACCTACAGTTTTGTTTTCTGCTTCTAATATTTTGACGGTTTTTAGATCGTCAGATTGAGCTATAGCTGGTAGTTGAACAATGTTTTAATTACTTATATGATAAAGAGGAATATTAGAAGAAGAAGAAACTTCATAGAATACCTAACAAAAAAAAATTCCGTCGGCCTTCTAAAAACGAATAAAATTTAAAAATAGATGAGAAAATACCGCACTAAACACAACATTCAGTAAAACAATTAACAAAATTAACAGAAAGCAGTGATTTAATGAATTTTCCGGGGGTTTTTTCCAATTGCTTGTCACTGTTATTGTTATTGTTTTTGGTTTTCTTTTTTGTCCTTAAATAATTAATGTCAAACAACTCATTTTAAATATACATATATATGTACGTACTAATATTAAAACGTTCCTAAAATTGATATTTTGTAATAAATATACATAAGTAGAGATATGATATTCATTTTATTCTACTTAATTGCGAATTATTCATTCTATTTATCATTTATGTAGGTACATATAAACATTTTAACCAGTTTGATATTAAAAAAAAATATGTAATTAAAAATAAAATTTGAAAAACAATTTGTATAAATCATAAAATGTTCGTAAAGATGCTATATGTAGCTAGTTAGTAATCTATGGGAGGCAAACAGGGAGGCAATAAATACTATAATGATGACCGGATTAAATTATTAAAAACAAATCTGTTAGATTATTACCGATTATTTATGATTAATTATTTTTTGTGTGTGGATATAGTAATGAAAGTGTACATAATGTATAGACAGGGCCGGATTAAGAACTTTATGTGTTCTAGGCACTGCAAACCTTTTGCTTCCCTTTATTGTTTGAAGGTAAGAAGAAGGGGGAGAAATAACGCTTCATTTAGTTACAAACATTGGTCTTTAGACAAAGTTGTCATATAAATAACTACGAGTAAGTTTAAAATATCCTCTCATCCTTTTTCTTAATTAAAAGTCTTTCTGTTTGGATTTTTAAAATTGTTAAAAATTCAAAGCAGTTAAAAATGTTGTTTAGAGATAAATCCCAACCTGTGTATAGGATATAGACATGTAATGTGCCCAATTCATGAGTGTACAATTTGACAGAACTAAAAGACAAACAAAAAACAAGTCTCTTGTGTTTATCTACAGATTAAAACTATATAATTTTACACAAATATTCTTCTTTTATATTTTTTTTACAATAACAATTATTTTTTGTATGAGCAGAATATTACAAAAAAAATCATAAAATTCATATATTATGCAGACAGAACAATTTATTTATATTTGTTTGTATGTTATGCAAATTTTGTTTTGATAAACACTGAATATGAGAGATATTTCAAGTAAAAAAAAGTTCTAAAAATAAAAAAAAATAGGTATTTGTGTAAATATTATGATAGGTATACTCCTATATATGTAGATAACAACGACGAGACAATACAAGATTATTGATTAATAATTATACCGCACACCACAAAGATTCTAAGCAATAATGATAGAGATATGAATCAGCAAATTTTTAATTTTTTGTTTTATTTTTTCATGTTTCAAATTTTTTTAATTGACTTTGGAAAACTATGGTATAACAGTCCTTGATCAGCCAAAATCTAAACGTGCATAAAGTGATATTTTTAATACTATATAATCTATCACTTGTTCTAATGCATGCTAGGACTACCTCATTACACACATTTTTCTTCTTTTTCTTCCATAGCACTACAGCTATAGATGAGCCATGACTTCTTCTACAATTTCTTTTCATCGACTTCTGTCCTGAGCCAACCTCCTGAAGTCCCTTATTTTCAATTTCTGTATATCTCTCAGAATTATGACATGCATTGCAAAACTCTACTTCAGTTTGCAAGTGCCCCGTCTGAATCGCAGCAAAGTAAAGTTCATTTGATAGTATTTTAGCTTCAGGTATTCTAAGATATTAACGCCCTAAAATTGACTAAATATTATATGGCATATATAGATTTATTTCACGAGCTCTAATTCATTAGGTGGTAGTTTCTAAACTGCATGACGGCATGTTAATATGGTAATTGTAAGTTTTCACAAGTTAGCGAGGTAACAGTGATTGCTAATTACTTGCCTGCCTATAAAATGCATCGATTCTTAACTTTGAAATTTTTTCACAAATTATTTCTTAAATTTGTAAATTTGATATTAAGATCATTCATTTAAAAGAACCTTCAACAACGCCGCCAAAAAACGCCGTCAAAATTTATTTCAAAAATACAAGTATTCATTTTGTAAATATAAATGTATATACGAGTATGAATATTGCAGATGAAATGAAACAATGAAAATCGATGTCAAGATCACTCAAATAATAAATAATTAAACCTGATCCTGTTATATCGTATATCATACCTACATTTTTTATACATTAAAATATAAATTTTTTAAAATATAATTCAAATTATCAAAAAATGAAACAGAAATAAAAAACATATTGACGCAAATAAATAATGAAATATGTTATACATATGCATCATCATCATCATCACTATAATTATAATAATTTTTATTATTATTATCAAGGTTAATACTCATAAATATCAAAACAAAAAAAAAACAAAAAATAAAAAAAAACAATAAGAAATTCACAAAAAAGAAATTTGCGAACCAAAAACACAAGCATAATATCAAAAAATGATTTAATATTATTTACAATGATATTATTTACAGTGATCCTCGTGATGAGTGTTTAAACGGTAGCGATATGTTCAAATTAACAACACTTACACTATAGCATCTTTCTCATAATATCAACGTTAGATCCTATTAATGACGATACCATGAAGGTTTGACTAAATTTGAAATAAATGAGTTTGGTAGGAAAATGAATATTGAACAATATTAGCTTTACAAATAGCTTTACTTGAATAGCTCGATGGTTGGGTGTCGGTCTTGCGATCTTGAGATCACGGTTCGAATCTCAGTCAGCGCACTACTCTTGCCCAAGTGGATCAACAATGTACACCAGTAACTGATTACTGATGATAAACTGGAAATATATCTGACAGAAATTACTGATCGGCGGTGCCATAATGGACTGAGTATCCGCTTGCACTTAATACATATACTATATACATTGTATGTATACTATATGTATATTTGAAAAAAAAAAAGCTTTACAAATACAGACACTTACCATCACTTATACCTTATACCACATGTAAGTTATGTAAGAATTGATAGAGTAAGATAGATTGGATATTTGAACAGAATATGAATGATTCTGATTCTTGTAAATGGCTTTTGAATAAGAATATCGAAAGAATTAGACTTTAGAAGAGATATAGACTTAGGAACAGATTGATGGCAATCTATTTCAAGATACGTCAAAAATCTAAATTTATGGATGCAGTATTGAATCCATGAATATGTCGAGGAACAAATTTTCTTATAGGATAAGGACATGTTTCGAACTGTATGACTCAAAAAGAAGAAGAAGAAGAAGAAAAATTACTTTTAATGTTGTTCTTCGATTAAATTTTTGACATTGTTTTTTTCATTTTTGACATTTGATTAATCCAATACAAAAATATATCAAAATATTGGATTAATTCTCTTTGTACTTTGTTTCTGGGATTCCTACGTGTGCATACCTAGGCATACCTCACCTATTCATAGCAGTGCTAATGCAGATAAATCGCGCCATTTATTAATTGTTCAAATAAATATTCCAAGTAATATCTTGCATTAAGTCCACATTTTAAAATAATAACACATCACATATATAATTAAATGCATCATATTTTCCGGAAACATCTATAGTGCAAAATAATGCAATAAATGATAAATATTTTCTCAATTTAATTAAATTTAGTATTATTACATATACATATATGTAGGTCAAAGACCATATACAGGAAATAATTGCCTATACATTCTACTAAACCTATATAACTTAATTAAAAACTTAATAATATATAATAATTATAAAATAAAGATATAATAATTATAATAAATAAATACGCGATTAATATCACAAAATGTACTATGTATTTAAGTAGTATACGCTTAGTTAATGATGTATTGACGTAATATGTAAACACAAAAACATTTCGTATACATATAAGATTGAAATCCATATAATTTTTAAGTAAACAATTCAATTATTTATTAGAAGATCAGGATTGAGGAAAGGAAATTATTTGATTTGTTTCAACTTAAATTTTAATTTCTCACATTTATACATTAGAATTACATTACATTTTACATTACATTTGTTTGTGATTAGAATATACAAACTCGTCATACCTTAATACATCACAAATTGTACAAAAAACAAAAAAAAAATACCATATGTAACAAATACAATAACTGACAATAGTTAGAAATGATGTGACGTAAGAGAACTGGACGAATTTTTTTTTATCGGTTCAATTATTTATTTGACATAGAAAAATTTTTTTTTCAGTAAAATTTGCAAACAAACAATAATAATAAGTTTTCCAATTAAATTATTACAGATATTTGAAACCAGTATGTTTGTATCTTAATAGTAATTTGATTAATTATTGTATTTTCGTATGTTTTTGCATTGATTTTACATAGAAAAACATTTTTTTACATCAAATTTGTATAATACGTGGACTTGGCTATCATTATTTATGTATGTTCAGTTTTATACATACTCGTATATTGATTCTCTGCGGGTCTTCATACTAATACATAATAACCATCTACTCGTACGTAGTATGTGGCATGTAATCAAAATAATACATACACGTGAGAATGACGTAGTACACTATCGTCCTATCTTCCTCGTTGGTAGGGTTGTTTCCATTCTCGTACACTACACTTTGTGTTTGTATGAGTAAATCTAAATGATATACATATATCTAAACAAAATACAACAACTGTCGTACATCAGCTAAAAAGTTTGTTTGTGCTTTTGTTTAACAACTAAGCTAATAAATATTTGTGATGACTCTCAAAAATCTATTCATGTTCTTCTGTACTCGCCTAACACAGTGCAATACCTAATATACACAAGAAAATGAGAAGAGAAACAATATTATTCGCGTATCTTTCTACTTTTTTTTCTACTTCTCTTTTTATACCCCTAATACTCTAGAGTTCAATGATCATGTTTGTTTACAAATGAAAATATAGGTCAAAACAATAGTCGGTTTCTCCTTCTAGTTTCAATTTGAAATTCTTCTTCGTACACACCTACTACAGTGTACATAGTACCAAATATACACAAGAAAAGGAAAAGAGAAACTACTTACTATTCGCATATCTTTTTACTTATATTTCTACTTCTCCTTCTACGCGAATAGTAGTTTCCCCTTTTTCCTTTTCTTGTGTCTATCAATATCAAGTACTGCACTGTATTAGGCGTGCACGAAGAAGAATTTTTCAAATTGATACAGTATCCGTGAATATAAGAAAATCCGATAAAAGTTGTGACCTACATTTTCATGTGTAAACAAATATGGTCATTCAACTATTGAATATTTGAGATGTAGGATGAAAAGTAGAAATAGAAGTGAAGTAGCAAAATACGCTACTAGTATAGTTTCTATTCTTATACTTTCTTGTGTATATTAGGTGCTGCACTGTAATATGCGTGTACGATAAAAACGATAAATATTTTCTTATTTTCTATTTCTTTTTCTACATCCCAAATATATAAGAATTCAATGACCATGTTTGCTTATGAACGAAAAGGATCAGAAACTTTCATTTGGATCAAACATCTGGAATTTTCCAATCATAAAATATAAATATTTATTATCTACCTATATATACTATACATTACTCATTAACGAAAGTGGTATAATTAAATAGATGAATATGAATTTGAATACTCCTATGTATGTATAATATGTTGTCATTATTCGTACATATTTCTTTAGATCTTTGATATTTTGAATGCGAATTTATAGGCCACACTCATTTCAAATGTTTAAAGTAAGTACATAATTTCTGATTAGCATTACATCTACAATACGATTATGCCATATCTAAACACTTTATAATATTTAATTTTTAATTAATTGTGAATTTTTATCTTATTGTCAAAAATATTCTAATGATATTCATATGAAGATACAAAAATATTTAATTACTGTAAAAAGAAAAAAAAAAACAAATAAAAATAAACCCCAACAAATTGTGTTAATGAAATAAAATTATAAAAAATAAGTATACGATCGTATTAGCATGTTCGAGTAGTGTCTATAATAATACCAAATAAACAAATAAAACACACATTATACCAAATTAATGTCAAATTCAAAGTAAAATTTGTGGATCTTATATGATGATCTTAAGTAAGTTTAAGTAGATTGGAAAATTTAATTCACTAATATGTATGAGTGAATGTGCTACTGATGTAACAGAACGGTAACTCAAGAAATCAAGAATTATTTTGATTATATAATGTACATATTGTGCTACATAAAGGGTAAGATAATTATCATACTGGAATATGATGGAATTTAGATGGGAATTTCAAAGATTTATGCAAAGAGTTTTGGATAAAAATTTTTTTTATTTACTTTTATGGATGATTTTGGTTGTATGGTATACATATGAAAACCATAAATTCATTAAATATCTTGCATTATTATTTCATCCACCATGTATTGAAGATCGTCATGTGATAACAAATATTTTCTGGACAAAATGTTCATTTGGCAATATGAATTTGTTTTCAAATTCATATGAACATTTTATTTGGGTGAATTTATACACGAAACAAAACTGAAAACTAAGAAAAGGGCAATAAACTGAAGTACGAGCATTTAGGCATATCCGAGCATATCCCAAGAGGCGGAAAAATATTAAATTCTACATGAAATTCTGAGGGTATAGACGCATCAGAAGATAAAATAGAAGAAAACTTTGTGGCTTTATAAGCAATTTAAAGTTTTGATACAACTTTTCATTTTATCCACTATTCAAATTTACGGCAGACAAAGCAAAAATTATTTATGGGAGATATTACAAACCTTCGAAACGGGTTGAAACTATAAGAGAGAAGTGTATTGCATTATTGTATATTTATGTCGTCATATAATTTTGTAAGAATTTAATTTCAAGTTCAAAAAATTAATTTTTTTTTTCTTTTTGCAGACAGTAAACATTTATTTCTTTAGACTTTAGAGGTAGACAAATGGGTATGTAATGTTTTTCTTTTTGTTTTTTTACGAAACAACAAAAATAACTTAATAAAATTGTTGGTTTTCAAGATTTTTTCACTTTCCAAAAAATATATAAATTTAAGTAATATCGGATAAATGTACTTAAGTATTAACATTTTATTCAGAAATCAATTTTTGTATGAATATATTTATAGAATTAAATACCACATGAGATAATATACGCGGATATAAATAAAATCTAGAATTTTCACAAAAAAAAAAAAAGTTAAAAATACACATGAACAGAGGGAATGAGAATGCTTGTAAACAAGAACTTATTCATTCGATATGCGTACTCGTACATACGAGTGCTTACATGCAAGATGTCTTCTCAAATGCAAATCATACTTATTGAGGACTAGAGTGTGCCTGCGACTTCGTCCGCATTGTCATAGAACTATAAAACGAACCACGATATACAGAATAAGGTGATCCCGAGCGAAGAAGCTCTTTGTAAAGCTTTATGTTATTACGTCATTTCTATTGAGTTTGTATTCAATTACCACGATTGCCACGATCAACCACGATTATCAGTTCATTTAGAAGAAAAAGCTTTTCATACATTTTATAGATTTTTTTCAGACCTTCATCTGTTTAATCCAAATTTTTATTGTTTTAAATAATTAAATTTGAAAAAAAAAGTAGCCTATTATTTGTGGGAGGAATCACTCTTTAAGATAAAAAAAATTCCATCAAGATTGGTTCGGCCGTTTTCGAGATTACCCGGAACATACAGACAGACAGACAGACAGACAGACAGACAGACAGACAGACGCAACAAATTTATTTATAAGATTGAGGTACGATTTTTTTAAAAATTATCTTCTCTTCTAAAGAACTGAGTAAAATTGATCAAATATGAAAATAAAAATTAAGAAAGTATCAAACATAAAGAATTAATAAACGGAAACAGATGATAGGGAAAAGTGAGAAAATTAAAAACTGACTGCTCGTGGACTGATCTTTCGATCAATGGTACTCTAATGTCTGTAAAGTTAAAGGTAGACATATAGGTATTGGCCTAATTCTGACCTTTGTGCTTTATTCAAATGTTCAAATATATGTGTAAATAAATAATTGTATCGTGAAAATGAAACCTGTTTTAACAGAGTATAAAATGTATCTGCTCATACCGCTTTATTTATCAGGACGTTTCTAGTTATAGTCTAGCAAAATATTTTGCACACATACATATATAATTAAAAATATTTTTCTGCAATATATAAATATGTATTATTATTTTTGATTATCAGACACTCATATGAGCACACAAGCGAATGAATTTATATCGCGTCATCGTATATTTTTGTACAAAAAAAAAAAATATTTTATTAGAATCATATCTGAGGAAATGAAAAAAAAAATGTTTAGAAAATTTACATATACCTGAAGCGTACATAATGTATGTACATGCAAGCGATAAAGTAAAGATCAAAAAAATAATTAAAAAAAAATATAAAATAAACTGGACATTTCATTTAACCAGATACAGAATAATTAAAATTAAAATTTGTCATCAGACTGGTTCATGTACCCGAACGTCTACCAATTAAATATGGTAGTCAGTAGATATAATATGTGTTAATTTTGGCACAATTTTGGATAATTTTGTTATTTATGCAATAATTTCAAATTATAATTTTATGCAATTCAAATAAAATTTTGAAAATAAAATTTTGAAAATAAAAAATAAATAAATTTAACAAAAAATGAAAATAAAATAAAAAAAGGTTTTTAAAAAAATTATCTAGAAAAATATAATAATTTACGAGTATGTAAATTTAAAAAAAACAGGAGATTTTTAATTTGCCACCGGTTAAACCACTTCCCTTTTAAATACATACACGAGTGTAAATAGAAGACTTTAATGACAGTCATTTTTCTTATACACACAATATAAATCAACAAACTGCGTCTACTACAATATTTATGTATGCGGAGTATATGGAGGTACATAAGTATTATACGCGATCGTATAATGTGCACAATTACAATCGTGCACAACACGACAACATACATATTTACTTCAAGACTTTAATAACAAAATAATATTATGATCATGTTATGTTAAAATTAAAAAAAAAAAAAAAAAAAAAACAAAAAAAAAAAAACACTACAACCTACAACGAATAAACAGAAACAACTAAAAAATCATAAAGAAAGATAAGGTCTGTTAATCCGTTTTGCAAAAATATTGAGAAATAATATTAAGAGTTTTTTGCAAAAGAAATACATAGCAAAGCATATATTTTCAAGGACGAATTAACATTGGATTGCCAAGAAAATTTCAAAATTAAGTAGCATGCATATGTATGCAATATCAAACGATACATAATCAGTGTTAGTGTATGTTGTGTTATTAAATACATACTCGTACAACACGTTTTCGTTTATTGTTGTGTTTAATGTTTTGCTTACACCCGTGATATTTATTTTATTTTGTGTATGAGCTCGTATGTATTTGTGCACAATGCACGACGAAATATTGTACGTATGCCATTAGCCTATATCTATGGAATGACTGAAAAATGCAAATTTATGTTTTTTTGTATTTTACAAATGCACATTTTAGAAGCGAGCTTGTAGTAGTGCATCCACATACAAAGGTAGATTTTTTTATTTTCTTCTTTTTTGTTGAAAAATTCCAAATAAAATAATTAAATTGAATCCAAGTAAATACTTCTGGAAAATTTAGGAAGAAAATTTTCCAATCAAAAAACAACCAAAACACATTTTTCCAATAAATCGATCAAACATTTCGAACTTCGATCAAATCAAATTAATATCGATTCAATTTATTGTTATTTGTACGATTGTGAATGCGTTAATTAAATGATTTTTTTCTACTCAATTTATTACTACAAGTACATAGACTCGTATATGTGTAGAGATAAATATATTGTGTTAAAAAAAAAATAAAAATCACACAACATATCAAAACATTCCATCCGATATGATCTGATGTCCAATGATCAAATTCATTATTATTTTTGGTATACACAAATACAACCGCAATACCAACACCATGCCATCAACACCACCACCACCACCACCACCAACATCATCACCACACCACCACTACCACTCTTGATGCGGAAGGCTTAACATCTTGAATCTTGACTTTTTTTTTCAATTTTTCAAATTTTCATTATAAATGTAAAAGCTCACATTTTCATTGTACGAAGACATATACATACTATCAATTCGAAGATCATTTTCAAAGTTTTTTTGTGAGATTGTGAGATACACGTTGTTATACATATACAGTTAGGATTGTGGCTTGTGGCTTGTAGAATTGATAAAATGATCACAACAGCACACAGCATCGCTTATGATAAAAAAGCACCTGTATATATTGATAATGTATCTCCATAAATGTACACATGATACAGTACATAAAACTAGATACATATACATATGTAAATTAATACAGACTATGTATATACTTTTTTGTGTGCTTTTACCTTTACAACGAGTACAATAATACATGTTATCATATTTATATGAAAATGAAATGTTCGTTATGTTTAAATTTTGAATATGAATGCGTATGTGTGTATGTTATGATCGCTATTTTTTTTTTATTTATAAAAATTTTAATTGTATTTGTGTTAAATTTTTCATGTATGTACAACATATAGTACACAAAAATACATGAAAAAAAAAATTAAATGAAATGAAATGAAATGAAATGAAATGATATAATATTTTGTTTTGTTTGTCTTAAAATTGATGAAAAGAAACAAAAACAAAAATTATGTACTCGTATTCGTACATATTTTTCCTCGGAATGAATAACAAAAAATTAAACATATTTTTTTGTTAAAAAAAAAAAAAAAAAAATAAAACTTATAATATATACTACATACTGGTTATTTGTATATTTATGATTTTTTTAAGATACTACATACAATACAGTTTAACCACTTTTTAACTTGTAACCGTCAAGAAGTTTTTAACTCAGTCCAGTGTAAACCTTCGTATGGCTCGGTTTAATTTTTCTTTTATAAAATAGAAAAAAAAAATTAAATAAAATAAAATAAATATAAACAATTTTATATAGATATTATATTATATTTTATAAGAAGAGAAAAAAAATATCAAAATTTTTTTTTGTTTGTTTTTCTCAAACATAAATTCGAATGTTAAAAATTCGTTAAAATTTCAAATTTCCAGATGGAATAGAAAAATAATATAAAATAAAATCGAATAAGTTTAAAAAAAATAATTTATTATTTAAAAATAAGAAATATAGTGATAAATTATTTTGCTTTTTTCTGAAATATTTTCTAAAAGAATAAATTTTTTTGAATTTTCTTGAAAATAATAATACGAAACGCGATCAAATCAAATACATATACTACATAATTATAGTCAGAAAAAGGAGAAAAATTTAATAAGTTTCAAGAAATTTTTTCAGTGATTTTTTGAGAATATAACGATTCGTTATTTTTGTCGTGTGCGTGTGTGAGAAAATAAAATAAAATATAACTAAAATAAATATAAAAAAAAAAGGATATGAAATATTATCATCATTCAATAATCGATTGAATTTTTAAAAGTATTTGCTACAAATGTATTTTTGTTATAATTTTTACAATGTGTAAAAAAAGGATTTTCAGTAGTTGATATTTACTTCAAAAAAAAAAAAAACAGAAAAAAGAAATTACCGAATCAATGAAATTTTATACAATTAATTATAATTTTAGATAGCAAAGTGATATAAATATTTTTTACATGCACATACATATTAAGAATACAAAAAAAAAGGATATAAATAACATTGTTCGCAGATATTTATATAAAAAGATACTCAATGAAAGAGTGTTATCTATGTATATATAAATACACAAAAATTTTATAACTGGCACTAAAAATATTTATAAAAAAAAAAAAAAAAAATTCTTTAAAAAAAAAGGACATATAGTCAAAAAAATTATTATTTAAAAATTAAATTGATCCTTAAATTGTATATAATATAATAAAAATTTAAAGATAAATTATAATTAAAATTGTATATAAAATATAATTAATTATTATTTATTTTATAAATTAAAAATTAATTATTTTATAAATTATAAATTCTTAATCCAAAAATATACGTAAAATTATAAATAAATAAATAAATTAATTAATAATAATAAAAAAATAAAGAAATACACAAATCATATATAAAAATGGATAGTGGTAATTATTCAGATTTTTCATTAGCAGCTGATATTGTCAGGATTGCTGTTGAAGAATTACAAGAACATCATAGCACTAGAAATTATACAGGATTAATACAAAGATATTATAAAATAATTGAAGATGAATATGCTGGTAAGAAAAATTAAAATTTGAAGTTAAATAAACATTTCACATAGCATTACATCAGTATATCATCATCATAATCATAATCATAATTATAATTAGAATTTCTTCTACAGTCTATTTTGAGTCTTATTTATAACGCACAGATACACCAAGTAACCGATAGTCACGAGCCAGTTTAGTGATTAACTGAGATACACAAAAAATATCGAATAGTCAAATGGTTTCCATTTCAGTGTAGCATTTTAATTTATAATCGCGATCAAAAATCTATAGTGATTATCGAAACCATTTAACTGTGTGTCAATCAACTTTTGAAGAATAGAAATTTCTTTTTTAAACTCAAAATATTTATGCTAATATAGTCAACATTTTTGAGTCGAGTAAAGCAGCAATATATCATCAGTTTGACTCTGTGTTCACCAATTTTGTCTCAAACGACAACATGTTTGGTTTGGTGTAAATATTCTTCTTTGAATCTCATTATATCTACCTCGTATACCTATATATATACTTGAAAACTTCAAAAGTTCAAAATTACATGATGATTGTGTGTAAATTTTTAATTTTGAACATCATTCACCTGCGCGAATATACCAGGTGTGTCGATAATTCTTTTCCGGTTTTTTCGTTAAATAAAACACATTATTTGTAATGGATAAATAAAATATATTTATTCAAAGTATTGGCCATTAGATTCTATACATTGTTCCCACCTTTCGGGCAATTTATGGATGTCATTCCAAAAGAACTGCTTGTCCTTTGAGCTAAACCATTCATCGAGCCATTTTTTAACGTCTTCGTAATCAGCGAAGTGCTGCTCAGCAAGCGCGTGTCCCATCGATGCGAAATGGTGGTAGTCGGATGGAGCAAGATCTGGAGAGTACGACGGGTGCAATAGAACTTCCCATCCAAGTGATTTCAACACCTCTTTGACTGGCTTTGCTGTATAAGAGGGCCCGTTGTCATGCAGTAAATTTTCGATTTTCGAGTTGTCTGTCGTTCAATTCATGTGGCACCCATCTTCCTATCTTTTGAATCTTGCCCATCGCTTTCAATCGTTCGCAAATTGTTACTCGGCTCACATTCAACTTTTCTGTCAATTGTTTTTGAGTTTGGGTTGGGTCTTCATCCAATAACTCCTGCAATTCCATATCTTCAAACGTTTTCGGCCTACCAGAACGTTCTTTGTCTTCAACGTTGAAATCACCATTTTTGAATTGTCGAAACCATTTTTCACATGTTCTTATGGTTGGAGCATGCTCACCATAAGTCTCCAACAGCAAACGATGACTTTCAGCGGATTTTTTCTTTTGATGAAACAAGAAAAGTAGTACGTACCGCAAATGCACGTTTTCAGGCACAAAACTCGACATTTTCAGAAAACTATAAATCTATGAAGCTGTTATTATGATAAAACTTAACTTGCGTAGTTTCGAGTCTAATGACAGTAGAATAAAATGACATTTAAATCAAATCATAACATTGCATACTAGTAAGCTAGTGACACCTGTTGCAAAACCGGAAAGGAATTACCGACACACCTGGTAAGAGTATACATTATATGCGCAGACATCACCATAAATCACATAACATCATACATGTTTATACTTATGTCCTACATGTATACATCATATATGTTTCTCAGAAATACGTCATTAACTTTTTATACAATATTTCTATGTTTTTTTGGGAAAAATTTCAATTTACGTATTTTATTAAAAACAAAAAAAAAAAACAAATTCCCGTTGGCGAAAGTGATTAGAAAGGAAACATTTTTAATGAATAGATGAGAATATATTATTAATTATAAATGAAGTAAAACAGTAAATAATAACAAAAACAGAAAAAAACCACATTTATAATGTTCTCATAATGTAAACATTCTAATAAATAATTATTTTAATCTATATAATCTAGCATCTATTTAGTATGCGTAGACATTAGAAACTTGATTTAGGATGAACAAAAAATATAATTAAATAAATAAAATAAAATGAAATAGCCACACACATATATCTACATACCTACATGTACAAATGTATAAATTCTGACTGAGAATAATAAAATTGAAAGAGCAACAAAAAACAAAAACAAATTAAGAAAGAAACTTGTAAGAAGTTGTATTCGATTAATAATACTATATATAGTATGATGTGATTCACTTAAAAAAAGTTATAATTTGGCAAATCATTGTTACTATTGTATATATTATACATACACGTACATACGTATACATATATTTCGTCAGATACCCATTATATATACATATATCGTGAATATATTGTGAACATTTTACTATATTCTATTCCTAATAAACTTCTCTGTTTTGAATAGAATTTTTTTTTTTTTTTTTAAATAAAAATATAAAATTTTTACTTCTTTTACGGATTTATCGCTTAAAATAATTTATTAAAATACACACATACACATGTTCGTAGTATATAATATAACAATAATATTATGATAAAAACATACTTACATATTTATTTGGCGAGTATCTTTTGGATTTTTGATTAATTTATGATAACTGGTACAATATACGAATAATAAATTATTTTATTATTATAAATTATGAAAAAAAAATTAATTTTAGGAATTTTTTTTTATTTATTTTTTTATCTAAATTTTTGTTTTCTTCAAGTATGTATTTACAAAAATATGATATATGTATACAAATGTATGATATACTCCTACATATAATATAAATAGGTGTATTATTATTGTATAGCTAACAACAAGATATAAAATATGACTTGACCTTGAAAAAAACCTAGGATTTTTTTCCTTTATCAGAATATCTCAAAATAATGAAAAAATAAAAATCAACATAGTGGGTTAGGTCTAGGCTTTAGGGTAGTCAAGGGCTTTCGTTTATCGAATCATTCTTATATAAATATTGATCATCTAAAGATCACTCTTTATGAATTATTTTTCCGATCACAATTCCTTTCGTCTATATACTTTGTTGCCCAATCGGTTAATTGTAGCATTTGTAGAAGTTTCAACATCATTAATTTTTTACTTTAGCTACAGTATCGAGATCATGAGTAGCTTGCTTCGTATGCGATTGCTTTAAATATTTTTAGAAATTTGTCATTTTTGTTTAAATTATTTTATAAAATCTACACACACACAAGTCCATCCTAATAGCACCGAAAAGTCAGAATATTAAATATTATATGGTTGGGGAATTTTGTTAAGAGAACTCAGGTTTTTGGGGCTTTATTTATTTGCTTTTAATTTTTTATTCTCATTTTTATTTATTATTATTTTATTTTTTTTTAAGATTATTTTTTATTTTTTTATAGACATTTTTAAAGAAGTTAATGAATTTTGATCAGGTTAAGATTCTGATAAGAGTACATAGTACAATCCAGATACTCGACAACTTTTTAATCAATTTATAATTAATTTTTGGCATGCATGCATATATAATGCTTTTATGTATCTGTCCTCGAAATATTTAAATTGAGAAATATCTTCAAACAATAATTATAATACGCTACAGCTACAGACAAAATTTCTAGAAATACTTATATCGATTCGGCATCTTTTTCATATATTTAACTGTATACGATCTTGTATATTGAATTATGAATTATTTGATACCGGAACCGGATATAGAAGCATTCTGAAACTCATCCTCAGCCAAAAAGTAAACAGGTAACTAGCAATAGTTGTCTACACCGTTATTGTGGGCAGCATGACATCACAATTAAGCACACATATTTATGTATTGTTTACGTTTTGCCAACATCTTGACTCTCGTAAGTATTCGTTGTATTAGCTTATAGCAATTTGGCTTTGTTTAGGTAGTAAGCCTATCTACCAATACAGAAATTGGCCATATTTCTAAAATAAATTAGGAAAAGGTTGCTTGATTTCTCAATATAATTCTGACTAAGGCTGTTCACTTACAGAGATAATACAAGAGAGATCCGTTTCCGAATAATTATTGTAACTTCTATACAGTATACTTATATTGAATGGGTAGATCAAATCTGACCTTAGAAGCGTTATGTGTCTGATGATTTTGTGTAGGTTTTTATATATGAAAATTTCCTGTTTTAATGTGACAATTTATCATTTCATAATTTGTCATTTTATCATGAAAAAAATGAATTTTAAATTTAAAATTTCTTTGTTCTATCAAAAGTACATAAATGCGTACATAAGAACGTACTATACAGTCATTTGCATTAAAATTTTGTACGCGTGGACATTGATTTGCATATACTTACTTGCATAATAATGTGCATAAATTCATATCTACTACTTATTTATGTGACAAAAGTGAGAAAATAATTATATTTTAGAATTAGATATAATTAATTATCATTTATATATCATTTAATATAAAAATTATATCTGATCATTATATTTGAATACAGGAAAATAATTATTTTTATTTAACAAATAATGTAATATTTACTACATAATGTATACTTACTTATATTGTACGATTATACATGAATACATAACATCAATGTGGTATATAATGGTAGTCATATACTGGAATGTATAATTTAAATTAAAATACAAATATGAAAGCGTGACTTGTTTATTTGTATAATATTAGATACAAGTTATAAAATATGCTGTTATAAAAAAAATATTTACAAAAATAATTAAATTCATATTTTTATTTGTGTTTTTAATACATCATAATATCATCTCGAATTAATTTTATTTTATTTTTTTTAGAATAAGAAAATATATAAAATTAATCATAATAACTTTACCCTTACCAATACCACTTATCTTTACCCTATAATGTACGATTTTAATTTCCCATTATAAATTATATTTTAGAATTTATAGGTAAATTTTTATAGAAACTATAAAAACACAAAACATTCAAAATGAATATTTATACGAGAATATACATAATTCAAAGTGTCTTCTAAACACAAATTTTATAATAAATAATAAATACAGTATAGAGCAATCGTATTGGTACGCAGCATCTAAAACCATAGTAAAAGTGGTAAAATGTATATAGAAAATTTGATTATTTGCAAAACTGTACTGGGGAGAAGAGAAGTTCCAGGGAGACCGAGAGTACGTTTCGATCAAAAAATTTTAGGGTTTAAGGGGCATCATTTTAAAGAGGACAAAATTATCTTTCATTTGACATCATAGCATATATATTTTGTCCTTCAAATTTTGGAGATATATCAATACCAAAACAAGTTTGAAAATCGTTTTTTTTTAAAACATAAAATTTTGAATTTGAGTCCTTATATCTCAATAGCCACTTATTATTTCGAGGCAAAATATATTTCGTTGGAAAGAGGGGAAAGTTCTCTTTAAAAAAAAGTTCTCCAAAAAATTTTTAACCTCACTTTTCTCCCAAACATAAAAATTCTGCAACTTGGCACATACGAAATATTAAAGAGGACATCCTGAAGAATATGTCACCGGAGTATCGTTACGATATTCCGAGCTAACTATTCGGAAGTATCCTCGAAAATACATATATGTATATTTCTTTATTTTATATATAAAAGTTTCATTCTCAATACTACGAGTAGATATAAAATTTTTAGAGAAAATTTCTATTCGAATTGGTCAAATAAAATCAAAAAAAAAAAAAAAAAGTACGAGAATATAAAATCAAAATACAAGAGAAAATTGCAATAGAATTAATTTTAGTTTTTTTCTTTCAATTTATTTAAAATATATACATAGTAACAGAGATAAATTATCTAAAACAAGAAATTAAATGATTTTCATAATCAAATTAAATAACTTCACCAGCATCTATAAAACTTAACAACAATTTTTTTTTTCTTTTCCTTTTTTTATCAAATACAATTAAAATTACTTGTACTTGTCTAGATATGCATCGTCTACGCATACATATACTTTCATACTTATGTACGATTATGTATACAATAATAACGACATTACCTGTCTGTATAACTTCTTGTATTTTACTCACTAAATAGACGTGTATGTATTGTTAAAAGACTAATTTATACACTCGTTTCTTTTTTTTTTTTTTTAATTTTTATTTAATTTTTTTTTGTTGTTGTTGATTTATTTTTTTAAAAAATTTTTCAAGTTGAATTACAAAAGTGTACAATTGTGTTTCAATTTGTATATTATGTACGTATCTGTGCGTGTATTTGAATTTATTGAGCATTTTAACTAATTTGAAGAAAAATCTTTTTATTGAGTAATTTTTTTTATTTTTAGTTTTAATTTTTTTTGCTTTGTTCAGTTTCAAAAGGCAAAATGATTTAAAGCCAGTATAAAATGTGTAATAATCGTACATATACATACATACATACATATATGTACATATACATTGTCTTGATAATGTGTGGATACGTAAGTACATTCGATTAAATTGAAAATAAAAATTATATATTTTTTATTTTTTACGAGTACATAATGTCTATATGTGTACACAATTATTCATAATATAAATAATGTATACATAATGAATAATTATGTATATGTAAGTATATCAAAATATATATATGTGTATACATACATAAACATCTGTAAATAATTGTATATGTGCATGAATGCAATGATAAGATATAAACACACTACACACATACAGAAGTATACCTACGTAATTCATTTTGTTTTTAGTTTTTCGAAATTAGAAACTGCCAAAAACAAAAAAAATTCGATATTGCAAAAAACTTTTTTAACTATTTTTAATTATCCATACCCTACACCCAGTAAAAGATTTGGTGGCAACACGAAATTTGTGTGTACCTACATACAAGAAACAAATACATATATGAATTTAATGAAAAATATAAATTTCAAATATACGAGCGTAGGATCTTATGGGAGACCATTTTAAAAAAATTCAATAGATGGTGACAATTTTATTTGCACACAATATTGAGATATTGAATCAATTAATATTCATTTATTGTCATACAAATACTGCTTCATTTGTCATGTACTGTCAGAGTGTCAGTTTTGTAACAGAACTATACACGAATCCAAGAATTCGTTTTCATACAAAGCAGCTTATTTGTTTTATATTTTTTTTTTAAAGTACAAGTCAACCTTAAATTTTTCTATGCATTAATGCGCACCCTATTGCGATCGTATATGCAATCTTTATGCATTTTATAATATCTAACATTTATGCAAATATGTATTTTCGAACATATAATTCTTGTTATTCGATGATCAGGCTACATTTTCGAAAAATATCTTCCAGGCAGATATCGGAAATTTTTTACGAATAAATTAATGCAATATTCACGAGTATACTTATACAAATGATGCACGAAAATAATTAATTAATAAGCATCACATTTTAATATCGGGTGATCAAATTAGTACTAAATTTTTTGAATATCATAGCCTGCTTATATTTTAGATTCTCTTCTGAAACTGACATTTGTGTTCAATTATTGGGTGCGTTCAGTTTCACGCAGCGATGTATAATTTTCCATCGCTGCAATAATTTCTCTTACTGAACGGCTTCGCTGCATAATCGCTACTTTGCAGCGATGTAAATATTTTGCAGCTGAAAAAAAGTTCGCTTTAAAAGTCATCGTAAACAAATTTTGACATATTAGAAAAAAAAAATGTTAGAACAACAGACAAAGCCAACTATCAACTGTTTGAAGCGGGTAAACATCGCTGCATTTTCATCGCTGACTTGCATCGCTGCATTGAACTGAACGCACCCATTGTTAGGAAAATAAACACAGAAATACTTAACTCAAGACAAATGATAACCATTTATTGCGTAGAAATTTCACATATAGGGCTTTAGAGCAATTTTTCATTTCATGAAAGCATTATCCTTATCTTATGTTGAAGTGGTTACCAATATCATGCGATTAAATTCTATTGGACTTTATCCTTTTGGTTTATATCAAATCAATGGTGGTTTATTTTAATAAATCATATGCACTCAGTATCCTTTAAACCAATTCCTAGCAATATTCGTTTTATTGGTGATATATATAAGAACAAATTTTTGTGTGGAAAAGTTATAAAAAGTGTGATATTCCAGAATTGAATTTTAAAATGAATCCAAAGGAACTACTTTTTATAAAATTATTTTTCAATATTCCTCCAACTGTTTCGTTTTAATTTTTCAAATTAAAAATAAATTTTAACTCTAGGATTTGATCACCCTAATTTGTATTTGTTTAAAAAATGTATACTATATAAATACTTTTGGTTTTTCCATAATTATTTAATTTAATTAAAAATATATAATACATATACAATCAGCTTGATTGTGTGATAAAATATTAATGTGAATATTAATGAGTATAAATTATTTTAATAATCCAACACAATATGAATGTATACTGGACAGAATAATTTAGAATGTAGCATCAATTTAAAAATTGCAAAAATATAAAGAAAGATACTACATAAAAAGTATACAGTATAACAGTCGAACGTATTTATATAAAGATTAAGAATTATATTTTTTTGAATTTCGTTTTGTGTTTTAAATCAAAATAAATAAATCTCTAAGACAATACTAAGAGATTTATCAAAAAGATAAATGAATGACCGTTTTTTAGAAATAATTAAAACAGGTTAAGTGACCTTCTTATGTGTCATAATAATTTTAGACATTTGTAGATACAGAAATGTACATTTGTACAAGAATAATACAAAATTTAACTAGTATTTATGTACATATGTATGTGAATGTAATGATTTACAATTGTAAATAATAATAAACAAAATATGATCAAAACAAAACAACGCTTTAAAAAAAAATAGAAATAAAATTAAACTTTTATTGCATAAGTCAATTAACTCTATAAAAGATAATTTTTAACGTAACATCAAAAATAATAAAGTACCAGGAGATAATAAGTATAATAATTTATCTTGTGTCTGTTTTGTTTGTATGATGATGATGATGATTACGACGATGATGATGATCATCATCATGATTATTTTGTTATTTTTATCATTTTTTTTTTCTTAACATGTACATACACATACATTATGTGCTAGTATTACATATTAAAATGAATAATTACAAATGTTTACTCGTACCATCTCGTACGTACATATTTTATAATAGGTTGGGAAAAAAGTATTGGACCTTGTCGTTGTTTTCACTGGACATAATTAAATGCACAGTCTCTTATATTCTATTCAATCAGATCCTTTAATACATTATATTTACATACATTTAAATGACAATATTTCTTAAATTAAATTAAGAGAAAACATTTTGAATTTATTCAGTTCAGTCTGATACAATTCATTATCCTGACTTGAAAATGACTTAAAATTCAAAAGAAATTCGATACGTTTTCTATAATTTTCAAAATATGAAACAAAAAATTGTTCTATATTTTTAACCTATACAGATCTCGGAAGTGCAGATTAGATTTCTGTCCATGGTAAATGTAAGAAAAATAATTTTCAATTTTTAGTTGCCTATTTCCAACTTATATTACCTCCAAAGTTCGGTCAGCTTTGAATGATTACCAGCTTGCTGGGCAAAATATAGCTTAGACATCCTGAAAAGTATTCTACATGCTGACAACAAGTAACACAAAAAATTATTAGAGCATCATTAAATCATTCTATCATGTGAAAGAGTTTGCTTCTCTGCCAGTAACTCAGTGACTCGCAATCCACATTAAACTGTAGGTGTACACAAGATAGTATTATAGACATGAGATAGCTTTTGTGTGTGAAAGCCCTGGTTCACTTAAAGCTGTAGTGTTGTGAAAGAAAAAGAAGAAGAAGAAGAAGAAGAAAGATCCGATACTTTTTTCCCAACCAATTACAATACAATTACTGAATATACTACGCATACAGTGCTCATATGTATACATACGAGTATATATACTTATGTCTGCATAGGAGTGTAATACAACAGACAATTGTGCGAGCGTATAAATATTATTACAAGCTACAAATCATTATTATCATATATAGGTTACGATAATCAATCTATTGACCTTGCCCTAAGTGATTTTTTTTATTTTAATAAAAATATCTTTTTTATTTTTCTCTTATCAAATACAATCTTTTTTTACATGTGCCCGAATAATCTTACAAAAAAAAATCCTACAATTTTTATGTTTGATTACACAGACAAGTAGGTACCAGTTTTTATTTTGAATGAAAAAAGAATGTAGATATAGACAAGTACGTACTTATATATAGTGTGTAATATTTATGATAAAATTAATTATAAACATAATTTTGATAGAATGATAGAATAATTATATAATTACGTGTGTAATTATTTACATTGAAGGATACACAAAATATAATAATATTGTTTATATGTGTAAACATATCGTGAAATTTGACCATCATATTGAGAAAATTATTTAAAAAAAAATTGGATATCTATATGTGTATATTGGATATCTATATGTGTAGTCATAAAAATGTGATATATGACAAGAGTTACAATACAATTGCAAGTTACCTTCCACATGAAAAATTGAAAATGTGTAAGTGTGATGCTAAAAAAATTGTAAAAATGAATATTATATTCGAAAAAAGTTCCATAATTTATCTGATGATAATGTAAAGTAATATGTATCCGATAAGTATACGATAAAGTTATGTGCATACTCCTAAAGTGTATTCACCATTCATGTACAATAACTATAAGCATTGGAATCAAATTTTTATCAAAATCTTCAATCAGGTGAATTATCTATTGAAAAAGTTATCAAACTGACATTTTGCGCAGGTTTAATTTGTACTCTGATTGAAAATCTGTCAAAAAATATGCCATTTTAATGTCATTGATCATGCTGGAATATCAGATTTTCAATAGAACCTTTAATAAATTTTAAAAATATTTCGCCCAAAAATAAAATTACTGACTGTAAAATTATAGAATTGTTAGAAAATTGCCCACTATGTTATAAAGTGCAAGACATTTAAAATCAATTGGGTGTGGAGTGTGGTGTGGATTCTAGGATTTAATTCTGACCTATTGAAGTTTATTGAAGTTTACAATGATCTTCATTATCATTTACAACTGAAAAGAAATTCTGATATAAAGGTAACTTACACATATTCATCATGAGTTTACAAAAACTTGAATACACTTACCCTCATCATCATCATCATCATTATCATCCATTCATTCATTCCGATCGATCATACAATGCGAAGCATTTAACTTTTTATTAATTTCTTTTTTTTTATTTTTTATTTTTATAGATCCCCGAGCCAAAAATTATCCATTTATGGAGAATCCATTACCAACAATAGGAATGATATTAACATATTTAGCATGGGTTACAGCTATAGGTCCTATCTATATGAGAGATAGGAAGCCAATGAATTTAAGGACAACATTAATATTTTATAATGCTTTTCAAGTAATATTAAGTGGGTACATGTTTTATGAAGTAAGTACACACATAAGTAAATGAGAATAAATTTTTTTTGAATCGAAAATATAAATTAAAAAAATTAAAATTTTTTTTTGTTTCTAGCATCTAATGGCAGGTTGGTTAAATTATTACAATTTAAAATGTCAGCCGGTGGATTATTCAGATGGTCCTCTGTCGAGGCGGGTAAGTTAATAATTCATTTTCAATTTTAATTTTAAATTATTCTCATAGATTAGTTTAAATTTGAATTAAATTCGAATTCGATAAGCTACGAAAATTCCTATATGGTTAGGTAGATCTGCTATCTTCAGGTGTTGTGCATCATTGTTGCTCTATAGAGTTATTCCTTCTCTATTTGAGAGAAGAAAACTTTGTATGCCTGCACATTGACAAATCTTAATAAAGACGATCGTGCAATCGTACGAACGACATAATTTATCTATGGCATTCTTTACCACTATTGTAACGCAACCCTTCAATCAAGAATCAAGGATAAATAAATAAAAAAGAAACATACAAATATTCATGATTTATGAATGATAGATGATAGTGAAAATGGACACATTGTACTAATATAGAGCTTTGTTCAGTTTATTTCGGTTGTACTTACTTTTTTTTCCTATACAGAAACATATACATACATTAAAATTGATATATGTACTTTTTATACACATGTGCCCATTATTGCATTTCTTAATATATACAAGTACAACCTTAAACATATGGACTAATACATTTTTGTTTTTTGCATCATCCGTATGCGTATATATAATTTAACCTTCATTTATTATTTAATTTCAAATTTGAACCAATACCATTCGATCATTATTTGTACTTTTACGTCTTTATGGGTGTATAGATAATATTAAATAATTAATAATTTTTTTTTTCCTTTCTTTAATATAACAAACGTCTTCACATATTTTTTTTTTTTTCAAATTTCAAATTTAAAATAAATAAAAAAAAACAAACAAACATCAACATATTCACATGTATTAATTTTATTGATTAACAAAAATATGAGTGTATACTCGTAATACACGATCAAACAACAATCGATAGTATACATATAGTACTTATAATCATTATACACAGTAGTAGCATACAGTTTACAACAGATAATACATATACGATAATAAGCTATGCCGCTATACCTATACATATACATTTTCGATTTCATATATTATATGTGTAGGTATGTGTGAATGTACTTTACTACATAATAGAGCCAATAATAAACGCACAACATATATATACATATACGAATACAATATTTTTCCTCAATATATCCTATATTTAAATTGATTTTAATAAAATAAATAGCCATATATGTATTTACTTTGTTAAAAATATATAAAATACCTTATTTATGAAAAAAAAAAAAAAAAAAAAAAAACAACATAAAAATTACAATTCAACAGTCTAACGCATATTTAGTTCACGGTGAAAGATATACATACACGAAAAAGATGAATATTAGTTTAAATGTAAATATAAAATACGTACATATACATATATGTATACACGTAATGTGAAAATATAAAATAATATTTAGAAATTTCAAAAAAAAAAAAAAATATCATTCAAGAAATATATAAATGAACACGCACAAACATACACATACATATGTGTATAGGAATATACATACGTTGTTATATGCACAAAACTATACACATGATTTGTATGTAATTGGACAATTTATGATATCAATCATGTATACAAGTATATATAGAGGCTAGTTAACCTGTATTATAGTTACAAACAATAGGTAAAAATTTTTTAAAGAAAATATCCATATGAAAATAATATATAGTACATACATACATTATATTGATGTTAATTATTACTACATATATGAATTCCTATTAAACATATATATGTATGTATTTTTCAAAATATCATTGATGAAACATGCAAAATGTTAACAGTATATATGAGTATAATATTATTAATCGTACATAGCAGTTACATATGGATGTGTAGTCTTTCTTATATGAAAGAAAATGAAAACGAAAATGAAAACAAAAAAAAAAAAAATAAAAATAAATTTACTTGAAAAATATTTACAAAATACATACAGTATATGTACCTATACAAACTTGTTATATACAGTGGTTTACATAAAAATATGCAACAGAATGAAACTATACTAAGAAACACATAATAATAGTTCAACATACGGATGTTTGTTGTAAAATACATATTTAAAAATGATCAAAATTATCAAACACAAAATGGTTGGAATAAGCAAAGATTCCAAGATGGAGAAAATAATTGAATTAAAAAATGAAGGAAATAAATTTTTGCAAAATGTATGATAATTTTTCAAATTATTCAATTTTATTTAAAATTTGTTATAAATACCACAGATAAAAGTATGTAAATTCATACATACATCCTTATCTATATGTGTAAATACATAAATACGCGAATAATTTGTCCGAACGTGTGATTTAAAAATTCATTTCATATTTTTTTTCATATTTTCCTTCCATACATAAACGATTTATCTTTAGTAGCATTACAGAAAGGCATTCTTTGTGTTGTATAGTCAGATTTCTGTTATTGAAAGTGAGTTAGTGTTCAATATTCTTAGCTTAAAATTGCACTTTTTTTTTTTTTATTGAGATAAATAGAAAAAATCTTGAGCTACAATTAAAAAAAAAAACAAGGATCAATAAAGAAAATGACATAATCTTCATGATTATTATATCCAAAGTTTCTCAAAAATGTTATTCAACTAAACTGCTATACAGTTTAATTCTCTGTTTTAAACACCACTGTAGATGATATACATACAAACTTGTATAAAAAGAAGCAACACTTTAAATGTATGAAGATACCATTATAATACACATATACGAGTATGTGTACATGAGTAATACATTGCATTGCATAATTTTCTTCGAGTTTTAAGTCTTTTTGATGTATTTTTTTTTCTTTTGTCTTTTATTAATTCATTTAATTTCAAGATTTTTTAATTAATTTTTTTCATTTTAATATTTTTTAATACAATATTTTTTATTTCTATATACTCGTACAGTATATTTATACTATATACAATTTAATATGTACATACAGACGTATGGATTCGTACATTTCTGTAAACATATACGTTTACAACATTGAAAATGTACATACATGTCCGTATATGTATTTGTTTAAGTACTTAATGTACATTAATATACTCATCGTAATCGTTGCAATGCAATACTGATGATGATCAGTAGTATAGTATATCACATAAGCACACATTATAGTATTATAAGTACATCATATATCATAAATTAATGTTATCTTTACAATTGTAATTTTATTGTAATTAAACAAAAACAAAAATCAAATTTAAAACATAAAAAAAAAAAAGATTAAAAAGTTAATAAATATAAGCGAGTACAGAAATATAAAACCTACCAAAATATACATGAATACGCGAGCATACACATAATATGCAATTATTATATATACAAATCAAAATTTTGTGTATATAAGTATTTTAATTTATCAACTCAGGTGAAAAAGAAATGTGCTGATATACATACATGTACATACATACTTACTGTCGTATATGATCAGATTGCATGTGTGTAGATTATGTCAGCCCATATGTTAATTCCCCCCCACTTTAACGAAAGATGTTTTTAATTGCGGTTTTTTGTATTTTTTTTTTTATGAAATTTTTTTTGTGATGCTACTGACTGATATTTTTCTTTAATCTGCGACCTTGGAACACTTTTACGTATAAAATATGAAAATTATATACATATGTATGTTTACGTACATAAATGTTAACTTATTATTATTATAATTATTGATAAATGAATTTAAGAAATATAGGTACTCTTTTTTGTGTACAAATACACGACATTCAATTCAAAGTACGATGTAACGCGTATGCGCGCACATGCATAGAAAAAAAAAAATAATCTACACATCTCTAATGTCTAAGTGTAGTTCATTAAAAATTTTTGTGTTCATTAAAAGTAAATTAACTAATAATCTGGTAATAATCGTGCATACAATTGAGACAGTTTTGTTATACTGTCAATTAAATGCGTGTCAATCAAAGAATTTTACGTTTCGAAACACAGTCAATATCATCATTATATCAAAGGTTTACATTTAAACAGAAACTAAATTGAATTCAAATCTTTACTAAAAGTTATTTCTAGACATTATAACTATCATGTAGATTTTTTGATATTTGGGATAAATTATTCAGTATAGTTGCAACGAGTTTCGAATTTAAGTAAAATAACAGTAATTTACCGAAGCTGTGTTGGAATTAAAATTCATCATATGCATAACACATCCCAAGGTCACCAAGATCTTCATCTTTTTATTGGTTTCTGAAATATTATTCTGTCGGGATGCATTGCCTTCAATTTTTAGCAGTTATTACTCTTTAAATTAATTCAGAGAATTTAAAATAAAATTGACTATTTTTTTTAATTAACATTTGGCACACATTCTATATTCGTAATACATATATAATTCAGTCACGATTAAATTTAATTTGAATAATTAATAAATTACAGTACAAAATTAATGTATGTATTTGATGTAATTTTACATTAATTTTTGTCACGTGATTTCAATATAAAAACAAACAATAAATTTTTAAATATGGTAATTCTCAAAACATAATAAATAGTATATTATTATCGGAAAAATAAAAATTAAAAGATATAATTCTATTTGGAATATGTGTACGTACGAACAATTACCAATACACACTTGCCTAAATTCATAATTATAGATTGAAATTAGAATACAAAACGTTGAAAAACTTTTATGTTATTACGTATTGCCATAAATGAAAAAAGTACTAAAAACATCTCGAACATCTCTCTTGAATACAAACGAAAAAAATCAATATGATTACACTGAGTCATCAGATAAAAAATTAAAATCATCAAAAAATTTTATTTATTTAAATGAAATTTGATCAATAAAAATAAATCATTTTATCTAAGGTCACTATAATAATTATCTTAAAAAATATTTAATCGTGTTATAAAAATGTGCAAATCGGTATATCTTTAAATGAAATAACATAAATTGAAAAATATATCTAAACAGTTATCTAAATTATGTACGAGTATATGTTTATATCAATATGATTATACATACATATTATTTTATTTAATTTCCAAAAAAGGACAATATATCAATGTTAAGTCCATGTTAACATGTTATAGGTCATATTCGTATTTTGTGTCGATTACATAAGTGACATATTTTGTTTCTTTTGTTATATGCTCAATATACTGGCGTAAATGGATATGTAAATTTTATTTTTATATATAACTGAAAATTAATATGTATATGTTATTTAACTTATAATAGAAATGATAATAATAATATGTATAGGCGTCATTTAAAAAACTGTTTAAACTTTCCGCACCCACGAAATTTTTAAAATTCCAAAAAAAAAAAACGTATGATGACGATGACACTCTTCGTATTTAGCACGCCGCAGTGCTAAATTATAAAAATTATTCGGTTTTTGTATCTAAATCATACACAGATTCATCAAAAAATTGGTTTTAAAGTAAATTGTAATGTTTTTTTTTCGGAGCATACTTGCAACACTATATGTATGACATGACTTTGTATAATTTTTATACACTTTATAATAAGGAGAATACTTTCATTTTATAGTTGCCACAATTTTTTGAAATTTGAATATCTTTACACTAAAAAATTTAAACGCCTCATAAAAATCCATAAAAGGGATGAAATTTGAAATGAGATTTTGTATTCCTATATTCCTCCGTATTTCTCAAGTTAAGAACATGAAATTTCATATTTTAGGATTTGCGGTTAAGAGATAAATACCCAAATACTCGTATATGGTCCAGATTTTTTTGCAAAATTATCTTTATATCAATTCCAATTGAAGCCACGTTTGGCATGCTTTTTGTAATAATATGAAGTGAAATAGAAAATATTTCTCGTGTAATTGTCACGTCAGCGCACCGGGATTATATACTACAATTAAATATAAATGAATAATAATAATAGGTTCTCAGTTATTAATTTAAATTTCAAATTTTCTTTTTTTTTATTTTTATTTAGATGCTGAATCTGTGTTATATTTATTATCTATCGAAATTGACTGAATTTGCAGATACAATATTTTTCGTATTAAGAAAAAAGAAATCACAGATAACATGGTTACATTTATATCATCATTCGCTAACACCATTAGAAACATGGATTCTTGTCAAGTTTTTAGCTGGTAAGTATTATTTTTCTAAATTTATTTTCGAAACAAACTTAAGTTTAGAAAGTTAAGTAAGTTTAAGTTTACTTTCGAAACAATGCTTAAGCATGCATACAATGTATATGTGCGTACTATAAAATTATGCATACTCACTTGTACATATGTATGTATGTGATATCCTGTGTATATTTTATGTATTATTTATTTCATTATTTTTTTTAAAAAACAATATTTTTATTTATTTTATATATTTTTTATAGGTGGTAATGCGACATTCCCAAATATTTTGAATAACTTTGTACATGTGTGTATGTATTTCTATTATATGGTGTCTGCAATGGGACCACAATATTCTAAATATTTGTGGTGGAAAAAATATATGACAGAGCTTCAAATTGTAAGTACAAAAAAAAAAAAAATTGTTATCACTAATTTACATTTGATTCAAAAACAAATTTCTATAATTATAATATTCATAGAGGATATTCAAGTGTGCATATGCGAATTTCTGATGTATTTTTGTGTTGAAATGTAAAGTATTCAGATTACATTTTCCAATTATTTGTGAATTATCATAAAATGCAGAAATTTTTTATCATTTTTTTGTTGTTAATTTTTGTGTTAGAATGACGATAGAATTAATTATTTGGTGAGATAAATTGAATGCAATGTAATGAACAAGAATGAATTTATGATCAAACACTTAACTGCTTATAAATTATAATCATACTGAAATAATGAAGTAATGAGAATATGTTTGCACATTATACGAACACTGATATATTTGGATACCATATAAGTAAAGAAAAATACTAGAAGAGAATTAATTAAAAATATTATTACAATTTCATTAGAAAATACAAAATTAAAAGTCATTGAGTAAAATAATTAATTGAAGCTTTATGAAGAAGAAGAAAATCAAAGAAAAATATAGATACTCTATGCTGGGCACAGTCAATCATTTCGAATTCGATTATCAAAAAATGTAACTGTCTGTATCGCAAATACGAATACTCCGTATTCCGTAGTGCTCCACTGTAACTCAACCGCATACATTCATGTTACAAACAAATTACAATAAAAATGTATGTGTGTTGGTATACTATACTCTTACAAAAAAGTTAAAGAAGCGTAAACAAATTTTGTACCATGTATACATATACTCTACTCTACAACTATGAAAAAAAGTTTTGTAATCATAATAAAAACTCAAAGATTTCTGTTGATATAATTTGTTTTATTGCATTATTAATTCATGTATTTATACCGATATGGATACAATATTAAGTTAAATACTCATACGAACACATAGGCCTGTACAGGCACACAGACTTACCAACTTAATTACATGAGTATCTTTGACATTATACGAATACGGACATAGTCAAGATAGTAATAAAAGTGCAAGTACTCGTAAAGGTATAATAAAGCTTATGTCTATGCATATGTAGTACGTAGTACTTAAAAATAATTGATAACCGATAAGTAGTTATAGTTACTAACTAATCATTTACAAAGAAATATTTGCCTTATAAAAATAAAATTTTACAAGAGTAGTTGTCTTTTTATAGCATGCTTCAGTTAATTTTAAATGATAATTATTAAAGAAAATATTATATATACGTATGTAGTTAGATGTGTACATTTATAGATAATCAGTACTACAATGTACTCGTACACAGTATATAGATAGAAATAAATTCGAAATTAGAGAAAATTGGAAGAAAAAAAAAGTAAAAAAAAAGCAGTAGAATGTTGTAATTTAAGTGAATAATTTTGTGTATTATTCTTGAGCAATATTGATCTACTTCTAAGCATAATCTTCATTAGAGTATATAATATTTGGATATCTATTAATTACATTTGGTTACACAAAAAATAATTTATTATTTGATTGGTATCTAGTCAGTTTTTTTGTAATTATTATGAGTATGTATTCTCATGTACAATATCGTTGTTTTACTATAGGTACTTGTAAAATACAAATTTCGGAATGTCAATTAATAAAAATATTCGAAAATTTTTCAAAAAATTTTGACTACTTTTTAAATCTGCACGCCTACGGAAAGCTTGAGTTTTCATAATACATATTTATTGTAATTTGCTTGCAAACAACAAATTTTGGTCGGGATTTACAAGAATCATGAACGTCTTCCTCATCTTATATCAAGTTTTATGATTTTGATCTCAACTTGACAGACGAAGTAAGGCTTATGGTAAGGCTTCCAACATTGAGAATAGCTGCTGTTCATATTAGAATACGAAATTGCATCAATTTTCCATATCGCTGAAAGATCCAGCCAGGTTGCAAAGACCCCAGGTGCGCAAAGGATGCATCAAATGTTTCACTTCATTTACTTGAAAATCCTATTCATTTATTTTGTTTCTTTTGTATTACATTTAAATAAATTTTTAACCAAGGATATACAATATACAACTGTATGGCTGTATACCTATAATCAGATTTTATAATTTATAATTAAATAACACATTATTACGAACATATTATAATGCTTTTAATAAATGCGAATATTTCAAAAATATTTTCTAATAACAAATTTTAAAATTAAAATTAAGAAAAACAAAAAACATAAATACGTAATCAATAAATTTTATTTATTTATTGACATTTTCCTATATATCATTATCCTATTTAACTTCATATACGTATACATTATGACGTACATATATAAAATCATATAATAACGTAATTTAATCATATCATAGTAATTTTATGATGAGAAAACAAACAAATGAACAGCACAATGAAGAAAAGAAAATACATAATTCGATTCGATTAAATTAAGTATAAATTAAAATTTAATGGGATGAAGAAAAAAAAAATTAAAAATTTATAAATACTTGACCTATATTTTATCACATTTGTATACATAATATCAGACACATGTGTGTGTATGCGTGTACGTGTGTGTGTGTGTAGAGATGTAGACATATATTTACATTTTGTTTTTAAAACAAATATTTCATGTATTTTTTTTGTTGATTTTTTGTCATCACAGATTGAGGTACATAATGTCCAGTCAAAAAAAAAAATATCGATTATCGATTCACATATCATGCATGTGTATGTACATATACATATGTATGTCAAAATATCTTATGCAGATTTACATTTAAATATATATGTACATATTGTACATGTGTTTGTATGTAATGTATGTACATATTCGCATATAGTACATATGTATTAATTATAAAAAAAAGTCCAATTACCTACATAAATAAGTATGTAATAAATATTTATTATCTGTATTTGTAGGATTGTGTTTACATATGTACATATGTACATATATACTTATAGAAAGATATAAATACAAGGCGAAGGCATATGAAAAATTGGTGCAAAAGTAAACGTAAATTTGAACTTTCGATTTCATAATAATATTCATATATTCGAATAAAAATATATGTATGTGTACATAATGTGAAATGCACATCACATATTATGCAGCAGCGACAGCAGTAGCAATAACAGTAACAACAACACTCAGTTGTAATAAATATATGTATGTATGTATTGCATTTTTTGTTATTTTGTAAAAAAAATTTTGAACTTCTTATACTGTTATATCTGTTGTCCATATACATACAGCTATGTACGTACATAGATCTTCAAATGGTATGTATGTACCTTACATCTAGTGTATATCCAATTTACCCATATACTATGAGTGTAGATATTATTTTTTATATGTTTAATAACATTTTCCTTCATATTACATATGTAAGTTAAGTATGTAAGTGTATTTTTATAACTATGTCTTGTGTGTTTGTGTGTATGTACATGCATATATTTATAACATTTTTCATAGTTTTAATAAAAAAAAAAAAAAACTACAAATGCATAAAAATGTTATAAGTATAGTTTTGTGCATTCATGTAAGTTTAAGATTATAAACAAAAAACCGGAGTTGCAAGATCATACCTATAAGTTTGAAATATACTGTATATACATACATACAGACTCAATATATGGACAGACAATGGATGTATAAATAATGTACGTACGTACATGTTATGTCCGTCCGTATATCGTATACCATTACACCGTATAACAAGTTTATATACAATTTATGTACACACCTCCTTTATAAAAGCCTGTTTTAAAATTTTATATTGCCTACAAATTACAATTCACATACACACAACACAATTAACGGTATACATATCATATAAATATATATTTATTAGCCAATACTGCCAATACACAGGTGTAAATATATAAATGTTAATATATATATATATTCACTTATATCTCGTATATGTGACAATTAAATAAGGGTATTCATTAAAGAGAATAAAACTACAAACTCTGTGACGCATCTCATGTAATTTGGTAGTATTTACTTGTTCGTACGTCGCGTATATAATGTATTTGAAATTTTCTGTCATTTTACACAATGGTAGCTAATAGAATCAAAATAAGGAATTCAAAATTATTAACTACTAAACACAAATTAACAACTGACACAGCTGATACAAATGACAGCGACGCATTGACAGCAAATATTTTACACAGTACCTACCTCGTAAATGAATTATACTACTAATTTAAACAGTTGAAGAGTTACTCTTATGATGTAAAAAAATTATTTTTCATACAAAACTTTTTCTAAAAGCGTGTAAATCATGTAAAAATAGACGTTTTATTCGGTTTGAATATGCCTTCTATTAGACTAAGTTAATACCCTCAATGCTTAATACATATAGATAATGTAAAAATCAATGTAAAATACAAAATGTACCACTATTTATATTGAATTTTAGATATATTTACATAAATATAAATATTTGTATATAAAATCAAAACAAAAATTAACAAAAAAAATGTTTATAAATTCCATAATAGTGGTCAGATATTTTTATGCAATAATATCTTTTACGTTCAATTTGTTGGATTATTTTTATTTTTATTTTTATTTTTGTTTTTGTTTTTGTTTTGTTTTCATTTATTTTGTATCTATGTTATAAACAAAACATACATATGTAGATATAAATACTTGTTTTGTTATAGAAAGAAAAAATCTACTAATTCAACGAAAAATACACGCGAGACGCGAGATAAAAGTAAATGTATAAAAAACAAAATAACGAAATCAAAAGTAGATAATATTTATGCAAGTGATAGATAGATAAACAAACATACCTATACTCTTACATTCATAAGTATATATATACGTATATGCTCAAATATGCAATGTATGGATAATAGTAATATATGTAAATGTACTGTTATTCTCCTCTGTGTAACATTTTTTATCTCTGGTTATCTCTATTTGAAAATTTACTATCTAATTTTATGATTTAGTCGGTTATTTTATACATACATATGTATTATTTTTGATGCTGTTGCTGTTGTTGTTGTTGTTGATGCTGCTGTTTGATGTTGAAGTTGAATGTCTAGTACACATCGATGATATAATACATTTGTTTGTAGTTATGGTGTTATATGGTAGTATGCATGTAATACGAAATAAAATATTGTTGCAGTGCAATTGTAATGTAATTGAAATGTTGATGTGCAATTGTTTACCCGTACTTGTTGTACACTCAGTGTTTTATTAAAAATTCTATAGCTCATATACATATCAAATAAAATGCTTTGTGTTTGAACGTGCAGCATCTCAAATGTTTCAATATTATATATGTATATACAGTATGTATAAATGCCACAGATTGAATATACACACCCACGATCATAAAAACTGCATCACTTATAAAATATGAAATCAAAAAATATTTATTCGAAGTATTTGAGTGCTCTAAAAGATACTTAACTTGCCATGAACAGTCAGTACGCTTTGGGATAAATTTGTAAAACCTGAAAAAACGATGTAATTCTGTTGCATTTATTTACGTTACTATAGTCACCACATCCATAAGTAAACTAGATAAAAGTAAAGTCAGAATGATCAACCAACAGACTGAAAAAAGTGATAAAATCAAAATTTTGATGTTGAATTATTTACTCATAAAATGATAACGAGACTGAATCGTAATTGATTCACACTTGTACAGTTTTCGAAAACAAAAATATCGAAAAAGTAAGATTGTGGAAAGAAAATAAAATAGGTTATGTATTTAATAATTCTAGCCTTAGAAAATGGTCTTCAATTCGTGACAGAACTCAATAGAGAATTAGAAGTGTATAATATTTTAAGAATTAGAATGAAAATGATTCAATACAAAGGAAGGGAGGGGAGCACATGAATCTGATTGTAAAAATGCTTTCACTTTGGGCCTCAAATAATGTCATAAATATTTAGGGTGATGCAGTTTTTATTACCGTGAGTGTATGCAGGTATGAATAAATATATATAGTAACATATCTTATTTACCTTTCTTTATGCACATTACATACATATACAAGTATACATTTTTGTGTGGATTTTTATAACTATACGATTTACGATACCTCCTAATTAAAAAAGTAAAAAAAATTATAATTGAAATGAAAATGAAAATTATTTATTTTGTATGTTTTAATATCCACATACTGTATACACATTATAAAACTCTACATACATACATAAACGTTATGTACACGTAATATATACAATGATATAACGATTGTTTGCTAATATTATTAATATTATTTAATAAATACCAGATACCAGTTATTTTACAAGAGTTAAAGATGGTTAAAGCAGTTAAAGTTGTTAAAGATACTCGTATCTTTGATAATGGATAAGTCACAGTCAACGTTCATATATGCAGATTATAATAAACTTGTATGCATGATGAGTATGAATATCAAATGTTAGGTTAGTTTTGATGTTTTGATGATCCAATAACAATGTACATAATATAGTAATAGTAGTATATAGTCTCAGTCGATCATTAGGTAAATAGGACAAGTTTGCAATATTCCTATAGGATTACATAAACAGAAGAAATAAAAAAACAGGTTAACATCTAAAACATGTTTATAAATGCGATGCACTTATACATATTTTTAATGACTGGAAATTGTATACATTTTTTATTTATACTTACGTTGATTCATATACAGATACAGTGAATAGTTACATGTAGGTGATGTAGGTATAGGTGGTATGATGCCTGCTAATTCTAATTTTTCATTTAAATTGATGAACATCAGATATAGATATGTACATACAGTAGGATCTATAGGTAATTAATAGGTGTATATAGGTACGATTAATATTAATTTAACAAAAATATAATAATAAAAAACGATAAACAAAAATTGCATTTATGATTTATGTGTGTGTATTCATAAGTGAATGAAAAATGACTAATGAAAAATTATTATAATTTTCTTTGTTTGTTTCTTTTGTAGGTTATACTATGAATAATTTTATTTTTTTTCTTCTTTTTCTTCTTTCGTTAGTTTTAGATTTTAATTCATTTTATTTTTAATTGTAAATTTTAATAATTATTATTAAAGTTATTGTGTAATTATTAATTTAATAATTCATATTATGTAGGTATATGTATGTAATATGATTTATATTTTTATTGTAACAAAAATATAACAAATGAAATTTTTATGAATTACTTGTAGTACATAAATATAAATTTGATAGACAAATAGGTACCTCCTATACACCTACCTATGCATGTTTGGTTGGTTGGTTGGTTGCAGTGGCAGTCCGTTTCCAGTCCATTAGAAACAGACTCAATTAGCACTTTGTGTGCCGTTTTGTTACCACAGACTCGTAGGTGTTGGTTGTTTTCTCTAGGCTATAGCCATTTCGTCTTGTTCAGGTAGTAGGCCAAGCTGCCTACTGTTAGACTGGCCACCTCTGCAAGTTCCTCGAGGAAAGGCTTACCAAAAGCCCTTAGCCTAGTTTTAGCCAATGCTGGACACCTGCAAAGATAATGTAACAGAGTTTCTTTCTCTGAATCGTCCCTGCAGCTTCTGCAGTACGTGTTGTACGGTAGACCCAATCTGACTGCGTGTTCTCCCGCAGGCCAGTGACCTGTTAGAATCGCCATGATTCTAGCGATCTCTCGTCGGTTTCTACCGATGAGTGATAAAGTTCTTTTCTTATCGAATTCCGGCCAAGTAGCTCTTGACACAGAACATGTTGATAAGTTCTTCCATCTGTTATTTGCCTCCGACAAGTAGTAAAGCCATATCTCTCGCTTAACACTATTTACCGGGATGTTTATTTGTACTGTTGCCGAAAGGCGCAGAGATGAGCCCTGTTTCGCCAACGAGTCGGCCCACTCGTTACCCTCTATGTTCCTGTGACCTGGAACCCATATGAGGATAACTTGAGTCTTGCTCGTTAGTCTATCCAGTGCTCTTCTGCATCTCTCTGTTATCTTTGAGTTGAAGGATACCGCTCCCAGAGCTCTGATTGCGGCCTGGCTATCGGTACATATACCGACGGTTTTGTTTGTTGTTACTGATGTCATATCATACAGAATTTCGCTTGCCTTGAGAATCGCGAGTATCTCTGCCTGAAAGACACTTGCGAAATGTGGCAGGCGAAACTGAAATTGATGTTTTAAATTTAACATACTCGTATTTTACATTTTGTTCTTAAAGATATTATGTTTAAATTCCCAATATTTTTCTTGTTTTTTTAACCAGTTTTTCATTGCCAATTCTCAATATACTCGTACATTGCCTAAGCCCTAATCATCTGGGCATGTATCTCCTATGTCCTATTATGTATGTATGTACCTTCTTCTGTATATAATTCATTTTGCCACTTTTACTATGGTTGATTAGTAAAATTTTCTATGGATTTTTCTTTCAAAAGTTACGGTAATATCGAATAAGTCTAAAGGTAGAACTATAATTGACATGGGTAACATGGGAAACATGAGAAAAAATAACGAATGTTAAAACGTCACATTTGGTTAACTACTTATAATAACATAGATAACATACTAAAAATAAGCAATATGAATTTCACAAAATGAGGTTATGGCTTATGTTACTTATGTTATGTACGCTTTCGATCGTACTGATTATGTTGAGCTTATGTTAAACGAATTTTTAACGAATGTCGAAAATATCAATTATAGTTTAGCTCATTGATTTGTTGGCTGTGTTCGGCTACGACATATGTCATATGTCATAGCCTATGTCACTTATTTCGATTATAGTTCCCACTTAATTAGGCTGTCCGTTATATCTTCAATTATTCTTTGAATTAAATACAGAAGTTGAGTTCAAAGTTTATTCGTACTTTATGACGTAATTAAAATAAAATTATTTTGTTGAATTTCAAATTAGAAAAATATGAACCGAATTTTTTTATGAAAATTTGAAAAATGAAATTTATATATTTTAATTTACCGTTATATCGTATGATTATCATTTATATAATTAGATTTGTAAGATATATACACATATACATATACATATAATTCATTATACTTATGCAGTCAGATCAGTTATAGATCACACACAGGCGGAGTCCATGAACTTATTTTGAAGAGCCTAAATGATATTGGAATTTTGGATAATATTTTTTTTTTTTTTGGCTCTCAACACCCAAATTAATTATGACAATCTAAATCATACATAAAAATGTTTTAAGTTAAAATCTATATACATAAGTATATGGTTTTACCTATATAAGCCTGTGTATACATATGTATAAAAAACGGCTTATATGGTAGATTGTAGATATACTTATCTATCAGTTTTATCTGTTGCAATAAAACATTTTCTTTTTTTTTTTGAAAATTGAAAAACCATATACAAATATGTACAATATCATAAATGATCCCAAAGAAAGCCTACACAATTAGAGCATTGACAATGAAAATTAAATTGAACACAATCAAAATATGCTTATGCATAGTAACTCTAAATAATATGCACTCATATTATAAGAGTGATGATGATATGTATTTCTATTCGATTCGAATATGCTAGATCTTCTGACATTTTTTATTTTTGTCATTTTTTTTTAAATGTTTTTTCTTTAAGATTTTTGTCATCTTAATTTTTTATTTTTTTTTTTGGATTTTGGATACATGTTAATTTCCACATTTGGAATGTGCAAGCTATATGAATATCATAAAAATGAAGTTCAAATATTTTCTGGGTTAAATTTATTACACGGCATACAAATATACATACATAAAAATAATCTCGCAGTTTAGAAATAAAAAAAAAACACACACATACACTCTTTATAACTATATTTAACGGTTTTTTTTTTATAAAATTGAAAATGGCTAACGTTTATTTAAAATAATAATTGTGTGGAATCATAACAAAAAAAAATAAAAAAAAATAAAATTAATCACATGTGTATTTGTAATTTGTATATGTACAGTACATATCAGCAAAATAAGTAAACTTGTATGCGTATATAATAAATTATTATTTGGTGTATGTTAAATTTTTATATAAATTCATAAATTTTTGATCAAAAATCCATATACCTAGACACACACGAAATACATTAATTTTATGCAATATTTTTTCAATAATATTGACCTTCTAATAAATTACTTTTATTCGGTTTCGTTTTTTTTTTTTGTTATTTTGAATTGCAACATTTGATTTTTATAACATCATTTCACCATACTGTTGCTGCTGTGTACACATGTATGTGTGTGTGTATATATATAAATTCATGTACATGTACGTACATACGTAAAAAATTGATGCGTTTAATTATGCAACTAACATTGTATATATTTTATTTATTTATGTATTTTGTTTTTAATTAGAATTAAATTTATTACATTTTACCTTTTACATACACGAGGAAAAACCTTCAAAAATTTTCAAAATGCATTAATACACAAGTACGAGTACGTTTAGTACGTACCCACATAATTATTCGTATAATGTACCAAGCACTAACCAATTTATTGCATGCGAATCCAAATATCCATAAATTTTAGATACTTAGTCATACGTCATATTTATTAAATTAAAAACCTATAATCCAAAGCCTAATAGAAACCTAATGAAATATTGTCAAATTTGTCAAATTATTATTTCTATAAATCTATTTTTATATAGTGAAAAAGCTTTATGTCGTTTAATTAAGTGCAAGGATATGCAAGAAATTACTAGATGTTTATTTGGTGTTGTTGAAAAAATTTTGAACGAAGAAAATGTATACTGATGGCTATTTGAAGTTATATACGCATGCGCAAATAACTTATTCATTATTTTCAACGTGCTAGGTGCTAGGTACTAAACATTGTGATCGTTTTTGTGTGAAAACAAGGAAAGAAGAGAATAAAACACATCTCAGATAATTTAGATAAAATTTAATTAATCAAAATACTTTTTGATTGTGTTTAAAATTTTTTTGATTGATCTTTCATAAAAAAAAAATATTCTTTAAAATTTTTCTTCTTATACAACAGTTTTTCCGTTGAAAAATTTCAACTTTTATAATGGAATATTTCTAAGCACAAAGAGTCGACTGACCAGTTCTAATGAAATATGTACATACTCGTATAATTTATGAATTAGCAATTATGGTAATAATGTTATGTACACTTGGTTGTCATATGTATGTAACGTATGTTTTATAAAATCTGCACATTACATACTCATGCATGCACGCTTATTCATACATACATACTTACAATCTTTAGAGTTGTACTTTTATACGGTATGAGAAAATGTGTGCAACGATAAATTGTATATACTATGACTATAAAACTGAGTGCAAATATTTTCTAACTTATTATTAATGTATTTGTATGTGGAAAATGTGCATTCTTTTTTTTCAATTTAATATTCTCCATCATATAGGTAGATAAAATGTGTGCATTCGATTTTAGTTTAGATTTTAGCATCATGTGTAAATACACTCGTAGATATTTACCAGAAAAATATTGGATGAGTTTCAAAACGTTTAAATACCCGCCTTAAAGCAACGTTCGAATTTTCAAAATTTTTTATGAACGTAGATATTTTCGACGCATCAATTAAGCAATTACCTAGTTCACATAGTGAAAGCAATGTATCAGTAGTGACATTAAGTTTTAAATGAAACGGTATTACATTATACTGTATCGCAACAAATTTTTTGAAGTTTTGAAACTCACCCATGATCTCTTACAAATCTTTCAAACATTATTAATACATACTTATGTGTACGAACGAATGATACTGTAAAAAATATAAACGTATCTAAAATATTTTATTTTGGCATTATATGTATACATACTTGCAATTTAATTAAATTATGCGTATACATTTACATGTATCTATATACCTACATCCATAAGTACGTTTGTGATATGGTTTATGAATGCGTTTATTATGCATATGTATAGTATAAATAATAAGATGTATGTATGTATGCATTCATTGCACTATAGTAGCTTTAATTTTAATGACATTTTTAAAATCTGTGTAATATGTTGCAGATAACCTACTTACTTAAAGCAATATCGGAAATCATGAAGTATTTTTTTTATACAAAAACAAAAATAAATAACAGCTGCACACTCACATATATATCTATATACATGTACTTAGGTATTTATATTTACACGTACATACATTTCGTACACAATATACCAGATGCATGAAAATATTTTTATTTCGCGCTTACCAAAGTAGAATATTATTATTGTCTCTGTGATTTTCTTAAATAAAAATTTTTTTTCAGTTCTTTCCTCACATTATATACTTTTCAATAATTTTTTATATCTACATTTTTAAATCTGCAACAGTATGAAATTGACTATTTTTCTTCTTTCATTCACCATTTAAATACTTTATAATACTTCATATAAAGAGATATTATTTGCAATTTTCACATCATGAACAGATTCATACCATATACCATATGTACCATAGTAGCAAAGAAAAATATTTTTTTTTTTTTTTGCTAAATTTGTACATTACACGAGAGCATTCATAATGTATGCATATATGCATATAGATAAATAAATATATATGTAATATGGTATATATGTATCTGAATGATTTTTCTTTATTGCATATTCAATTTTTATTTTAATCGTTTCTAATCGTATCGGCATTTTAAAGCAGTTTAAATTTAAAGCTTGAAAAAACTGGTAATGAAAAATTACGAAATAAAATTTTGTAAATAATCTAGTGGAACAAATGAAAAATAAAAATTTCATTATATTATATGTATAAAATTTACAGACACAATATATACATACTCATCTGTATACATATATGTACATACATATATTGTATATGGTATGTACAAGTAAATATAGTAGTATATAAAATTCATTTGAACATTTATATGTAGGTCTGTATGTAAGAGCATATATTAATGCATATACAATAATAGACAAAATTTTTCTTTCGATTATTTATGCATAGCGTACTTGTATTGTAAGTATATGTGTATGTGTGTGTATGGAAGAAAATTTGCACATTAAATAACATTTTTAATTTGTATAAGATTCTTCATAAATGAATAAACTTGTTATAAAGGATATATCTGAATTTAACTTGGTTTAACCAAAGACACTATAATAATAAAAAAACGTGTAATAACCAAATTGATTGGTCCTGTGTTGCTATTTCGTTTCATATGTTCTTAAACTTTTGAAAATGTTTATAGTAAATAGCAACATGTATACGATCCAATATTAGATCGCAAGTCAAAAATTTATATGGAATACGGTTTGTATGGTTATTACACGTCTTTATTATTATAGTGTAGTGTCCTTGGTTTAATCCTGCGACAAAAATATTTAAATAGTCTTTTTATTTATAAAATTGTACATTAATTAAACTCTGTATGTACCTACAAACCCGATTCTTTGCGAAAATTTTCTCTTAAAATTAAAATTAATTTTAAATGTTATTATTTGGAAATATCTAACATTTGTATATTCATTTAAAATTGCATAAAATTTTAATTTTTTCAATTAGCTAATTAGCTTTTTCCTTCTTTATACGTATACTTTGTTACTTACCTACATTCATATTTCATGCAGATATATGCAAATAATGCTGTGAATATTGTACACATATGAACGTTTAAATATACAATTTTGTATATAAACCAGTTTTTTATTTATTTGTTTAATTTTCTTTCTATCTATTTTCGTCTTTATTAAAAGTAAAGAATTACTTACTTATATTACATTCAAAAATATTGTTTAGATTGTTGTGTATGTATATAATAACATTTTTCTATTAAATAAAAGATAAAATAAATAAATTACTCATATCTTTACTTATATACTACAAACTGTAAGTGTTAAAAGTATTCGTACATTCTTCAATTGAGACATTTTCAAACTTTATGTATTTTCAACATTTCTGCTGTGAATGTTACATACCCCTATCTAAAATATATCTCATAAATAAATAATCAATAGGATTGTGGCTCGGCAATTTGGAAGAATGATCTATAATAACTTATGGGATCAATTTACAATGCGTTCGGTAATGTCAACTGCATAGCAGATGACAAATGTCGAAAGTTCGGTAATGCAGATTGCAAAGATCAGATCATACGTTCGGTAAAATCGATAGAATCAAATTTTTGATAAAGGCATTGCAGATAACGCAGGTGGATAAGTATATGCTGCAATCTGCAAACATCAACGTGTCTAGGCTATGTAGAAAGTAAAAAAACTAATTGAAAACAAAGATTTTGTTTTGTTTTGTTCTGTTAAATAGTTTTGCTCGTTATTATTTCACATTTAGTTTTCATTAATCATAATTTATATAAATTTATATAAATTCACTTTCTCCATTATTTTACTTTAATTTAAAAATCACTCCAATTTATATTTATATTTTCAATCCGTTTTTTAATGTCAACTGCACAGACTGCATGTTTGATCACACAAAAATCAAGTGTCTTTTGACATTAATCAAATCAATCATTCAATCCATCAATTGACAATATTTTCGACATTACCGAACGCATGGTTATATTTGAATCAGCTATATACACAAGATTCCATTTATGTTAAGGATAATTGCCTTGTTGAAGAAACTCACGTCCTAGGCATATAGATTTAAATTCTTTACACTGTAATTTTTGTGTCAATAAATCTAATTGGATTATTTATTAAAATTTTTATTGTATTTTTCAATAATTGCACTAATTTTCTTTTTTGTAGCTGAAGTGTACAAATACTTTTAACTCTCTGTGTACGTATTTTCAATTTTTTTTTCAGTTAATTCTTTTACATTTCATTACATTTTTTATGGCTTTTTTTTTACACATATTTCATTATATTTTTGGTAATGATAGAAAATAAAAATTTTTAAAAGAAATATAATGTACATATCTGGAAAATAAGGCATGATTCAATTCAAGTTTTTTGGTAATACTCGCGTAAATGCGATGTATTCATATTTCTGTACATATATTTATGTATTTATACTGAGTAACTATGTAATTTTTCTCACTTTCTCTAATCTCTAGACATAAATGTAGTAGTAATACACTTGTACAAAACAAAATTCACTCGTAATAATGTGTAAATGTTAAACAAAATTGAGTAATAATAATTATTGTTATAATTTTTTTTTTTTTAGTAAATGGAAGTTATTTTTCAGTTGATTATTTAATTTTACAACAGATTGTTCATACATTACATCCATCATAACATGTACTACACATGTAATAAGACAATAAATTGTTTTATTTACGTATACGTACGTAGTCGTAAGTCATGCAAAGTATAGCATTTTCATTTTAAATTAATCTTTGTCCATTTATAAATCCAATTTATTTGATATTTTTGAAATTTGCTAGTAATCCTGAAAATAACTGACATAATATTCTACAAGACAGTATTCAAGACTATAATAATTACGATTTAACGGAAATTATTGAAACAATCTTGAGTATATTACTGTTACTACCAAGATGCTAAATTACATTGTAAATATAATGATGAAATTAGTTTCTACTTCTGCTATTCAAACTCTATACCATCTGGTAGGTAAAAATATTTTTCAAGAATATACATATGTACGTGTGTTTGTGTACATGATCGTTCTTCAACTTTTGTCTTCAAAAAATTAATTTTTTTATATTGAATGAGCACAAAAATAAAAATTTACATACATTAAAATTATAATCAATTTGAAGCTGTAAATCAGATTCAACTTCTTAAATTAATTTTTATATAATAACGGATATATCAATTTGAAATATGTATTTAAAAATAAAATTAGATGCTATTCTATTAGATCCTTAAAAAAATTTTATATAGCCAATTAAAATTTTACAACATTATGTAATAAACAAATTCATGTGATTTATAGCGACATAAAATGTAAATTATTTTTTTTTAATGTTTCAATTTATAACACAAAATACTCGTATATGTATACGTACATATGTAATATTATTACGTCCTATTTTAAATGCGACTTGAACAAATTATTATCACTTATACAACAATTTCATCTTCTTCTACCAAACGAGTATGCTAAATCTGTTTTGGATCAGCTATTCTGGTTCTTATTTCCCATACAAATTCTATCTTGTGGTAGTGGGTAATAAATCATCCAAATATTTTAGCACCGCATATTTCTATATGAATTATTTCAAAAGATGTTAATTAAGATCTTCCAAATTTTCTTTTCTCGCACTTGATATTCTATACTGTTTCAATCATATGACGATCAAGATTTTCTCTTTATGCCACATACATTTACCGAAACTTTAAATTTACTCTCTTGTCTTATCGGCAATACGAGTTACTCTGAAGAATCAAAGAATGTACATATTTACTTATTTTCGATTTTATTCATCAATGTTACACTTACAGCCTCTTTTCTCTTTTCCTTCCAAGCTGTAACAGCAGCCAACTGCCCAATACTCTAATCGACATAGAGGATAATAAGTTTTTTGTTTTTCCAGGTTCCCAACATTCTAATCTATATATATAGGAATGTAGATCCAATCACTGCCTTGTATAGATTCTGTCTTTTATTTTTATAGGGGATTCACTTTTTACAGAGCACTCTTGATAGTTCTCTCCATTTTAACTACACAGAATTTTTTGTGTAGATCCTTTGCTATAGATCTGTTTAAATTTTTGCTTTGGGCATGACACATTGAATCAAAATATTTCAAATACGAGTATTTCAATCAAATTCACAGTAGGGTCTTGTAAATGTAATGTAAGTTGACTGGAAAATGAATCATTTTAATAATAATATTTATGTGTAAAGTGTTATGTACAATGTAATGTACATATTAGGCTGGTGTTGATGATACATCGGCATAAACGTAAATAATAATTCAAAAATAAACAAAAAATACAAAATTTAACGTACCTATATAAGATCAGATCAAATCAGACAAGTTCAATATAAACAAACATCAGATCAGATATTTATTTTATTTTTTTTTTTTTAATTTTTGTTTTGTTCTGATTATTGATTTTTTCTACGAATATATTATGTATATGTACTAAAATAATAGATACAATATACTATCGTCGTATATGTAAAATATTTTCTCATAACAATAAAATCAAGTTTTACAGGAAAACACTTCATTGAATGATAATTTAAAATAAATAAATAAAAAAATAGCATTTTTTTAAATAATAATAATAATAAAAATAATGAAAATAATTTACTTGTTTACGTCATAAAAATATATGTATAATATGTACTTATTATGATGTTTGTTTTTTTTCGGATTTTTTTTTTTTTATTGTTTTAAATTCTTGAAAACGCATTATTATATCCATATACGATATATATTGTATAATGTACGTACTTTGTGGGATTTTATGATAATATTCTCGACGTAAATATTATTGTACAATTTAACTCTTGAACAAAACTTGAAATAGTTTAAAAAAAAAAATTTTTTTACCCTGGTATTTTGAACTTATAATTAGGCGATTATTTTTAATTGCTTCGAAAACCTATACATGATAAATGCACACGTTATATATCACGTTGTTCGAAATAGGATGTATAGCTGAATTTATTTGAATGTTAACTTTATCTTTACATTTTCATAGAAGTTATAAGAAGAAAAAAGAAATTCAATACATTTGTTTTGAAGATCGTATTCACCAACCAAGATTATCTGTCGGATTTATTTTAACTGGGTATAATTTCGGTTGATTTTCAGATTTAATTTTCGGAGTGTCAAACATGTCATATGATTCCGAAAAATTAGTATTTTTATATTACAAAATAAAAAAAGAGGTTATGTGGGGTGTAGTGATTATAATGTAAATACTAATGCTATTGCTGCTAACAACAAGGTTATGTTCAAACGATATTTATAGTACCGTACCACTCCCAGGTTGTCTTTAAAATATCCAAATATACTGTATAATCGAGGTTGATGCGAATACATTTTACTTCAGATTAAAAATAATCTTGGTTGGTGAATATGACACTAAAAGTTAAGGAAGATTAACTGGTTTTATTAACATTATTACCATTATATGCAGGTGCGTTTACACAAATATATATATACGCATATAATTGCACATGTATATATATAAATTCTTAGACATACATAAAGACCTAAAGCTTTATAAACTTAAACAAACTCAGATTACATGATCATTATAATATTCATTTACATATTTATACAGATTTGTGTAATAACATACTGCTACCGGTTTCATATAAAATTGCATCATATTACATATATATTCATTTATTTATTCATTCATATTATTCGCTATTAATTCGCGCTTAATTAATTACTTTTTTTTTTGTATTTTCTGTTATAAATGCAGTGCAATTTACTATAATTGCAATTTTTTATTTTAATTCTACTTATTTGCCTCTAGTTAGAATTACTTATAATAAAAACACATCAAATTAATTATTATTACACCCAACAGACATGTAATTATTAATATAGAACTTTAATCTATACTAAACATCTCAGATCGAAAATGTAAATAAATTTGTCTAAATGTTAAGTTAGTAAACAATAATATATACTTATTGTTCATTCTACTTATGTGTACTCTGTAATTAAAACTGTAAATATTTTTTTTTGTTCAGAATTTTTTTTTTTCTATGAATAAATTATATATGTACATACGTATTTTTTATTGCACTATATAATAGAGATAGAAACTTTTTTTATTATCAAACATTTCTAATTAGTGATTCTATAGATTAAATTTAGAGGTTCAAACTATCTAATTTTAATTGTAGATTTTATTTCTCCATCTGATTTCCTTAACTAAAAATATAATAGATAGTATATGATGCATCGTGTGATTTTATTATCGTCTGATTATGTCTATATGGATTTTTTCAAATATCATAAACTTTTTACAAAAAAAATTTTCATAATATAAAAATGTAAAGTTTAGAATCTTAAAATCTGAGGTGAAACATATTGAATCGACGGGATGATTGATCATTTGAACGTTCCTAATGTTAAAATTTGACAGATTATTTCATTATCATTTTCATCCATTTACAATCCCTTTCTGGGTCTGGGCTTACAAGAAAATCTACCTTCAAATTTTCCTATTTTGCGCTGCATATTCATACCAGTTTCTCATCAAATGTGATTTAGATCCTATTTTTTCTAGATCTTTTATCAAACAACGATATGCTTCGATTTTTTCAGTTTTCTTTTTCTTTTTCTAACTGGTGGGTGTCCGTACAGCATAATTCTTTTTCATGATATTTTTTTCCTGCCTTCCTTACAACATGATCTTATCTTTCCTGTCATTTTGCTTGCTACTCATTTCATTATTATTATTATGAATAAGTATTTGAAAGTGAAAAATAAGGAATTGCATTTTCATCAAACACAATTTGTAATTAATTTAAGGAATTTTTGCATATCCATAAACATAAAGTAAATCAAAAAATCATCGCAGAATTACTTGGAATATTTTTCTAAATTTATAAATTTTATCTTTAATTAAAATATTTTACATTACATAAACAATACTGTAAGCTATTGTTAACTCATTAAAAAGTTATTGACCATAAATTTGAATTATTTTGTTTATGAATTAAATTATTATAATCAGAAATTGAATACATAATATATGTAATGAACTGATCAAACAAACGTCAAAAAAAAAATATACAAAAATTGTTAATATTAGCCCATTAGGTACATAATATGTAAGTATGTATATGATACTTTGAATAAAGTTTATGAAACATAAAAGTTCATAATGATTTTTCGTACATATTTTCATCGTTCACCGTTGTCATGTTGTCCGATGATGTTATATTTGTTTTATTATGATCATTCATTATAATCAAAAATGTATGTATCAATCATAGAAATTACATTTATATAGTAAACACTATCTACATAAGCTGCTCATAAGATTATCTTTTAGGACTTAGTATTATATCTATGAACTCCCTTGAAAATCTCGTTTATAAAAGTAAAAAAAAAACATTTCTCTTTCATATACACACACACACACATATATTACATTATTCATAATCTGAAACATTCAAAAACGTGTACAGATCAAACTTAATATTCAAAAATAACTTTTTAATACATTTTATTATACTCATAGTAGGTACTAATCTAATAATGTTTAACTTAAAAATTAATTGATAGTACGATCACCTTTTATCTATACTATTACTGACTACTCAGCTATATAGTATCTCTATATACAGTACGTATCTTTGTAAATACATCTAATATGAGTACCTTACTAAATTAAAAAAAAAAAAAAAATTTAAATCAAATTACAAGTTTTTTTTTTTTTTATTAATTCTTTCAAAATTAAAATAATAAGTTTAATGAACTATATATAGGTACTATAAAAATATTTGAATATTTATTGTTTACTTATTTATGTGTCTCTCTGTATTTACTATCATTTTATAATTTTCCGATTAAGAAAAAAATTAAATCGAGGCGCATGTTATATGGTATATACGCATAAATTTTAAGTTCTTTCATTCAAATATTGAACTCTTCATGTAATGTAGTAGGTATTATAATTCTCGATAATTACACTATGTATAGTGGTAATTAGGAAAAGCAGACAGAAATCACATATAGAAAAAAATATATATATGTAATATATAATTCGAGTATAAATAGCGATGTGTATGTGTCATTTTTATTTTTTATTTTTTATTTCCTTACCTTGAAAATTCAAGGTACATATCGAAATTATAAATAATAAATATTATATAAAGAATAAAATGAAATGAAAAATAAAAAATAAATAAAAAGTATCTTCATCAGTATTTATAGTATATAAAAAATAATAAAAGAAATATAGAAATGAATGAACTATAATCATACATAATGTGAGTGTATGCGTATGTATGAAAATTATTTTAATAATTTTAAGATTACATATAGTTATGTGAGCAAATGAATACTCATGAATACGTTATATGAGCAAAGTAATTTTTAATAATAATCATTCATAATCATGTATATAGGTACATAATTTAATACATAAATACATTGTGTAAAATATTAGAGTCACAAGAATAAAATTAAAAAACACACACGGGCAAAACAATAATTTTACAACTCCGGTATGCGACAAATATAAATGAAATGTTAAAAATTTATAAATATGTAATAACAAAATAACCAGAACGACAATCATAACAAGCATTAATTTAGTTCGTTTTTTTTTTTTGTTCGTATAAATGAGATTGCGCGCGCATCTTAATGTAAAATGATGATGATATAATCGTTTTAACCTTCATTTACATACTTGAATATAAATTTTAAAATCATAATTTTTTTTTTAAATAAAATAAAATGTGGCAAAGAAAATTCAGAATGAAAATTCATACTCGAATGTGTGTGTTGGTGTATACTATATGGTATAGGTGCTGTGCTGTTATAGTCAATAAATTCCACTACCGTGGAAAGTATGTATATAAAGGGAGACGCGCAAGAGTATAAAATGTTGTTAGTTGATTTTCTGTGTTTTGTCTTGTACAATAATTATTCGCATATATGCACACATTTCTTATTTAAATTAAAGATAAATTACTATTATTTGATACAATATTTAGTAAATTATATAAATAATATACATATAATTAATTTTTATTTTTATTTTTTATATTTTCAGGCTCAATTCGTTTTATGTATCGTTCATACAATACGTGCCTTAATGTCAACACAATGCCAATTTTCTAAATTTATATCATGTCTTCTATTATTGAATTCATCAATATTTTTCTGTTTATTTATGAATTTTTATATACAAAATTACAATAAGAAAAAGGAGATAAGATCAAAAATTGAATAAAATTTATTTATTTTACTTTTTTATTTTTATTTAAATTTAAATTTTTTTTATTTTTTTTTTTTTAGTTCTTTTATATTTTCTATAATTTTTTTTTTTGTTTTGTTTTGTTTTTATTAGCTAAATTGAATATAAAATATTACTGTAAAAATTTGTTAATATATATAATTAATATTTAAAAATGTAAATACAAAAACAGAAATGAATAAAAATTAAAATAATAATAATTATTATGTACATATTAAGTAAATAAAATATTTAAAAAAAAAACAAAAAGAATAGAAAAAAAAATTTAAAAAAAAACAACAACACACATTACACATACATAAATATATATGTAGTTACAAATTAATAAATACAAATCCAAATAGAAAAATTGTAAGATACAAAAATTATCGTGCATATTTATGATACATATACATTTGTAATTATATTATTAAATATATAATTTACATCTATGTATACCTGTATCCTGTATATACCAATTTAGTTACTACAAATAATAGATTATAATAGAAAATATTGAAAATTGAAAATAACCAAATTGCATATTATTGGATTGTTCTTTGTGGGATTCATATCGTATGTCTCTTAAGTCTATAAAATTACTAGTATGCGTATAATCTTCTTATAAATAAATTTGTTGCGTCTGTCTGTCTGTCTGTCTGTATGTATGTTCCGGGTAATCTCGAAAACGGCTGAACCAATCTTGATGGAATTTTTTTTATCTTAAAGAGTGATTCCTCCCACAAATAATAGGCCAATTTTTTTTCAAATTTAATTATTTAAAACAATAAAAATTTGGATTAAACAGATGAAGGTCTGAAAAAAATCTATAAAATGTATGAAAAGCTTTTTCTTCTAAATGAACTGATAATCGTGGTTGATCGTGGCAATCGTGGTAATTGAATTACAAACCTCATTAGAAATGACGCAATAACATAAAGCTTTACAAAGAGCTTCTTCGCTCGGGATCAACTTATTCTGTACATCGTGGTTCGTTTTATAGCTCTATGACAATGCGGACGAAGTCGCAGGCACACACTAGTCATCAATATAATGTACACAAAATACTCATTTATTCAATATAATAATCAAAATGGTATCCTGTTCGTTTTTAACAGATTCTGTTAATTAGCCTTTTTTTGTAATTTTTAATACAAAGTTTTAACATTTCTTTTTGTAAAAATTTTGTAAGATACTTAGTTGAAGTTGAAGTAAGTAGATTGTCAAATTAGCAGAATAGCCTTAAATAAATACTATACCCTACCAGAATAACTCTGGTTTAGGTTAGGCTCTCATATTTCCCTCTTGTATGTAGATAATCTAAAACAAATATATAGGTACACTCTGTCAGCAGATAGAGTATAGTAGTTCATTTTATGATCGAAAATTTTCATCCGCATATTGTTTCTGTTACATTTTCGAAATTGAAAACAAAATTGTATGAGAGAGAAATAAATAACATTAACTGAGACAGAGATGATGTATATCTCGTATAAAAAATTAATCAAAATATCCTTAAATGTATAATATTATTACTTCATGTGTGTGTCTGGTTCACGATATAAAAAATAATCCAATAATTAAAAACAGAAAAAAAGGTGATAAATAAACACACCAAAAAAAGAAATACAAATAGAAAAATTATTATGGGGAGGGGATTCATGTCACGTTTCCTACTCGTAGTTTTCGTAGTTTTCATTTCCATACATTTGTTAACTACGAATTAGTTTCTTCTTATAACCATACGAAGGAATAGCAAGCTTCGTAGTATGTGTAGTTTCGTAGTTTTCGTAGTTCACTACTGTCCAATATTATATATGTATGTGAAAAAATTAATGTAAATGTCATTTATATATAATAATACCGATTCTACATTCATTGCAGTGACTTCAACTTCGACTTTCATTTAAAGGATATGCATTAGAACTTCTACATTCAATACATTAGGCTTGACAGATACTTTTACATGTTAAGCATGCTGTGAAGTCGAAAGTCGAAGTCCATGTTGAAGTCACTGCATTGAATGTAGAAGCGGCATAACTACGAAAAATTTTGAAACGGTAGTTCAAGTCAAGTCAATCAGCAAACAACGAAACTACGATGCAACGAACAACAAAGAAATTGGCATGAATCCCCCTAACATGTAACGTATGTAATGTGTTCTTTATTTTTTTATACCTAAAATTATATAAATTTAAAATTTTTTGTAATAAAATCATAATAATATTTAAATGTACATAATATAATACACAAATAAATAAGAATATATTAACTAATTTATATATACATATAAAATATACTCATAAAATTATAAATAAAATATTATTAAATATAGAAATTAAATATAAAATGTTTTTGATTTATTATTATTTTTTTATTACACATAATAATAATAATTTTGCATTTTAGTATTCAATTCTTTTAATTTTATTAAATTCTTAATTATTTACATATACTAATTTAATTAATTAATGTAATTATATTTTTGTTATATCCAAAATAATAATAATAATAATCTATTGTTGTTTTATTTTTATAATTTCATTTGTTTTATTTTCGTTTATTTTGTTTGTTTTCATTTTATCGTTTTATTTTTATAGTTTTTTTTTTTGTTCTATATATTTTAAATATATTTATATTATATAATGTATAAGAAGTTAATAAAATATACATACACACGCATTATATAAAATGTATACAGATATACAGTGGCGAACAAAACAAATTGCAACAATAACATAATTATTATAAATTAAATTAAATGAATTTTTTTACAAACATTATTTGAAAATTATGAAAATTTTTGTAAAGTTCATCATTGATCCTCTTGTAATTACAGTTCAAAATTTCAATTATTTTTCTCAATACAAAAAAAAAGTGCAATTTAAAGTTGCTGTCAACTTTGTAATGATAATTGCGTAATCAAAATTCGGTTTACAAAACGACAATAAAATATATACTGACAACGATTTTTCAGTTGTTGTTAAATTTTATCGACAAGGAAACTACGCTCAGTATACGCCCGTTATTTTGGATTAAAGTTTCACTTTTTATAACTCAAAATAACTGATAAAATTATATCAATTATTTGCACTAACATAATAACAACAGAGTATATTTGAAAAATTTTTGACTGTTCAGATGCTGAAATGTGTGTGCGCAAATGAATTACGCCGGTCGTAGATATAGTTTCCTTGTCGGTAAAATTTGGACAAATGAGAAATCATTGTCGATCTTTATTGTCATTTTGGAAGTCGAAGTGTGATTATACGCTACTTGTAGATTTTGTTTACGTATTATAAGGAATATTATAAATATAAAAAATTAAATTAAATTTACTGAAATGACACTATACCTATACTCATATTTTCTATAATAAAATATTCATGAAATTGATTACTGATTTCAAGTAAAACTAAAAATTTGAATAGGTACCTATAACGAAATGTTTGTTTCATTTGAATTCCTTGACTTCACGGTTGCATATATATGTATGTTTTGTTTACCACTGTATACATATACATATGTATGTATGTATAAATTTTTCCCAAAACCTAGTCTAAAATAATAAATAATTCAATGTATATTTGTTTATTTTTTTACTTTTTTTTTTTTTTTGATTTTTTATATGATGTATAATTTAAATTTTTTTTTAATTTTCTTTATTTTTTATGTACTTTTTGATTTTCGATATAGTACATATACGAATTAACATCACACGTTATTGTGTACCAAAAATGTACATACATATACATACGTATGTAATATATATACATATGTAAAACGAATTGAAATTCATAAATTAAGTTGCTATGTAAAAAATATTTTGTAACGTTTTAAATAATTTTTAAGTTGTATATATATACTTAGCTACATAAAGAAAATATTATATATAAGTATGTAGAATGTATTATGTAATTTAAAAAATATAAAATAAAAATAAATAAATGAAATTTAATAATGTACTTAACAACAAAAACAAAAATTAAATTTAAATTAATAGAAAAAAATTTATAATATAAAAATTGAATTAATAAAGTAAATAAATTAGCTGTGTTCCTTTCATGTGAGTAAAATACTTAAAAATCAGTTTGGTTTAATACTTCACTAAAGTTTTATGTGTGAACTGCTCAAACAATTTTTCAAAAGTAGTTCACTCATACTTGAATAGTTTGAGTCATTGCTAAAATAATTGCTTAGAAATACTTCTCTCGCGTGAAAGGAACACAGCTATTATAAAAACAAATTCAAATTGATATTATGTAATATTTATGTATATAAATATGTACATATTATAAATATAAATTAGATTTCCGAGCAAATATTTTCTAAATAACGAAAAAATAGTGAAAATTAAAATGAAATAAAATTTAATAAAAGTATAAAACACACATCGCACTCTTGTATTGTACGTAAATGATATGAATTACACGTAAAATGAAAGTAATACCATACCTGGATTCTGATAAACGGAAAAAATTCTTCTATGATCATTTGCAGTGAATAATCATTTATTTGTTGTCTGCGTCATAACGAATTTTAAATAAAATGACCGACCGGCGACCACTGACATTTATTCATTTTGTATACATACTTCATGTAAAGTCGAATAGAGTTTCAGGAACTTTATTTGACAGTAAATGAAAATGATATGAAACTGAAGAAAAGTCTAGAGTGGTGAAAAAAATTTATATAAGTAAGTAGTATAGTCATGCTTGACGGATAGTAAAAATTAAAAATTATCACGTAAATACTGACAATCAAAATTATCTGATCATTCTATACAAAGTGCGTAAATCAGAAGTTTTTGGAAATGATGATCATGAAAACTGAAAGAATATGATCATTGAAGAATTACCGTGTATCAGGGGTATAATTTTTAATTTTATTAATATATAGCCTTTTATATGTCGTTAGATGTATACATATATTATTTGTATAATATTATTTATATATTTGTATATGTATAGTTATATTTTTTTCTAATCAAATACATCAGTATCTATTGAATATATAAAACAAAATTTTTCAAAATTAATCTACACGTGTTATACTGTTGACACTAATGGCACTGCTCCAAATGATCATTCGCATAATGCATCATCATAGCTAATGCAACATTCTAATTTACTGCCATCGCACAATTCGGGCGCAACTGCAGCGTAAAATATATATGAATTTTACATTTCTTCTTCTTACGAATAGATTACTACTACTTTAAAATTCAGATCGGGCGGAATGGCTCGTTATCGCTGAAAAATAGAATAGAATCTTTTTCAGGTACTTCTATTCGATGGTGAATAAAAATGGTGAAATGAATATTTCCAGTGGTGAAAAAATAATTACACAAAAAATCACGATGTACATACATATTTACAAATTACAATCATCTAAAATTGAATGATCAGATCTTCAGATCATCTTTCACACGACACAAATGAAGACTGGAAGAATGATCAATGAAGCGCATATAGTGTTCGTGTGTATATCGATAGTATTATCCTCCAAGTGTATATATGACTGTTATACATAATATGACAAACATTTAATTAAAAAATGTATGCGTTTAGAGTAAATTCAGTATTTTGATCGTTTTTGTTACGTAATGAAAATATTAAAAATTTACCTAAACTATACACATAGTAGATATATAATTATGATAAAATTTATTATACATTTATATTTATTATGTTTATATTTATATTTTACATACATATACTCATATAGAAGATGATCATATAGATATATATATATGAAGTTAATAATAGAGACAATAACATAATATGTAGTAATAAAAAATTTGTAGATAAAAAAAAATATTGCGCTTCTATTTTATATACTATATATTACATATTTACTACTTATATGTACCTACAAAAGTGTAAAATATATTTTATAAACATATATATATAATTAATATATATTTTATAATTTGTACAATATGTGCATACATGTATAAGTGAGTGCAATAAGTTAAAAAATACGAAATATATATTTTTTTCTATTATGTATATGCACATATATGAGTACTCTTTATTATATATAGCTTCTAGAGTATATAAGAAAATGTATATTCTATATATATGTATAAATGAAATAAATATCATAATTCACATTTATATAAACACATAAAAAAAATCAGAAAACCATTGTAATAGAAAATAATATAAAATAATTATATAAGTAATAAGATTATCTAATGTAATATAAATAAATATGTATATACAAATAATATAATATAAAATTTACGTAATTGTATAATATGTGTAAAATTTTGTATTAAATTTATTTTTTATATACATATCTATATAATACAGAATAAAAAAATTTTTGTAAAAAAATTCTATGACTTTAATATTTATTAAAAACTAGAGTGTGCCTGCGACTTCGTCCGCATTGTCATAGAGCTATAAAACGAACCACGAATCACGATATACAGAATAAGAAGGTGATCCCGATGTCCCGAGCGAAGAAGCTCTTTGTAAAGCTTTATGTTATTACGTCATTTCTATTGAGTATTGAGTTTGTATTCAATTACCACGATTGCCACGATCAACCACGATTATCAGTTCATTTAGAAGAAATAGCTTTTCATACATTTTATAGATTTTTTTCAGACCTTCATCTGTTTAATCCAAATTTTTATTGTTTGAAATAATTAAATTTGAAAAAAAAGTAGCCTATTATTTGTGGGAGGAATCACTCTTTAAGATAAAAAAAATTCCATCAAGATTGGTTCAGCCGTTTTCGAGATTACCCGGAACATACATACAGACAGACAGACAGACAGACAGATGCAACAAATTTATTTATAAGAAGATAATAATGGATATACGAATAATAAAAAAAAAAATGAAAATTCTTACACATAAATTCCTATACGAATTCAAATTCAAGCTCAATCTATCAAATATATCTCAGTCTATTTATGTAAAATTATTGATATTTTTGAACTAAAACTAAATGTGGAATAGAAAAACATTCGAAATCTTCATATTAGCTGCTTTTCTTTGGTCACGATTATCTGATAATTCTCAGTTCTCAATTGTCTCAATTGTGCAATGCGTTTCTTTTGTATGTGTTTTTTCTATTCTGTTATAGGTGGCAGCAGCAACGAAGTGAGATTTATGTAATCCAACTGAGGAAAAATATTTTTGCTCAGTTGATGTGAGGAACTGAGAATTAGAAAAAAAAAACAATTTTGACAATCTTCGTGTTCATACTTCGTAAATTTTTGGATATAGTTTATTTGTAATAAATAATTTGTGAAAACTAATTTGTAAAAATAAAAATTTTTTTAATTATTTCTTTTTAAAATGACAATCAACTGAGAATAAAAGTATCAGTCCATTTCTTTCAGTTTGTTTGCTCAGTTAGTAAAAAGAATTATATAAATGATCTAAGTGAGATGTCAAACTGAGAATTATCAGATAATTGTGATCAAAGAAAAACAGCTATTATTAGAATCTAGATTCTATACTTAGATAGGACATACACCTGTATAAATATTACATGCTCTATTACACATCTCTAACATTTGCTAAAACAAGAATAATAATTATTATTTTTCTATTAAATATTATGTGTATTTGTATTAATACAAATCAGGTCTATTTGCTAAAAATATTCTAAAATTTGCTAAAAAAAGCAAAAGCATCTCAGCGGAAATTTAAAATGGCTGTTGTTAAAATTTAATTTAAATATTAATGATTGTACGCACCTAAAAGTATGCACAGTTTTTAAATGAAAAAAATATTAAATGAAAAATATGACGATTATTTTTCTTTATATCGATAAAAATCGATACTTAATATCCTGAATGTTGAATTCATCAGCTTATGGTTCCTGTTACTCTATCTATTCTACTGATAATGATCAATTTATCAATTTTAATAACAAAACCAAAGCTACTAGAATTTTTAAAACTATTTAACTGGATTCTGGATGCCATGATCCATGGACGTGTTGACTCGGTAATCGATACGCTTTGATATTTGGTTAGTTGGTGCAAATATGTTGCACTGCATTATCTGCAATACTACGTGGCAGTACTAAATAAATACTGATCATGTTTAGTTAACATTGTACATTAGTTGCGTTTCTTTTGACCAAGTAAAATTACTCTCCAATACTCGGGAGTAGATTGTAAATGGTACGCAATTTTTTTACTTGGAAGTAAAAAGTAATCTCAAATTTCAAGGCATACAGATTTCTAAGGCAATGTAAATATTAAAGTTACAGTTGGCCGTGCTCAAATTTCTGCTTGTCATATATTTCAAATTTGTTTTGTTGTTGATTTTAGATTCATCATGACATTAAACAATAAAAAGCCACCTATTGAATAACAAGTATAATAAAAATATTATAGAATTAAACCGATTTCTTTAATCTTTAACGATTAAAACACAAAAATCTCTGACGGCGAATTTTGGCGTAACTAACTATGCAACTGTCAACTAAATTACTCGAATACAAGAGAGGTGGTGTAGATGATCACGACTACAAGTACTTGCGAGTATGTACATTATTTGGTCAAAAGGAACGCAGCTATTAATAGCCGGGAAATTTAAATACAATTTGCAATGATCAGCCGTAAGCCGATTAATCCAATAAATTGTATGAAAGTATAAATAAAGTGTGAAAGTGAAAGTTGGATAGTGCTAGTGCACATTAATCCAAATAAGACTGAAAGAGATAAATAGATATAATGTTCGTGGAAGACGCCATCCAGATCCAATCCATTCCACTTCCAATGCCAGTAGCATCCAAGATCCAACCATTGTTTATTCTATTTTATCTATGTTATTATATTATATTATAATTATAAATCAAATTTCAGAGTTCATAGCCTGCTGATTTTTTATTTGTTCTTATTTGAGGAGTTGAGTTGTGTTTGTGTTTTTTTTTTATTATTATGGAATAAAATAAACGCATACGCAATAAACTTTATTTCCACAATTGCATATTCAAAGTGTATTTGTGTGTTTTTAAAATAAATAATTTTTTGCATGTTTGAAAAAGAAAATTAAATTACTTTGCATGATTGAAAATGGCTAGAACGAGAAATAGTACATCATCAAAACATAATTCAAGTGAAAAAAATGATAATAACAATACAAACACAAAGGGTAGTAAGAGTAAAAACAGAAAAATTACTTCGAACCAATTTAAAAAGGATAAAGTATTGGTCATGTTGAAACGAATTGAATCAAGTGATCTTTTAAATTTAACAACTAAATCTGGTAAGTTTATTTTATTTTTTTTTTTTTAATTTAAAATAAAACAGAAGATTTTATTGACTTATTTCTAGTAAAAACTGAAAACTCTATTCTTGTGAATTCTGGAAATTTAATTACGCAGAAGCGTCACACTAGAAATTTTGATAAAACGCAATTATCTAAAACTAAAAGTGATGATGTAGAAGCAGAATCAAGTTTAGCTGTTCCATCAGAATTTCAAGAAAATGAACAAGATTCCTTCATTATTGTGAATTCTGGGAATTCATCTGCTGAGCAGAAGCGTCGAACTAGAAGTATTGGTAAATCGGAATTATCGAAAATTAAAAATGATTTAAAATCAGATTGGAATATAACTATTTCTCCAGTATCTCAAGATAATGAAGAACAAACGTCTATTCTAGTGAATTCTGGAAATTCAACTGCGCAAAAACGCTACACTAGAAATACTGCTAAAGCGCAGTTATTTCAAGAAGAACAAAAATTCCAACTAAAAACTACACCTAAATCTGTTGTAAAAGAAAAGATTTCAGTAAAAAAAGATGAGAATGTTGTAAAAGTATCTAATACTCACCAAGATTCTTCCAAAAAGGTTGATGACGTGCAACAAAGCATTTCAAATGATTCAACAACTCCAGTATCACAATCACAATCTTCAGTATCAGAAAAAGCACGATTATTAACTGTTGTACAGAATAAACGTTCATCTGATGATTCAGATTCTCCGATTGAAAATAAAATCATGAAGAGAACACGAAAACCGAAAAGTTATATCGTCGCTTCTGAAAAAGAGAACATTCTTGCAAATCAGGAACAGACACCGCTGAAATCTAATAAGTCTAACCGTTTAAGTTTTCGTAAAGCATTATCAGAATCTTTCAATAACATTGCGGCAGATAAAGATGATGATGAAGATTTTAAATCTCCAGCAAGTCATACAGTTTTTAAAAGTAGAAAGAAACGTATTAATGATTCAGATAAAAAAGAAAACTTAAAGGAACCAAACGAAAATACAAAATTAAAATTAACGTTGATTGAAAATGATGATGACAGTGATATCTATGCATTTCAGTCATCACAAACTAGTGAAGAAAAAGAAGACACATTCATAAAGCAACTAGCAAAACAAGGTAAAGTCATCATTAAACATAGACGTCAAAATAAAATGAAAAAGACTGTTCCTGTTAAAAAGAAACACACAAAAACGTCAAGTAAAGTTTGGCATGATATCGGAAAAAATATTGGTATTTCTAAACAAAAATCAGCGATCAAAAATACAAAAAAGAACGATATACAAACACAATCTATGCACACGGATAAGACAAGTGATAAAAGTGCAACTGTGGCAGCAGTTAAAATAGAATCGATTAAAAATGTGAAATTTGATGATGAAATTAAGGTTATATCTGAAGCTCAAACAAATAAAGAGGTTAAGTCAACAACAACAAAAGAATTAACCGCCGTAAATGATACTATAAATCCAGCTGTTACATCACAAACGAATATAAGCATCTTGTCAATCAGTAAAGAACAACAACCATCAGTAAATGATTCAATACAACAGTATAATACATTAAATACAACGGAATCACATCAATCAATTAGAACTCCTCAAAACAGGGCGACCTTGAGTAAGAATGAACTTTTCGAATATGTTAAAAATTATGTGAAAAATCAGACGAAATCATCTACTCCAATTGCAAATAAACAAAGAACTAAAGAAAACGATGATCTGCTTTCACCGATATTACCATCATCTCCATGGAGAATCACATCGTCGAAAAATTTATCACTATCGAAAACAAAGAATCCGAAAACAAATTTTCAATCGAACGAAAGTTCTACAACTGCGATAAAAAATGTATCAAATGCTGAAAATATTCTTCCAATTAGTTTTGAACAGAAAGATGATGAAGAAAAGAAATCGAAAACGATCAGGGGACCACCTCCATTGGCAATGAATACAACGACGGCGACGGAAACCAAACTGAATTTGATGGCTAATCGTCATGAAGTAAATCCTATTCCCGTAGCACAGAGAAATCCATTAAAACAAATAAATATAATTCAAGTAGTGGATTTACCACCTCTCCCAATTCGTGATAAAAATTCATTGAAATTATCTTCAGTTCTAAATACAACAGTTGAATTCGATAAAAAAAACACAAATATGTCAAATGTTGCAAATGATTCAGTTTCAAATTATTTTGGATTTGATGAAATTGAAGAAGAAATCGAAGAAGAAAATAAATCCGATAATAAAGAAATAGATACAAAAACTGAAACTATCATTCCGCAGAAATCAAAATTTAAAAGAAAGTTAAAAAATTTAAAAAAACTTTTACCATCATCTAAATGTTCTTCAATAATTAAAAATGATAATACCAAAAAGATACCATCAATTTTTGAACCGGAGGATAAAAAGAAGCAAGCTAACATACGTGAAATGCTATCATCAACAACAAAATCAAATGCCACAAAAATGGTAGAAAGTTTTTTAGCTACAGATAGTAGTGGTGAAGATACAAAATCAAAAACTCCAATACCAGAGGAAGAGACAATTATTAATGATGATACTGTCTTATCAGCAAATAATCTATTTAGTGATCCTATCGAACCTGAAACATCTCTAGACAAAACAGTAAGTAATGATTTTCAATTAATGAATTTATATTGAATTAGGAGCATCGTCATCATTTTTATTGTTTTTTCAACATTTCAGAAAGTGAAAAGAACTTATTCTCGTCATTATAAAACGAAACCAAAAAATTATTTTATTTTATTTTCGGATGAGAGTGACGCAGAAAATGAAAATCGAGAAGCAAGTGATGAAAAGAAAAAGCGTAAAGGTCGTAAAAAGAAACAACAGGATGATAATGATGAGGTGAGTGATTATTATTAATTATTGAAATTTTTCATATGTTTTGTATTATTTTGATTTTTAATTCAATTCAATGATTTTTATAGACTCAGCTTAATAAATTCTATGATGAATTCAATTCGATGTGCGAGGAAACTAAAAATTATGAACTTGTCACTGAAGTTGAGACCAGTACATTGGCAGAATCATAAATTTTATTTTTACTGATGATTACAAAGAAAAAAAAAAATGAATTTAATTTATATTTTGTTTTGTTTTTATTTTTTAAATTTAATTTTATTTTATATTTTACTATTTTTAATTAAAATGAAAATGTAAATTTTGAATATTACGACGCATGAATAAATTTTGAATTTCAGTATACAAATTTCATGTGATGTTTTGTATTATTTGAATTGAAAAGTTTGCTATCATGAGAAATATGTCAACAAAGCGAAATTCGGTAGCGAAATTAAAAGCGAACCACGGTATTCCTTGTAGTGTTTCATGGAAATAATTGTTCTAACAAAAATTGCTATTGACCCTATTTTTGACACTAGAGGGTGTTGAAGACTGAGTTTCTTGCAAGACCTAACATAAAATCATGTTTAATTGTTTGTTCATTGTTTTGGATCTAGGCATCTAGGTTTTAAAAATTTAAAAATTTGTGGGTGACGTTGTTTTGATAACTGATAATAAGAAGTTTAGTTTAAAATCGAACAACACCATTACTGGGACGAAGTACGTCCATGCTGGCGTAAGTATGATGCTGAAGTTATGTTTATACGTTAAGATTAAAATATCTGCTACCTGGTTTATACGATAGCCTTGACGCGCACTGAGGAACTTCGTATTGAATGAGTGCGCCTCTATAAATACTTTATCTTCAGTGCAAATTAAAATTTCACTGCGTACTCGTTCAGTTCAGTTTCTTAGCTGAATTTAAACTTATCAAAGTGCACTGAAAACTCGTATAAAAACTTTGAATTTTGAATGCACATTAAAAACTTGCAAATATTCTTTGTTGGCTGTATTTTGACTTCTTCATAGTGAACGAAACTATCATGATTTCATTTCAGTACACATATCGGCTGATTGCGAAAACGAATCAATGCTGTAGTGTATGCATAAACTCCATAGAAATCGGATTTTTTTCAGTTGGTGTTCGTATTAAGTTGTTATAAAAGCAAGGTATGAGTATGTACGAGTATTTCAAATAAAATTCATTGTACTAATTTATCACTTTATTGAAATAAATAATTCAGTTTTTATTTTTCATTTTTCATCATTCGTTTTTATTACTTTCTTTTCTAATTTCTAATGCATCCTTATTCTTATATTTATGTATTTTCGTTTATTTGAATTGAATTTATTTTTATATATTTTTTGAATTTTCTTTTTATTACATTTTTAATTTACATATTTATATAAATTATATTTATCATAATATTTATAATTTATGTATTTATTTTTGTTGTTTTTGTTACACTGTTGTTAATTTTTTTATTTTTTTTATTTTAAATTATCATGTTTGATTTAATAAAGAATAAAGAATTCATGAAAAATTATTTTTCTCATTTATAAATTAAAAAACAAATCGAATATTAAATAATGAGAAGAAAAAATGGGATAAATAATATATTTAGGATTATTTTACATTATAAAAAATATATTAAAATTATAATTAATACAAATTCAATACAAAAACTCTAATTAATTAAAAAACACAAAATATACATGGCTATAATAATTTAAGTATGCGTATATAAACTTTTATGTACAGTGATTCTCATAAGTATTCATTCAAATGATGATAATTTTTGAATATTATTAAATTAAGATCACAGTATTACCGTGTCAAAATGGTATTCAAACAAAAGCCACAAAACACCATAGAAATTTGTATGTTTACAAACTTCGGACTATATCAGACTTTATTTTAAAACCTGTCTTATTCTTCTACTTCCGTGGCTTTACGTTCCCTGAAGGATCGGATCGAGCTTTTGCTTCTCACTATTCCGAGTCTCGTTAAGTCTTCTCTCACGTTATCCCACTCTTTTAGGCAATCTATCATCCTTCATTCTCAACAAATTGCCCAGCCATTTAAGTCTATTCAGATCATTGTACATATTATTTCTGTATCTCTTCATTTTTTCTTATTTTCCAATTGCCTTGTGTGTGTGTATACAGCGCCGAATATTTTTCTCAGTATATAAAATCTGTCTCATTATTATTAGATAGCCACACTCTTAGACACATTTTTAATCTAAAATCGCGTCGACTAACTGTTAGACTCATCGGAAGTGTCGATCATTCTGAATATCTCAAAATTATCGTCTAGATATGAGGTCAAGATGAATAAGATAGGTTTTTGGGAACGTTTTATTACTTGATATTTATAGAAGTTTTTTTTTTAGATGCTATGATAGTGAGAATACACATACAAAATTTTAGCATTTTATTGTATAATTTTTGGTTATTTATTCCTCTAATAATGATCAAATATTTTAGAAATAAGGCTTATTAGGCCGTCTTAGAATAATCTGATAGTACTTCAGTTACTTGAGAATTTCTGATCAGTAGATCAACGATTTATTACTAAAGTAATACCCTAAATAGACGTGACGGGTGACGGGACGAAAGAAATTAAACGAGCGTAAATACTCGTTTCGTCAGTTTGACAATTTGCCCTAAATAAAAACGATTCGAAACGAGTAAAATTGTGTATGAGTATTAAGTAGAAACAAGTATAAATGTGTATGAAACAAGTAGAAACGATAAAATGTACGACCGCTACGGCACTATCCGTTTCGTCATTTGACATTTAAACTTATCGAAATTGAACGAACGTAAGAACACGTACATTTAGGCTAGTTCTACGTACCACAGTACTATCGTATGTATCGTTTCGTTTCGTCTCGTCACGTCTATTTAGGTTATAGCTTAAGACCGCAGATATCTGTGCTAAGACTGAGTCACACCGAGCTCTCATACCATCCATACTTAAATACCAATGCAGAGAATTCTAATCTCTCTTATCAAGTTTTGTAAACTACAGAAACAGATCATTATTTAAACGATGTTAAATATTCAAAACTGAATGCTACTGATTGAAAATCTGGGGAGTGGGGATAATGTTAATTGATAGATAGCCAGCCATAGCAGTTTAAAAATACATATTCGAATTATTTATCATTCAAATACTTATGAGAATCATTGTATAATTTAAATACGAGTATGGCGGTAGAGGCAATCAAGGCATAGAGAGAGTAAAGAGATAAGATTTTTTCTTTTTATTCCATGTTTGTGCTTGTAATTAAACTTGTCATACTCGTTTTTCTGCGACAGCCCGCAGCTAAATTTGAACATTACTAAGCTCGGCGGTCAGCAGATTTTCTGCTTGGATAATTCTGGCTTCTGGCCGTCACGTCATTGTGCTAGTCATTCATTTAAAAAGCACTAAACGTTATACCGATTGTAGTAGATTTCTGCTATCTGCTTTGATTGTGTCTACCGTTTCGCCTATATGTTGTCTAAATTCGTTATTATTTTTTTTTCAATCTCAAAGAAAATTCTTTTTAATTATATTAAAATTATATATTTGTTATGTATGCATATAAAATAAATGTGTGTGCATATTTATAATGTAATGATGTGTGTAATATCATATGCGTATATATGTTTAGAATAATGTAGGAAATTAAAAAATATTTATTTATAAATGCATATTTAAATAATTAATACATATGTATACATATAAGGAGTACTATAATTACATAATTATTATATTAAAAATAAATATAAAATACATATTAAATTTTTTTTTTTTTTGATTTTTATTTTTTTCTACATTTTTAAATTACATTATATAATTAATAAAATGCGAGAAATAATTAAAAACGTATATTTATTTTAAAATTAAAAAAATTAATAAAACAAAAAATAATACATAAATTAATTGCTAATATTTGGAATACACAGACTAGATGTTAACTCATTACTTTAATTTAAGTATTTTAGTTTTTTATTTGACAAAATTTTTATTTTTAGTGTTTTACTTTCTATCTTTTACATTTACATATTTTACTGAGTTTAAACCGAAATGATGACAATGATGATGACATTATGTATGCATGCGTGCAAATTTAACGTAATGAAAAATTTTAATTTTCTTATGCTCAATTTCACAGTGAAATTTGAAGCTTGAGCTTAGTTAAGCGCCTGCATAAAATGCTTAAACTATGGCTAAAGTCTGTTGGATTTACGACTTAAACTACCACTGTGAAATCAAAATATCTCTTAAGCGTAAGTTTAAGTCATATCCTGAGCTTGAAGATTTCACTGTGAAATTGAGCATTAGATTGCATTTTTGTAAAAATGTCAGTTAATCGTCAAAAACATGATCCTTTTTTATTGCAAAATCATAAATTTTTGCAATATAAAATATTACTTTTCAATCATCAGAATAACAATCAATTGGAATTTCTAAATATGGTCTCAAGTGATTAGAAAATTTATAAATAATGCATACACGTAGACACATATGTACCGAACAATACACGTATGAATGCGTGTTTGCAAATAAAATTTCCGAGAGAATAATAATAATTAGCGTTCTGTGTTTTTGAAAAATTTACATAATGTGTATGGCAGAATTCTAAAATGTCAAATGCAATGATTTTGACGTTAATCAAGAGCTAGAAAACGTATTCAATGTTCGAATTTCAGAATTCGAAAATTTATGCAAATGTTACAATTGTTCACAGACATAACCCTGAATATTCTCAGGCATTTTTTTTGTCTGTTGTATTCGAGATTCTCTTCTATTTGAACATTTTTGTTTTCCTTAGTAGTTCGAAATGAATTCATGGATTGAAAGTGATTCTAATATGTTAGAGAAAAAAAACCGGAAATAGAAGAGAGTGCTTCTCTTCACATGGAGTGGTATTTCTGATTATCTACTTCTCTTATGGTAGCTACTAGATGCCTGTCGCAGGTATTGTGTTCTGTCAGCACACTGACTAAAGCTCTACTGTATTTTTTCTCTTATTTAAGAAAATTTGTTGTGAGAAGGCGTTTAGTATGCGCCTACAAAATTGAAAGTTTCTGTCAATGGTTACTGAATTTTTTAATGGCTTATTTTTGCCTTGCACTTTTGCGTACCTGCACTTCGATATCAGCAGAAGTGATTTACTCTACCACTTGCGCCCAAACAATTAAAATTTCTTGCCAAATGTTTGTTGAATTTGTTGAATTTCTTAATGGCTAATCGCTAATGGCTGATGAATTTCATTATCATTCTCCCGGAGATTTTGTTAATTATTATTATTATTATTATTTTAAATACACAACGAAAATATTTTTCTTCACAGAGAAAAAGAATTAAATTTGAAAAAATTAAAAATTCAAAATACCTACAAAATAAAAATGATTTTAAAAAAAAAAAAAACAAAACAAAATGTTAATGAGTTAATTATGATTATGTTAAATTGTAAATATTAAAATTAAATAATGAAAAAATAATGTATGCATATGTATAGTGTATGTTATTTTTGTATGTATGCTAGAATAAATTAAATTAAATTAAATCAAATTACATATATTATTATAATTAATTATTATTTTAAATTAACATCTACCATACATTAGTACTACACACTCATACATATATACTGCACATTATGTACTCCGTATACATTATTATTATTATTGTTTTGTTTGTTTGTTTTGCTTTGTGTTTTTTTTTAATGATTAATACATTTTTTTTGTTTATAAATTTTGTAATTAATGTTTAAATTTTAAAAAAATACTACATTATGTATGTATAATTGTAATTCATATTTCGTATAATAGTAATGTTATTATGTATGTACATAATTTATAAGATACATAATTAATATTATTAATTTATTGTTAATGTTAAATATTATAATAATAATTATTGATTTATAAAATAATAATAAGGAAAAAAATATAGATATAACTAGATATACTGTTTCTTTTATTTTCATATTTTTCATATTTTTTTTCTTTTTTTTTTTTTTTGCGTAATTTACAAAGCAAAAATATACTCGTATTATTATCGCATTTCATCAATATGTGTGTAAGTACAATTATTATGGATGTAATTATATTATGTATTTATAATTTTATCTTTTTGTGTTTTTTTTTGTATTTTATATAAAGTAAAAAGATTGAATATTGGATATAAATATTAGTGTACATTACATAATTTTGAACAAAATATAAAATTTTTGGATTTCATTTTTTTCATTTTTTTTGTATTCTCATTTTCATTATTTTTATTCCATTACTATATAATTTCTGTATGAGTCCTTAAATATGTTGTGTTACACTCACAGGGTATATGCTATAATATCTACTATGTTATTAGGTGTATGGTATGGTTACGTTATTGTTTTTGCTTTTTCTTTTTATTAATTTCATTTTTCATAATGTTATGTTAAGACTATTTTCGAAAATTCACCATATCGGTTACCATTTTATATATAAGGGCCGGTACTCACATCGAAAGCTAAATTTTTCTCCATATAAAACCTATGTAAAAAAAAATGTCGCTAAATTGTTAGCTAAATTTTTAGTTTCAAATTTCGCTTACTGGTATTCACTTCCAAACTAAATTATTTCGGTGGAACTTAATAGTGGAGAGTTGTGGAACTCATTTTTCACAATCATTTTATATGATCGAGCATATAAAAGGCAAGCGAAATATTGACAAGTCATATATTTTGACTAATAAATATTTATTTATTTATTTTTAATTAATTTAATTTCATAGCCTCCGCGATTTTTTTTCAAAAAATTTCAAAACTCTATATACTCTACACACGTTTCCTTCCACAATTTTTAGCTTGTAGAATTATATATGCAATTGCAAGCGAAAAATTTCACGGGAACTGAGTACCAGGTCTAATAATCAAAATTAAATTTGCCACATTTGATAATTAACAAATTATCAAATCAATAAGCAATATTAAGTAGCTGATTGGTTTTGGTTATGTATGACGGACGAAATGTATGGCATTAATGTTATATGTATTTTATCATTCATGTTCGAAACTTTAAATCATAAATGCAAACTAATACTATTGACACACTGCAGAGATAAAACCATGGTTATCTCAAATAGTTCATCGATAACCTGGTATGGGTGACACATTTAAAGTGAAGTGAACTAGTTTATGTATTCATACGACATCTGTCGAGAAATAAATTCAAACACTAATTATTTTTCATCTAGTCAGCATGTTAGCTGAAATTTGGTTTGACAGTTTGTTTAAATATAATATATAAAAAAAATAAATAAATAGTACAAACGTCAAAGATAACTGAGTTCTAGAAACTCGGTTACCTTAACCGAGTTCTGAAAGTCGGTTATCACAAATATAAACCAGAAAACTGAGATAACCATGGTTTATCTCTGCAGTGTGTCAATAGTATAATACTGGTAACAAATAATCGAATTTAACATACTAGTTATATTGCCAATAGATGGCAGCATCAAAAATGGTATTTTATGAATTGAATTTTGAATTTTCGAAAATGCCTTGAACATACGAGGAGCCTTATTGAGTTAATCAAATTCATATATCAATGTAATATTGTATTACTGTGCTTATAATTTATTCATTTATTTATTAATTTATTGATTTTATTTAGTGATTTTTTCTTATATAGATATACATTTTTATTTTATTTATTTTTATTTTTTGTTCTATATATGTATGTTACTGTTACTAATGTTATGTTGTATGTTCTGACAAAAATATGATGTTCTGTATGTAATGTATGCATGTAATAAATTGAAAAATAAAAATAAAATTACAATTTTATAATTTCCTTGAGTTTCAATTTCATTTTGATGTTTTTCATCTTTTTATTTTTCATAATTATTATTATTATTTGTGTTTTTATTAAGTTTTTAATTGATTAATTTTAATTACATAAATTTAACGTTAATTTATTTTGTGCATCATAAAATATTCGCATCATTTACTACATCAATAATGTAAATGTTATCTATGTAATGTAATCTATTTTAATGATGTTTTTTATTTTATTTTAAATTTAGATTTAAATTTAATTCTTTGTGTGTACTTTTCTGTTATGTATATTTAATTTTAAAAATAAATTATAATGAATTTTATTTTTCTTTTCTTTTGTAAATTATTTTGTTTGATATTTAATTTTATTTTTATTTGTGTTTTTCTTTTAAATTTCTTTTCTTTTTTTTTAAAGGCCTTTAAATAAAATATATATATTTATATATTTATGTGTATATATATATATTTGATTATGTTTATGATTATCTCTACTAAATTCTAATTAATGTTTTTTTTTTGTTTATTTGTTGTTTTTTTATTTATTTATTTATTTTTTTTTTAATAATTTATTATTGAATATTAAGAATATGTATGTATTTGTTAATTTTTAATTTTTCGTATATATTTATTTTCCTGGGTTTTTTAATTACGTATTTACTCGTATATCGTATTTACTCGTTTTCGTTAATATACAGTGTGAACCTCGTTTGTTTAGCCATTTCGCCACCCGTCACATTCTAATTGTGATAGTTAGTTAAGTTAACTTTTATATCATCATTAAGTTAGATTTACGCTACAATCCTACGTAGATTTTTCATACCTCCTTCATTTTCACACAAGAAATTCTACTATAGAGCTATCCTTTTTCCGTCCCAGCCCAGATTACAATAGAGTGAAATTGAGATTAGGTTGTATTTCTAATTTGTCTGACGCTGACGATAATCTCGCAGTTAAGTAATCTACGCTGGATTGTAAATGAGGCATTATCATGATTTCTCTTCATTATTTTTGCTCTGTGTATGACGGTTAATCGAGATTATTGAGGTTCCACTGCAATATCCACTGTATAATCGATTTCATAAACGTCAATTGACGATCAAATTTTAGAATTCTGACTTCATGCTGTTATAATACGCTGAATTTTGAAATTTGATCGTCATTTAACCTTTATGAATTCGATCTACTATTTTTATTTAATGTACGCATGTATGTATTTTTTTTTAAATCATATTTATCACATACACATGTATAAATTTACAAATTTTGCTTAGTTCTAAAACGTATCCATGAAGTGGTATCGATACATAATTCAGCGTACTATTTGGTATAAATGGTGAAACTGTATTAATGTTTTGATACCTTTCTCTTTCTCTCAGACATTTTTGGTTCATTCATTTTATTATAGGCCAAGATTTTTTTGAAAAATTTCTACGATTGTAAAATATGATTACGAATCAAAACTTTGGAAAAAATGAATTTGTATTTTTTTTTGTTTGTGTTAAATTATGTAATTTAAATTAATAAAATAATGAATACTGTAAAACTATAGTCTGTAAACAGTATAATTTTTTTTATCGATTATAGTATATAAATAAATAATTTATTATTTTTTTTTCATATTTTAAATAAACACACATCAATTACAAAATTAAAAATTAATGAAATCTAATTCAAATCAAAATCAAATTTAAATTTAAAATTCTACTATCACAAACAAACAAGTATAAATAAAAAAAAAAACAAAATTAAAAAGAAAAATAAAAAAAAACAAATAAAATAAATTTAAAAATAATTAAAAAAAAGGAAACGAAAATAGGCTAAAATCCAACCATACAGACTTTCGCTAAACTGAAAATTTTCGGACAAATTTCGGAACTTCCAACCAAATAGAGAAGTATGTGTGTTAAATTAATTTGTTGAATAAATTGGCGTTGATAAAGTTACAGAGAAGTTTCTAAATAAAATGCAAATAAATCTATGAATATTTTAGAGATCATTTCGATGAAGGCCCATGCTCGACACGACCTATAGCGCTATTAATGATGATTCAAATTTATGTATTGTATTGAATGCGATGTGAATTTATTTTATTCTTGGACGAATAAATATTTGTTGTAAAGAGATGTGAAATTCATAATTAAGTATTATGATTGCTGAAAAATATTTGTCGAGAGCTCAAGTCGCATAAAAGTCTGTATGGGTAGGCCTATACGTACACAATTATATTCTCGAAGTAATAAATTATTTTTTATTTTCATTTTTGTTTAATTTTTTTTTTTTTGTTTGTTTTAATTTTATAATGGAACTTTTTTGTTAGGCTTCTTTAATTAATATTTTGTTCGCGATTTAATATTGCTGAGGCCCTATAATTCATCATTATCTCTGAATTTATTTTTTTTTAAATAAAAATACACATTATAATAAATTACTACATAAAATACCTTACTTATAATACGTTCATAAATATAAATTTACCACAAAAGAAAAACAACACACACAACGTAGTACCTACATAATAATAATTCTTTTTTTTTTTATTTTTTTTTTTTAAAAGAACTCAGATAAAAAATCGCATTATTGTGGATTACAATATAATATTAAGTCTTAGGCCAGGTTGGTAAATTTTTACGTCAGAATACAAACGAAAAATAATTCGTATATTTTTCTCTCATGCATTCTTTTCTATAATTAATTATTTAACGACGAAAATTTTGGTTTTCTTTTTCTTTTTTTTTTGAAATTTAAACAAATACCAATAAATTTTCTACATTTGACTCTCTTTTCGCCATTGAAATGTTCCTGATTTAACACCGATACTTGATGATCCCTGATTACTGCTTGATGTTATATTCAAAATGTTATTTGTTCGTCGTATTAAATTTGCCGCTGAATCGAAACGACTTCTTATCATACGCATTGCTGGATTTGTTGCTATACCACTACGTTTTGATTTACTATCGATGGGAAATCGAAAAAATAATCGAATAAGAAAAATGAAATGGAAACATTTTTTATGGGCCATGTTTGAAAACATCAATTGATTGTCATTTCAAATATGCAGAACATTTTTTAATCTGTTCGTTCATCAAATTACAGTCAATAATTTTGTTGATCAATTGAAATTTTCAAACGCAGCTAAATATGTATTTTTGTATTGTTAAATACTAACCCAGAAGATGAATGATTGCTTTCTTTATTGCAGTTACCCAGTATCACTCTCATATGAGTATCTCTTGCGAAATGATGATCAGTCGAACTTGATGTCGTTGTCTTTTGATTATGATGATGATGATGGTGATGATGATTTACTGCAGCATTACTACCACCACCAACACCACTGCCGCCTATACTGTTTCCACCGATCTCTTCAAATGGATGGGTAGAAGACATTTGTCCCGGAGAACTAAGTTCACTGCTTGGTGAATGAGGTGGAGTTGCATATAACGGTGACATACACTCCATATCGAACATATCAGCTTCATTTGTTGTAACATTTGTTGCTAAACATTGAGGCAATATATTAAATTGTTTTCAAGTTTTTAAATTTAATTTTAAAAGAAAAAGAAATTTTTTTCAGTAATTTCATAATTTTCTTACCCATATTCGTTTGATATTCGTTCAAATTTGGTAATAATTGCGCATGCTTTTGTTGATGATGTTTCGTCGGATGATATTTTGTGCTTATAACTGGAGTATTATGAATGAATGGATTATTTCTAGAACTTAATTTTGTATGACGCTGTAATTGCTGTGTGAACGATAGGGGAGCCTGTAACGATTATATTACATTTTATTGAATTTATGAATTTCATTTATTTTTTCATTCAATTTTTCTTTTTTTAGAGTTTTCTTACCTCATTACTGCTACCAGTCGATTGACTTGATATCACACTTTTACGTTTCTGTAAACTACTGCTATCTGATTGCATTGTATTCTCATAAAAATTACTGCTATGAGTCGAATTCGATGCATTTAGTAGACTGCTACCACTTGGAATATTGTTGTTATTTGGTATTAAATGATTTGTTGTTTGATTTGTTGTTGTCGGATGACTATGATGTGATGTCAGTAGGAATGCCGCCTGTTGTTGACCTGTTGTCCTATCTAGTGCGGATGAAATATCCTCTGGTGATCTTAGTATGTTGGGGTGATGATGGCTTAGCTTTGGTTCAACATTCGATTCGTCTGCTGTTAAAAATAAAATTGACGATTGATTTCATTATTAATTTTTCGAATTAAATTTCTGCATTTTTCTTACTTTTCGTATATGATTCGAAAATCTTAATGATATTGCTTCGATTCGATTTCGCTGCCAATTTTATTGGTGTTCTACCGCAATGATCTGATTTATATGGATTAGCTCCGTATTTCAGGAGAATTGATACACATTTTTCGTGTCCTTCTTGTGCCGATATACCTAAAGCAGTCGCACCTTGTTTGCAAGCATGATCAGGTATCGCTCCAAAATATAAAAGAATTTCCATAACTTCGTGATTTCCCTGCCATGCACACGAATGTAAAGGTGTGCGACATTCCAAATCCATCGCATTAACATCTGCATTGCCTATAAATTAAAACCGAAAAACAATTATAAGAAAAATGTAGAACAAAAATCACCATCTTAATGATCTCCAATTTCATACCCATCGTTATTAAAAGCTTAACCATTTCAGTGTGCCCTTGCCAAGATGAAACATGAAGCGCTGTTCTACCTTCACTGTCCGGTATGTTAACATCAACATCAGTAACATCAAGCAAGTACTTAACAATTTCGAGCTTATTTTCAAGTGCCAAAATGTACAGGGTTGTCCGTGAATCAGCATCCTTACAATTAACATCACAGCCGAATTTTAAAAGTGTCTGAATACAGTCGATGTAGCCTGGTTTCAGATTCAAGAAAATTTTAAGTTAATTTTCGTTTTCAATAAACTTGCAATTTGCAATAAATCATCAACGTTTTCTAGATACCTTCAAGACACGCAAGACGGAAAGCTGTTTTACCATCGTGTGCTTTTTGATCAACAAAGGTACTATGGATTTCAAGTAAAGCTTGTACACATTTTTGTCGGCCCTCTTGTGCAGCCAAATGCAATGCAGTCTTTCCCTCGTTATCACACTCGTCAATTTTAGCACCAGACTCCAGCAGTTGTATGCAGACTTCATGGAATCCTTCGAATGCTGCATAATGTAAAGGAGTCCATCCTGCATTATCTCGGTGAGTTTCATCAAGACCACGATCAAGAAGTTGACGAACGGTTTCAACGTTACCTGAAATTAAATTATGTGCGTTATTTATTCACGAAAAATTGAATTCGCTTAAACGAAATTACCTTGTGCTGCAGCTATACTCAAAACAGTTCGTCCTTCTGAATCCATGCAATCTATTCCACATCCCCAGAATAATAAAAGTTTAACAACATTTGCGTGTCCTGCTGTACATGCTGCCCACAACGGTGTACGACCCATAAAATCTGTTAAATCAGGATCAGCACCGTTCTCAAGAAGTAATTCACATATTTCGGCGTTCCCTTCGAATGAGCTAACAAGCAGAGGAGACATTCCGTCATGATCTAATTGATCCGTATTTGCGCCGTGTTCCAGTAAAGTGGAAATAACTTTGCCGTAACCTGAAGATCCACACAGTGCTGCAACGCAAAGTGCACTTCTTCCGTCCAAATCCAAATGATTCACATCAGCTCCATTCTCTAATAAAATTTCAACAATATCGTAATGGCCCATGTATGATGCTGCAATAAGTGAAGTTCTTCCTTGACGATCAACAGAATTCACATCGGCACCAGCCTCAATTAAAATTTTCAAAATGTCTTCGTGTCCACTCCAAGCAGCTGCTCTTAACGCAGTCCTTCCCTCTTTGTCTGCCAAATCTATCAGGCAACCAGGATATGAAATAAGCAATTTAACAATTTCTGTATGACCACCCCATGAAGCCGAACGTAATGGAGTCCAGCCATCGCGGTCTGCATGATTTACATTCACATGTTTCATTCGACCAGTTCCATCATTAAGAGGCTGAGTAAAATTCAGCAGAAGCTTGACGACATCTAAATGACCATTTCTGGCCGCTATATTCAATGCTGTCTGACCATTGTAGTCTTCAATTTCTAGATCGATAGGTCCTTTACATGCGTTCAACGCTCTGCTCAAAAGTACATGATTCCCTTCGCTGGCAAGTATATGAATCAGTGCCTTTCCCTTATGCATTTCAATTCGATGTGAATCTGATAGCTGATGTAGTGTACTAGAATTTTCATCTTGACTTTCTAAATGCCGAGTATCGCTTCTATCTGATGAACTTTTTGGTCGTTGAATATCTTGCTGACAATTTTTTTCACTGGATAAAAGTAGATCAGCTAATTCGAAATCGATATTTTGTGATTTTTCCGATAATACCGGGGAATTAAGTGAATTCAAAGAATCACAGGACGTCTATAAAATTAAATGAAAAGAACATTTTCAAATAGATGTACGATTACACGTAAATATGTACAAGATTTGAAATAAAAGGGGGATTGGAAAGTAATGTCGTAGAACATTTACAGCTTATTGATAAAGTAAGCTAACCACTCCACCATATAAAAAAAAAAAAAACAGAAATATTTTTTGGATCGCTTGATCACTGGAAATGAAAAATGGGTTCTCATTTAGGGTAATTACATCATTGATTGAAAATAAAAACTCAACGAAATTACTTTCTGGTCCTCCTAAATATAAAATTCAAATTACTTACCTGTGAATCGATATTATTGATTCCAGTTTCGATCAGTAATTTTAAAATTCTTGCATCAGTTGGTAAACTTGGCTTAAAGAAATCACACAGAAACGTTGCAAATTCTTCATTTAGTTCGCTGGATAAAAATTTTCCAATCATATCACGTGTTCTCGGTAATAATTTTGTATCGTTCTTGTAATCATTTTCGCATGCCGGACAACAATTCAAGTAATTCGTATAGAAGCAATCATTCAAATTGATACGTGACTCCAACAGCATTAGTATCAAATCTAAATTTATATTTTTACTCGTTAAATATTCTCCCGATTTGATTAAATGATAAACAAAACGACGTACACTGTTTGCGCATAATGTATCACTTATCAGTGTATAATACATCGATATTAGAACATGCCCTTCATTTACATCGCATATAAATTTTTTTGTTGCAAATTTAACATCAACCAACCAATCCGAAAATGAATTATGAAATATTTTCAATTTATTCATTGTTGAACTGCTGCTACTGCTGCTAATATTTCTGCCACCATCATCTTGATATACCAGAATGTTTTTCATTAAATTTAATCTTTTCTCGAATTCATCATAATCTATCGTATAATTATGTGTCCGTAAGCAATTGAATAGAAATAATTTATCAACGTAACCAGTCGATGCAAGTAATACATTCAATATTGGACGTATTTTTGTATATTGCTTTTTATTGAATGATTTCTGGCATATATACAAGTATAGACCGTTCAATGTGCATGGTATCAATTTAATTTCACGAAATGAAAAAAAATTATCTTTTATACCATCTAAAACTTTTTCCAAATACAGAATGCATCCATTCGATTTAATGTACAATTGATGTAAACTTTCGATTATTTCTTTTGTTAAATTTATTGTACCTTTAAAATCTGTATTCAATCGATTAATGATGTATTCTTGGACATCTTTAACAACATGACTTTTTCTTAAATCATCTAAAGTAATTTTTTTAAATCCATTAAACATTTTCGTAATATGTTTTGTTTGTTTTTTTGTTGTACAAACAACAAATAACCATTTCGGAAATAAATGAATATGATTCGATAACAATTCAGCAATATTTCGACTTTTTTCTGTACATGAACGACCTTTCAAAGTTGATATTAGATTACCTTCGTTTATGTAATTCTCATCGATCGAATCAATTAACAAAAGTAAAGCATTACGTGGTGGTGTCAATTCAAGTAAAGGAAATAGCAGGGCTTTTTTAAAGCATTCATCTGGATTCTTTTCAATGTTATCCACATTGAGACATTCAAATATTTCTGGATTACCGATAAGCATTTCATAATAACTGTCGGCGATTATGGTTCGACAACTTTTTGGCTTTGGAAGCGGTGGTGGTATTCCATGTTGTTCAGATTTTGTGGTTGTGACGGTGCTGATGGTGTCGTTACAATTGTTGTTATCTGATATTATTGGTGTTGCTTTTATCATTTCTATTGATGATGATTTTAATTCGTTCTTTCGTTGCTCTTCTTTATCATTAATAATACTTTCAGTTTGTGAGTACCCTGCTGCAGCGGCAACCTCATCACTTTGAGATTCAGTTCTTGCGATTTTTTCATCGTCATCCTCATCATCGTTATCATAATTTATTTCAGCTTCGATTTCATTTTTTAATTCTTCACCAACAAGATCAGCAATATCTTCGCCCCCACCTTGCTGTATATCATCTATACTTGTACTGGATTTTGTTTGTTGTTGAACTCGAGTCGTGATTGCGATTGGAATTTTTGATTTTTTACCTGGACTAGATTTCATGTTATTGCTGTCGTTATTGCTTTCTGATGATGAATTCGCAGCATACGAATATTTTTGATCTTTTTCTAGCTCAGTTCCTGACGATGGTGGTGAACATGGTTTAGTTGGTGGTTTAGAATTGGATGATGCCTTTACTGGAGATTTGTTACGATTTGATCGTTTTTCTGGTGATGTAACAGATGATTTTTGACTCAATCCCACTTTGTTTTTATCGCAAATTTCGTTATCTTCTTCACCGTCATGATTAATATTCAGTTGTTTTTCTTTGTCGCCATCGATTTCTGATTTTATTTCTTCATTCAACAACATTTCTTCCCCTTCATTGTTATCATCTATGGAATCATTGTATTCTAGTAGATTTGGTTTAGATTTATCATCGTCTGATTTAATATTATTGCTGCATTCATTCTCATCCTTGGCGATAGTTGTTTCTTTTGGTTCGTCTTGCTGATGTTTACCAATCAGACTGGAATGGCTTAATATCTGTAATACAATATTTCTTATGAAAATGCTTAAACTATGACAGTCTGGATTTTGTGAATTCACAAAATAGCATGCTAAAAGTTTTCGATTCAGTAATCCTTTGGTACCCGTATTACCATTCATTATTGCTTCGCATATTGATGTTTTACCAGACCCATTCGAGCCTAAAACCAAACATCCATGATATGAGCCTCCACCACCAACACCACCACCAGCGGCATGATGACTTGGCCTTGGTAAAAGTGCACTACTACCAGAAATTTCCTTCTTCAGAGATACCTCCCCCTTTGCTCCAGATGTATTTGGAATTCCAGGTACATTTTTTTTGCCGGATATTCTTTGTTCCAGACAAAGTGCAATCTTTTTTAATACCCATTCCCTATTTATGTATACATTGCTAGTTCGTATTGCAGCATAATTTGTTGCTGGTGAACAAACAATTCCATTCACTTCTTTGTCTGGAGATTGCTTTTTATCCATGAATACTTCTAAATTTTTGGCCGCCGCCTCTTCAGTTGTTATCCGTGAATTTTTATTTTCATTTGGAATAACTGCAATCCGTCTACTAATGCTACTATCACCATTACCACTGTCAGTAAAATCAGTCCCAGTCGTATCATATTGTTGTGATGTGGGTGGTATGGTAGTATTTCCAACACCACTACCACCACAACCAACGGTATTTTTATTTGTATTCAAATTCGTTGAATCTACAGTTGTTGTAAAATTTTGTTGAACTAAATTTGCAAAGTGTTCTTCTCGTGCCAGACAAGAGAAACTTGCATTTGGACAATCTTTTCCAATTTCGATTTTCTTTTGTATTTGTGTTGTGTCCTTGAGGAAATTTAAAATTCTTCTTTCTTCTAAATTATTTCCTTGGATGCAATTTTTCATTACTAAATCACTAGAATTTGAAATTGAAGAACGTCCTCCTCCTCCTCCTCCTCCTCCTAAAATTTTATCAATCCCAACACCAACACCACAACCTATGCTATTTCCGCCGCTACCACTAATCGATGATGGTGATAATCCCCCACCAGTTAATACATCTCCAGTACGATGATGATGATTCCCTTTACTACTGCTACCATTTCTTAAAAGTATATTATCCTTGTTGATTAATTTATATTCTACATTATATAGTTTTTCATTACCACATTTTTCTAGACCAACAGTCTCAGCATTTATTTTATTTCTGTTACGTTCACCACCACTACCACTTTTATAACGATCCGATTTTCTTAATGGTGTTGCATATAAAAGCTCTTTAGGTAGTACATTCGTTTTTTTATTACTACCAGCTCCCCCAACAACACCCCCAACACCACCACCTCCACCACCACTAACACAGGAATTTTGATTGCAATTGTTCAAAACAATTCCACTACTTCCACTACTGTTACTATTACTGTTATTATGTTCATTCGTTTTTATCTTTCGTACAGATTCATTGTATATCGCTTGACATGGCAAATTTTCATAAATATCATTTCGAATATTTTCATTATCTGGTATTCGTGACATGCTGTTTTTTTAAGAGAACTTTTAGTTTTCCCTTTTTTCCGTCTTTTTTTTCCTTGTCGATTTTGTTTTATATTATAATGAGGCTGATTTTTAGTTTTTTTTTTTTTTTTGGTTTTTGCCTGTTTTAGTTTTTATATAAGTTTTTCGAATTTTATATGCATTTTTCATTTACGAAATCAAACAAAACCATGAAATTTTTTTTTGTTTCTGACTATACAATATCACCACCTACAAATAAAATAGAAAAAAAAAAAATACAGATAAGTAATGAAAAATCGAAAATATTTTAAAAAATTTCTTCATTCAAAAATTTTAAAAACTAGTGGGTGAGGGTAAATCTAAAAAAAATGAGGTTATATAAGATAGATTGATATTGTGTGTATGTAGATGCACAGACAGATAGATGATAGATGATACATACGAGGTATGATAAAAAATAACGAGAAAATTCGAAAACTATTCAGACAGTTTCAATTGCGAATTGCGACAATTGAGACTTCTTTTTGCGTACACCTCCCATTTCAACAAACCGCAATTCCTGAACGATGTCTACACTACGTTGGTTTCGTTCGAAATTCAGAAATTTCAGAGCAAATTTTTTTGTTACACGTTTCATATAAAAAATATTCGAAAAAATTGCTTAACATCAGCCAGATTATAATGTCAACATCGCTAAACGATTTTCCAAAAACATTTTCAATTGTTTTTAACGCTAATACAAATTGGCTGTGTTTGGAAATGTCAATTGCAAGCAGACTGCATTAGCAGATTGGTTGGTAATGCAGATGTCAAAAGTCAAAAGTTTTAAAATGTCATGTGAATGCAGATGACCGTCATTTGCTAGCAGATGTGCAGTGAAAAAAAACACCTTGCGTATATGATTTTTTTGCGGTTAGAAGTAAGAGGTTAAATTAGTTATTAGAATTAGTGTGCCATGGAAAACAGGTTTGTAAAAAAACTAAATTTAATTAAATAAATAGGCTTTTCTTCTGTATCTAATTTCAAATAAAGCAATAAATAATTTTTAATAAAGCACAGTCATAAGGCAATAGTAAAGAATTTAGAACCTTTAAAATTAAATGATAATAATAAAACTATAACAAATAAAAAATTTACATTATACAAACTTCAAATGCTTCTTGGGACATCCTGAAATGTGAATGGAACACTTCGTCACTAAAATTTAGAATTGTATGTGTACACAAATGCACTTTAGGTATTTTTGTTATACTCGTAGATTTCGAAAGTAGTTTTAATAATAATACTTTTTACTCATTCGACTTTTTATAATTTTTGCAAACGTTTAGTTGCATTTTGTGTCTTATTTTCCATTAAAATGCTTAAAACTACATTTTCTAGTTCATTATGGATAAAATCCATTTTGTGTACTCTATTTTTTAATATTTATTTTGAAAATCTCGATCTGGAATTTTTTCTTACAATCGTTTTAAAACGTCAATTGATAATTGTATTACTAGTCTATTTGATCGTCAAAAGACAGTCAATAAGTTTGACAATAATCACTTTTTTGACGATCAATTGACATTTCCAAACACAGCCATTTTTTGATTCATCTTTTTCGAAAATAAAAAAATTTTCGAGCCAACCAAAACAAGTAGGTACATGACTTTTTCGAATATAATTGATAACTATTCATTCGATTGGGCTCTGTAAAAATGTCCGAAACTTTTTTATCGAACTTCGTACATAAATAAATAAAAAATTAGGAACAAAATAAATAAATAAATTTAGTTTTCTCATTTCTGAGATTTTAGGCAAGCAGAAAAAAAGTGCGAATCAATATTCTGTATAGTAATAGTAGGTATAAGATAGTAACTTTATTTTAGAGTTGTATTGTAACATGATAAAAAACGTAATGAGCTCATTTCCTGTAAAGAACAGAAAAAGTGAAGTGAAATGAAGCAATAATATAAGAAAAAAAAAAAAAAAAACATTTTCAAAAATAAAATAACAAAACGGAAAATTATTCTTATCACGAACTCATACGTATAAATCCTTCCTATTTTTACAACAAAGAGAATACAATTGAAATACAGATTCATAAATATACCTTATATATCTACATATAACATACATACTTAACTGAGTATCTATTATTGTTTATCTAATATTGGCGATGAATCTAAAAGGTAAGTTTTGCGTATTACGAGTATGCATATTTAAGTACAGTCAGAACCAAAAGTCATTATAAAAAGTAAAATTTGAATATTTGCACTTCAGTAAAAATCAAAAAAATTATTTTATCAGTTTTAAGTTATCACCAAATCGAAATCCGAATTTGTAATTTTATGATCAGTATACTGATTAGGACACTTCCATTGAGACATCATTCAATCTCAGTCAAATGTAATCATGCACAAAGTGCAAATTGTCATTTTATGAGAATTTCACTGCTACGAATTAAGATGTCAATTAAAAGGTCTGCTATAAATTACAAGAATTTTTTTTATCTCCTCTCTATATTATAAAATGATAAGTGAAATATGAGCTAAAAATCTTTGACGACGTCAAGTGACAAAACGATTAAAATTGCCTGCTTCCAATCATGTTTTTATTGTTGAGTTTTTATTGAGGTGCAAAGTTCAAATTTTTACTTTTTCCAATGAATTTTGATTCTGACTGTATGTAAATGAACTCGTATATAAGTAGTAAGTGATATATCTATTATGTATACGTGCACTCGTACGTGCAAAAGTACATAATTTTCGTAATTTGTATCATAATTTAATAGTATACGTTTTCGATTATGTACTTATCTACCTCCAGTGCCGGTTTTTAGTCTCTTGGGCGCCCGGCATACTCTAGTAGGTACTTGCCATTACTACAGTGCAGTACCTAATATACACAAGAAAATAAGTAGAGAAACTACTATTCGCGTAGACGGAGAAGTAGAAATAAAGGTAGAAAGACAAACGAATAGTAATATTTATCTTCTTATTTTCTTGTTTAAACTGTGTACCTACTGGAGGACTGTTGTAGTACAGGTGAGTACGGAGAAAAATTTCAGATTCTTGCAACTCCCAATGCATATATGGATAATAAATATAACCTCTTGATTCGATATTCTTTATGTTGTACGTTGTACCGTTGTACATTGATTCAGTGGTTTATCTGAAACAAGCGTGCCAACACAAAGCCATACTTACTGGAGGTTGCAAGCAAAACATAACATGCTTTTAATATTTTATAGTCATATAGACAAGCATGTAGGCAAATGAAGGGCACATTTTTCAAGTTCTAAACCATACATTTTGTTTTAGGTATGCATTTACCATGCGAGCATTTAAAGAGATAATTTTCGCAGGGAATATATTTTTTTTATTGTGATTTGTAAAATTATTTTTCTAAAAACGGATATGTTACTTTCATTCTGTCTTTATTCGTGCCCCCAAGATTTGGCGTCTGGTTTTAGTGAACCATTTTAACCTATAAAAGAACCGGATACGCCTACAGGTACCTTTACTAAATAATGAGAAATTAACTAAAATATAAGAGTAGAAATCTATATATATAAATGTGTTACATGGAAATGCTAAAAGTTATGACCTAGGTAAGACGTATAATTGTAAGAAAAATCAATTTTCATGAGTGTTCATGTTCATTAAATTTGTACATATCATACGTCTACACTAAAATTACATTCATTATGTATGTTATATATTTGGACCTATTTTAGTTGTAATCGATTACATGTATCTACATAATACATCTACATAAATGTACGCATATGATGTATATTTATTTCAAGGTTATTGATGATAATCATGCATTTTATAAATTTTACATTCTGTATACGAATGCTAAATACATTGTAATATGAAATTTTCTTAATTAGAACTTTCAATTAACAAATTATCTACAAAAATGTACACACGTACATAATTTATGGTACATAATTGTTTTTATATGATGCCCAAGTAGGTACATATATACTATGGAAGTTTCATTTGGCTTGGAAAACCTATATATAAATGTACATCTCAACACATTTTTACAATCAATAAGGCTGTTTCCGTATTAAGAGATAAATTGCCACTATTATCTAAATTAATTAATATCTAAATAACATTGACTCGAAAAAATATTGGAAAGCTCCTAATTTTTAGAAATTTGTTGTAACAGAAACAAATGTATACGCATTTAATGTCACTCGATAAGTTTGTCGAATGATTAAGAAAACAGCAACTTTTAGGCAAAATTTTACTTTATCCATCAACGTAGACTTCTTCAAGTATGATTTGTTATTCTACGAACTTATTCAAGTCATAATTCACTGAGTTCGAACATAATCGAGACGAAACATGAAAGTAAATTTTTCGCCAAAGGAATTACTCAATATAATAATGTAACTACGTAAATTTTTTTTAATTTTTTCGCCTTAGAATTAGTTAATCGATAATAAAAATCAATTATATATCTATTCAATATGTTATTTTCCATTTGATATGAACTCATGTACATATAAATGTACATTTTTAAATGCGATGTCAAACTCATCAAAATTTAATTTGTTCTAACGAATTGGAACAGAAATAATTGCACATCAAAATTTAAAATTGAATCAAATTATTACGATATAAAATGTAGCATTAAACATTAAACTATATATGTAGATACAAATGCTCGTTCATAATCGTAACATTCACATGCATTATAATGTAGGTATATTATGTATGAAAATCGTTCATTCGTTCAAAGTTGTTTTGTGATGCGTTAAATTCGCGTAACATTCATAAGCTATAATAGTGGTTATACACATAAACATAAGTATATGAGGAAGGATGATGAATCACTTCAATATTAAGTACGGATTTATGTAATGTAGTTCAATATTGGTAGGTATTTGACTTAAGCAGTAGCACATGGGTACCTACATCCTACATTAGTTATTTGGAAAGATCTACACAACAGTAAATTCAGATATATCTACATTATGTAAATAAATTATCCTTGACATGGTATTGTTATCGGTTAAACGCAGGGTGGTGGTTTGGTTTTTCAATGACTAAAGAAATACTTGTACAAACGTATTTAAAAATTTCAGTTTTTTTTTTTTTCAGTGAAATTATTATCATGTGTGAATTTAATTTTTTCATCAAAAATATGCATACACTGAACATTTTTATGTATCTAATTAGATAAAATTTTCTTTGAAAAACAAAAAAAATTTAAGTACATACTATCTACCCGTCAAAATGTTTTATTTTTTGAAAATATTCTTTCTACAAAAATATATAAGTTTGTATACACGTATATGTATAGCTATTTATTTCTATAAAAGGTCAGTCCCATCCCGAATGTATCCGACCTGCCTTCATATTTCCGCGTTGGTGTTAGTTTATTAGTGGCATCCTTCAAAGTATTATTCTGGACTGGAAATATGTATAGGCATGTTAGATACTTTTGGAACAGGCCATGTATTTTATGAGTATAAGCGCGTTAAAAAAAATTGCATTGTACATATATGAAAAAATTTGAAATGAAAATAAAATATGAAAAACTAGTACGTGTCCTGATATAAAAATGTCATCCCTTTTTTTGAAATTTGATACATTTTAACACCCTTTCTGTCATTATGTACATATGCATACTTACTTATGTTATGCAGAAATTTTATGCTTAGCTATGGCTTAATATTCATTTTTTTTTCTGTTTTTTCAATAAAATTATGCATGTGAAAATATTTAAATTGTTTTATATATCGCATATTATATTGGATCACGAATATGCTGAAGGATTTTTACAGCGTACATGTATACTAAAATATTACATTACTATACATTGTTCCTCCATAGATTACGTGTATATATAGAAAACTATGGGATTATCTAAAGTATGTAAATGTACAATATAGAATATTAAAAGTGAAGCAATTTTAAATTACTGTATCATAAAAATATATAAGGTGATCAAATCAGAGCTTCATGTGTACATTAAATGAATCAATACAATTTTTGGCAATTAAATATTTATAATTGAGGTTATGAATCGAAAGTGCTCCATTTTATGGTACATTTTAATATTATATTATTCAGCTTCATCCCGTGGATATTTATATTTATCAACAAAATTTGAAAAATATATATGATCTTTTACCACATCAACCTGCGTTCACAACCCTCGCCATTATCTAATGACCATAAAATATGATTATCTTTATCCAACCTCCTTGACACCATTTAAAAGAAGATTCTATCATTGGGATATATTTATTGGATTTTTAATATCGCTCTCTTTGAAAGTACTAGAAATCTATAGAAATGATTTTCGATAATCTCCAACAATTGCCTAAAGTCAATCTGTAAAATTTCTACGCAATAAATTATGGTTATTTGGCTTGAACTGAACACAAATATCAATTTTGGAAGAAGGAATCTGAGAAAAACTTGTTTGGGAAGGAATTTGAGAAAAACATGGCTGCTATGATGTTTAGAAAAATGTATGGCCCTAATTTGATCACCCGACATTATGACGTCTGTATACCTATTTATTTATGTAGATGTACTCATCGATTGGAAGAAACTGATTTTTTTTTCTAAATCTATAAATCTATATTTCACATACAAATAGACGAATATATATATATATACATATGTATGTATGTATGTGTATGTATATATAAAATCAAAATGTTTTTAAATGGTCAAATCTTATAGAAAATCATTACGATATACCTATGTACTGAATAATCCGGAATAATCTTATACGTTGATGTATAGATATATGTATGTAAATGAATCTATTATGTATCGTATAAATTATACGTATCTACGGTGTATGCACATTAATTGTATAGTCTATCTATACTTTACATAATATTATGTGTGCTTTATATTTATATAAAATATTTATTATGTACACAGTGTTGTGAATAAGTCATGAGGCAAACATATTTTTACATTTCAATTTCAATTATATTATCTCCGAAATTTGTTATTATAATAAAATGAATAACAAAATGTAATTAGAATACGGATCCTAATGGGACAGTAAAACGCATCACAGAATACGGTATCCAGCTTACTTTTCTGCAAATTCCTAATCTCATCTCCCCGTCAGTGGATACTTCTCATCTTAGCAATCTAAGGAAAAATTCATTTCCAAACCAAATGGGAACTAGGATTTTGGACAAAGGAGACAGAGAAACTTGTCCGCTCCAGATTTGTTAAATGCTCTTGTAATAGTAAATAACAAGAGAGCTCTGTAGAGGAGTGATTTGCTTTTCCAAAATCAAAATTTTTGAGAAGAAAGTAGGTATGTACTGATATGGGAATGGAATCAAACGTTTGATTTTACTGATTCTGTGATTGGTATTTGGTATTCTGATATTTGTGTCAAAATTGTGACGTTTGTTGGATTGAAAGACGATCAATTGACAGAACGAAACATAAACTTCTTTTTTCTTTTATTTCCATAATTTGGATTGTTTAGTCTCATTTCGAATTGAAACACTCTTTATAAACTTTTGTATTTTATTTAGACAAGAAAATATTTTGCCATATTTCTTGAATATGTTTGCCCCACAATTTATTCACAGCATTGTGCATATATATATATTTGAATAACTCCTACACAATTTAAATATTCCAAATATTATAAATGTGTATGTATAGTTATTTATACCATATAAAGATATTATCCAGCTTAATAGTTTAATTAGTTTCATCTATGACAGATACGTATATATATTATATTGTTTGGTATGTACTATTTTTGTAATACTTTATCTATATTTACGATACGATACATAAATGTACGTACATACATATATGTATAGTATACACTCTTTACTCTATTCATCTATATATGCACATATTACGTGATTACAAATACGACGAATATTTTATATACTTACATATGTACATATATTTTGGCCTAGTTTGGGTTAGTCATGTTTAAACACTTAAAAAACTTTCAACTATATACTCGTACATAAGTATATCCACTGTACTTGTATCGTAATGTGCACATGCTTTTCTATTGGCTCTTTTTTGTTTTTTTTTATCTAACAATAATATGAGTTGGTGTTAAGTATCAAAGTAAAAGATTATAATATGTATGTATATTTTTTTCAAATATTTTTTTAACACTTTTGAACGGATTAAATGAAAAAAAAAAATGAAATGAAATAAAATAAAAATAACAACAAAAGAAATTTAAAGAAAGAAAAATTATTATAAGAACATCTTTATAAATGTCTTTTTAAATTGTGCATCTAAAATACGAGTGCATATATATGTACAGTAAAATCTCTTTAACTCGAAATTTATGTAATTTAAATTGTTTATGGATTTATTCCCTTTCTGAAATCATTTCCATGTACATACACGATTTTGCATGCAATAGTATGAATTCCTAAGCATTAATTATCATCTTTTCACGATGTCAAACGTTTCAAAATCGCAAATTCTACATATGGTAATCATAACGCATTGCGTTCCTAAACTTATTGTGTCCTCTGAATTTTTTTACAAAAGCAAACTTGAGGAATTAGTAATAGAAATTAAAGAATTGCTAAATGGAAATTGACTTTTAGAAATTCATAGTCATATTCGCTTTTAGATTTAGTACAGTTACGACTCACTGAAGTGATCATTCGATGATATATTTGATCATTAAAATCAGTATTTTTGGAAACGATGTTTTCAAGCTGAAAATACTCAATAATAGCCTGAATGTTGTATCGAACTATTTCGCTTCTTAAAAAAAATTAAAAAGTTCGAACATATGAGTCGTCCAGTTGCAAAAATGTGTCTATTCCATTTTTCAAAAAAATTTTTTTAATATCAATTTCTAAAGTTTTTGTTGTTTTTTATAAGTACGTAAATTTAGTTTTTACCATTTTTAATTTTAAACCCTTTAAAATTGAAGTTGTACAGCGGTACACCCACAAACAGTAGATAGGTCTCATCGAGACAAACAAAAAATCGTACTACAGGAGGGAGACCTTTACTGTAAAAAGCAAATATGAAGCGGGTATCTTGGACTTCTTACTTATGTAACTAGAAATTAATTCAGATGGCGCTGTGATTCTACAGCCTGTATTTCTCTGAATAAAGTTGCAAAAAATCACTAAATGTTGACTTTGAAACACAATAACTATTGAAGATAAAGACGTAGAGGAGAATGTAGGGTATGATTAGAAAGAGAGAGGAGTTTTCAACAGATTTTTCTTAAACTGATTTCTTCTAGCTAGTACACCGTAGTTGTTATAGGATGTTTCGTAGAGTAAGTGAGAAAAATCTTCATCGCCCTCTAGCGACAAAACGATTGAGACTACCCCTCACTGTAGTAAGATTTTTTGTTTGTCTCGATGAGATCTATCTACTGTTTGCGAGAGTACCACCCGAGTTGGGACATCCTGTATATATTTCCATATAAAAACATAACGCAATTTCTATTATTATGAACGAAATATGTTTTTTCAATTTTCTCAAAATATTATAAAATGGAATAGACACAGTTTTGCAACTGAACGACTCATATTTTGATAGTACATATTTGGTGATTCAGTATAAAGGAATTTTACTGTATCTAAACATAAAAATTATCAACATTGTAAGATTCCAGCATTGTACATACAATATGTATATACATATAAAAAATGTACACCAAAATATATGGACATAAGCAGATACTTACGTCATATATATATTCATTCAGATACTAAATGTACAAAGGTATGGTAATACGCGGTGCATAAATATGAATAAACATAAACTAATGCACCCGGAAAATGCACACGTATATAAAATGTAAAAAAACATTTTTTTTTGAAAGCCAAAGCAACATACGGTGAATATACATATGTACGGGACGAGTAAATATAAATTTTATTTCAGTTTTCAAAGTAGATTTTTTTAAGACATTTAAAATGCATGAAAATTCTGAATTATAGAGCGATATTTTAGGTGAAAATTCAGTGCTAAAGGTAAATTAAAAATAAAATATCAAAGCATAATTTTGTTTTTTTTTTCTGTTTCTCGTTTATCTTTCAGTTTTTAAAAATGATATATACTTAATTATGTAGGTGCTTTCCATATTTTGAAGTTTTTATGCATCCTACTAAGAAATTTAATTAATTCAACATTTTTTTTTTTTTCTTCAAGTTGAAGCTATTTTTTTTCTTCTTCTATAAATCTAGAGTAGATGAACTAGCAGCTATACCTACATTTTATTTATTTTTTTTGCATAACTCTCGAGAAAAATAAAATAGAAAAAAAAAAAACCACAGAAATTTTTATGGGCAATGAAAATTGTAATCATCTTGAAAGATAATAAAAGATAGGCAGATTGTTTTCAATAAATTACTCTATGTGCACCTCTACATTAACGTTTATCATGACAATTTAGAAATGCAATTTTATTAATTAAATTAAAGTGATCATTACGTTGTGAAATTAAGTAATTAAATTCTTTACTGCGTTGTCTGTCTGGATAAAATTCTATCATGAATTTGGTTTGGTTTAGTCTAAAAATGTCTTTCCATAATTAAATTGGACATAAATAGTACACTATACACACACAATTACATATACAGATGATAGAGTGCATACGTATAGAAATAATATACTTGTACAGTCCGTCCCAAAATATAGTCTCGCTTTCAGTTTTATCATAAATTCTGATACCGAAAACATAATTTTACCTGTAGCAATTTCATGTGTTTTCTTTAAAAAAAAAAATTGAAATCAATTGAGATAAATTTAATTTTTAAAATTGATTAAAAATTACAAATCGAAAGAGATCGAAAGAGCTCAAGCTATAAGTAGAGTTCTAAGATCATCATTCCTTTTATAATTATTTGAGTAAAACGGCAGTGCATCGTATCGTGTGATACGTGATACCTACCACAGATTATATTGTGATTAACAAAATTCAATTTATATTAAATAAATAATTGTTTTCATGAAATGCGCAAACAACGAGTAGGTACTTTGTAGCGTAGTCTATTAAAAATACATAGAGGATCATTGATAACTCGGGATTCTATAACAGCAAATTATTGTCTAATTGATTTGATTATTTTAAAAGGATCACAATACTCCGAAAAACACATTAAAATGCTTTCCGAACATCAAATCAAAGTTTACGAGGATTCCGAGCAACAAAACTGAATTCTTCAGCAAGATAATTCTGCTATTCATAAATGCTATAGTATTTTATGCTGACCCGTGCGAAGTCTCCAGATTTGAATGTTGTTCAAAATTTATTGGTGTAGGTACTTATTCCTAACGTATAAAAAAGTGACTAAAGATTCTTGGAAACAAATTCATATCAAATTCATTCAAATAAAATATTTTTATCAGAAGATGCTATATTATGAGACACACACTGTATCTACATATGTTCTCGTATCATGTAATGTGATTTATTTATTTTTGTTTTTTTCTAATTTGAAACTTTGTTAAATAACTACAAAAACTAAAAGTTGCAGTAGGTACCTAAAAATTACAAATTATTGATTTTTTTTTTTTCGTTTTTATTGTAAAATTGTTTTTTCCTTTACCTTACAAAGTGTGAATGTAATTTATGTCTGTTCTTCTCTTCTATTCTATCCTATCCTATGAATGATATTGTAAATTGTACATTATTCTTGAATGTATAGAAAGGAATGGTATTTATCAATTCAATTCAATTCTAATATTATGTAGGTACTATCTCTTTAGGCGATTTTGTCGGTTCGACAAAAAATGATGTTTCTGATGTTTCTTTTTTTATTTTCCTTCCTTTATTTTTGTTTTGTTTTATTTTATTTTTTAAATAATATGTATATTTATTATTATTCTTTACACTTTAGACTTTACTTTATTTGTACATGAACATGAACATGCCTATTATTATACATGTATAGTATGCCTGTCTGAGAAAAGAAACACATGCAATATTTGCTGTAGCAGTTGGAGATTGGAGCAATTTGGAGTTGCAGTCTTCCTTCTATTCTATGGTGACGGTGAGTTGAGTGCGAGGCGAGTATATATTTATGGATGCATGCATATGCAATTTAATTTTATAACACAGCTGAATGAAATGAAATATTAAATATGTGGATGCATATGGATATATATGGATCTATGTTCGATGGTTGGTTGGGGATAGATCCAATTTTAAATTCCAGTTCCAGTTCTTTAGTATAGTCTATTCTATATAATGTAGCTATGCTATAATATGTGGTTTATTATTAGTTTATTTCAGTATTTATTTTTTATTATTCATATCCATCTCTTTTTTGCTAATGATTATTAGTAGCAAATTTATGTTTGTTTTTACTTTTTTTTTTTTGGTTTTCTCTGGAGGATATTATTAAAATGAAAAAGTACTACATAATATGTACATATTCACATCACAATCACAATTGTATTTTGTATTGTATTGCATTTATATTTTCTTTATATAAATTATCATCATCATATTTATGTACCTAGTTAGATATTGATATAGTAGATATATTATTAGTTTATTATTTTATTTATTTAAATGCTTACGCTTAAGTGATTTTTATTTTTTATTTTTTCATATTTACATATTATAACATTTTTATCAGATTTTTCTTAATCTTTTAATTATCAGATCAACATTTAATGTACATGTACGTAAATAAGGAAGAAAAGAATAAATAAAATAAATAATTTAAATTATCATCATCGGTCGGTGCTCGGTGGAATATTTTGAAGGTTGATTATAATAAGTGAAAAAAAAAAGATGATATATGCGATGCGATAACACACAATCAAAACACAGCGAAAACACAATGAATAATAAAATGATAAAATGCGAATTTAATACCTAATATGTAGCAAATTTATGTATTTTTTTCTGATATCACTATTATAGAAAGGCGTATGTACATCAACACCACACTTATTTTTCATAGTATTCACAACACAACACTGTATAAGGTTGATTAAATTTAAATGGGATGAGTTTGGTGGAGCTGGAGGAGATGATTAATCACTTTCTTTCTTTTCTTCATCAGATTGCCTTACCATTGCATTGCAAAAATTTATCACATTTTTTTTTTCTTCTCTCTGATTTAAGATTGATATATATTTTTAGTTGAATTTCTTTTTACATAAATTTCACAAAACAATCAACAACAAAAACAAAATCAAAAATCTAATTAACGTATCTTTAATCTTGTACTATAATGCTGCTGATATTTTTATTTTATTGAAAAAAAAAAAATGTTGGAATAGACAAAAAAAAATTTTCCTTTTATTTTGTAAATTTTTGCACCACAAACAATTAATAAACAAACATGAAAATATGTACAGTACAGAGACAGGAAAGGATCACATTCAAATTCACAATCACAGTAGAATTTGTTTGTGTCGTGTAGTAGAAGATTCTTATTAGGATTTTAGGAGTTTTTTTTATGTTGTTTTAAAACAGCACCAGCAGTTTAGCACGACAGACAGAGAAGTATCACTGCAGACTGCACTGACTGACTAGTGACTAGGACTACCAATGATGAACAAGGACAACAACATTTACATATTTGATTCACAATTCACTGACTGACTGCTGTGCTGTGGCTCTGTGGCTGATGATGATGAGATAATTAATAATTTTATTTTATTTTTTATTATTTTTAGCTTTCCTGTAATGATGATTATTTTATTATTATTATGCAGTTTTTTTATATTTTTTATTTTTTACTTTTTACATTGTTTTGTATTATACAACCTATATACATAGAAAATAATAGCTGCACAATACAAAATTTGCATTTTATCTTATTACCATATAGATAGTAATATATAAGTCATATAAAATATTATTTATTAATTGAATTTTTATGTAAATTAAAAAGAAAACGAAAATTTTACAAAATAAATAATAAAAACACAATAAAAATTTTACACATTTAATTCATATTTTATTTATTTTACGATGATAATACAGGAGAAAAATAAACACAAACGAAACTAGACAAAACAAAATTTTTGATTTGAATTATTTTTACTTTTTCTCGTCGTTTCTGCTCTTGTAAATAATTTAGATTTTTGCAGTTATCTTACACAGTCAATATTCAATAATACTTCTTCAAAATATTCATATTTGAAATTTTAATTTTAATTGAATGAAATAAATTAAAATGTAATTAAAACACGTTAATTTTACATTTTATTTATGATAAATTAATAAAGTTTTTCATAGTAGTAAACGAGGAGAACTACTACTTCACTATACAAACAAGTACACAGGCAGACACACCCCGTCAAAAACCAAATAAGCAATAGACAACAACGCCATTTTTTTACTAATTCATTCACAATCACAAAACATAACTATTTTCTCCTAACCAAATGATTAACAAAAAGTGTTACCGTCGCTGCTAAGCCAGTCGGCTCGGCGTATAGTAAATTTATATGTACAGGTATTTATTTTAAAAATATGACATTTACTGAAATGATTAATTGATTTTTTGAATTTTCACTTTTGATTAAGTTTTCGTATTATGAAGTAGAGCTGTGCTAACATAAGACTTCAAATTGGAAACATGGTCTACATATATGAAATAAAATGCGGCGGAGGATGAGGAGTAGATACAACGACGAGTTGTAATATATGTAATTGTAAGAGCGTGGTCACGCTAAGCACGTTCCGTAAAAAGAAAAAAGTTGGATATTTGACATTTCCATGTTATTTATATTAATTGACGGAAAAGCTGTTACGATTGACGGAACGGAACCGTGTGAAACGTTAAAGTTGAACAAATTTCAACTTTTTACGGATAACATAACCTGTTTCCATATAAATTTTCAATATTAGCTTTCAACTTTACTATATACCGTTCCCTTTTATTTTAACAAGTACGTTTTGAAACGTGTCGGAACGGAACGGGCTTATCGTGACTACGCCTTAAATTATTACAGCCGTTTGATTCAGGTGGATAGGTAATGTGAAGGAAATGAATAGAAAAACGTATCAAGAAAATATTAAATGGTCATTCAAAGAAAGTCAAAAATAATTAAGTATTTAAAAAATTCAAAGTTAAATAGAAAATTGCAAAGATATTCATACTCTACAATACACTGGAAAACAGTAAAAAGAAATGACAGAATAAAAACAAGATACGATTTCAAGAAAATTACAAGAATAGCATACAATGTACATATAGCAATTAAATAAAATTTCCGAAAATTTTAAATTACAAAAAAATATATTTGCTAATAAAATATTAAAAGCAATGGTATCACTGTTGATATCTTTAATTTTATTTTGTAATAAAAAAGGTCACAATAGTAAAACAAAAATGAGCAAAATAATAAATTTGGTCTGAGTCTTGGACAAGTATTGGTACAGTGGTACCAGCGAAAAGAGAAAAAGAGTGCAATCTTACAATGTAATTTAAATAATAACGATAATGCAGTTCATATGTTTTCTAGACTAATATTGTAGATGGCAGTTTTATTTAATTTAATTTTCAGTAAAAACTGACTTTCTTCAAAAGACTTCTAAACCATTAAAACCGTTTACTGGGAAACAGTTCAAGTTTGTTTTTCATCAAAATAATTTAAAACTTCGAAATTTGTTTATATAAATCATAAGTGAGTGGTTGGATACCTCATAATTAATACATACATCATTTCTGTATTTTTATATAAATTAGCTATAAATATATGTATAATATTTCTGCCATTGATTATTCAAATGCTTAATTAATGAGATTTTCATTGATAATTGGCTCAATTTTTTTTGATAATTGATATATGCTCAAAAATTTGTTTTATTTGGTCAAAACAGGAAGAAGCAGCAATCATGTTATTGGCTTTTAACTATGGTACCATACCAATATACGATGCACGCTAAAATAGTACCTTGCATACCATGTAAATGTAATCGTATTTTGATTCACGAGAGAAATATTCATTTCCCTTTTATACTTATTCTGCATTACACACTATGAGAAGAGAAGTATACAAGAAACAGGAAGAGTCTAAGTAGTAGTGGTAGTAGCAAGAAGTAAACTCATTCATTCGTAGATCGTACCAAAATGTAGTACGATATATAAACGCTTGTAGTACATAACAAAACCTTAACTCGTATTTTCATTCGTGAATCATAAGAAAATTCATTTGCACTTCTTAAATTAATTGGTATATGATCTGGCTGCCTGCCTACTGATCATAATACGCGTGAATATTCATGAATGTTAGATAGATCTATTCGACAGGCAAAATAAAGAACCTTAACTTTTTTTTATTTTAAATTGATAACTTTCCTTAATTGATTTTAATATTCAAACTCAATATAAAAACAGTATGCAAATGAGATGTATTGAACATGGGATGGTAATATACTTATGTTTAGGAGAATGAATCAAAATAATGAATTACAATAATTCTTGAATATATTTTTTTATTGTTATATTAACATAAGGCATTTTATACATTTTTTATTTTCCTCCATTTTTATTTTTAATTTCTAATTTTATATTAAGAGATACACCATTTATACATTATTTCTAGTTTTTGAATTTTTTTATTTTTTCTTTTTTCAAATTTTTTATTCTTACAATCTATTCTTATATAATTTGAATTAGTGAGTGCTTACTTTTATAATATCTAATATTTAATATTTTATTTAATTTTTCTTCATATAATTTTGACTAATCATATTTTAATTAAAAAACACAAAAAAAAAAAAAAATACTTTGTCTTTGACAGATATGTTTATAATATATATTTACATTTTTTCTACTACATATTTATCTAATTTTCTATATGTGTAATATTTACTTTCATTGTTTTGCTTAAATTTTTTTTTTTTTTTTTACACTTAAAAGGGATGTTCCCTTTTACAAGAAAATATATAAATGACTGCAACTAATTACTTTGACGTTTATTAGTTCTATCGTTCTATTAATTTAATGTTATTTGAAACTTTGACGTTTGTATGAATTTAAAAATCCCAAGAAGAAGCTGGTCTGGTGGGTATGGGTGGTATGGGGTAATAAAAAATACATCAGTTTTTTTGGTTTAGAGAATTATTTAGACACGGATTTATGGATAATGTACAGTTTTATAATTATCGCAGATTTAATTATTTTTATTTATTTATTTTATTATTTTTACCGAGTTTCGAATAAATGGATATGAATTATTTAATTGACTATTATATATGTATATGTTATTAGTACACATTGTATCACACAAATTAAATGTAATTTCCGAATAAATAACATATCACCTTCATCATACATCATAATTCAAAATTAATTTTGCTTTAGAATGGATAATCAAAATTTTCCAGTTGCACAATATTAATTGACATAATTAAATTGAAAATGTTATGTGTGCACATTATAGATAGTAACGTATAGATTTAAATTCAAGAGAACAAAAAAAAAAAAATACATCACTTGAGGTTTACATCACCTACACACAGCTTTTTTCGTCCCTTTTTTATTCGGTCTGTACTTTTTTTTTATGAAATGAACAAGAGACGGTGTTAAACATTTTTTTTTTCAATCATTGGACAGATAAAACTTTTAAAAATCGGTATCAATACTATCTTTATTCTAATTCTGCAGAAACTGCGCAAATGTAGAACTGAAAAAGAGACTTTAATCTTCGCGAAAGTGCACCACCTTAACTTAAACTATATACAGAGGGTGTCCCAAAACTCAACGACAATAATATTTATTTTAAACACATTTTTGACCCTTTCCGTACATCTTTAATCCTTAATAACTCAAAACTGGCTCAAGCAATCGACATCAGCCTTTTTTCGTTTGAAAGAAGACACTTTCGCATAGTTTTTTTTTAGGTTTGCCACATTTGCTATAGTGCAATTTTTTTCAGATAAACCTGTTCATACTAAAAGTGGTTTTAAAAAATGCATAATGAATTTTGAATTCAGGATATTCTTTTGCTAGGAATCAAATTCTTAATTACCTGCTATAGTATATCAAAAGAAAGATAATTTTGTGCTTTATCATTGTCTAGAATGCTAAATTTTGATAAGTAGGGTGTGCAAAATGTTACACGTGATTTTATATTGGAAGGTCTTGGAAAAAACTCAAAATTTTAAACACCCTCTATCGTCGAAAATAAAGCGTAAACGAAAAAATGTCATATAACATTTTCGATTGCATAAATGCACTCCACTTTCACCCCTTTAAATATTGTCGTTGAGTTTTGGGACACCCTGTATAAGGCAGCGTTCGGCAAAATGTTTATTGAAAACCTCAAAAATATTGCCTAGTATGTGTTAAGAAAATGCCTAGAAAATTAAGTATGTGTTCAATTACAAGTCTTCAAATTGGAAGTACTGATACCGTCAAGGATCGAATTTTTTTGGAGAAAGAAGCCATGAGAAACCATGGTTCTAGTTTCTATAGTTGGACCATTGTGCCATGAAACGTTTTTTATAAATTTCTCAATCATATGTAGATTTTTTTTTCAGTTGTCATTCTCTGAAATATTACAATTACACTGAAATATTGCAATGTTATTGTACTTTTTTTTCTGATTAATTTGCAAAATTTGTATATACATTTTAAAGTCTTTTATTTTTTTTTTTTTATTTTTTTTATTTTAATATTTAGAAAATGAATAGTTATGCAGATAGTGAGGTAGGTACATGAACTGACCTCTTTTTCATTTTACATAATATACATACATATACATGCATAATAAAAATAACTTGATATTCAACTAAAAATTTTTGTTGAAGAAAATTTTATGAAAAATGAAAAAAACAAAAAGTAATTTAAGTGAAAATTCGTGTTTTTAATTTTACTTATGCACAACAATTTTCATTCTTTAGCAATTAGACTGTGACATAATAGCGAGTAGAAATTGGAATAAGAATTTATGTATGTATTTTGTATATTATATTCATACCATATAGTCGTACATACCTATACGTAGTTAATATTGTAGTGTAGTTCATATAAAAGACAGATTAAAAAAAAGAGAGAAAATTGTTCATTTATCTATACCATTACCTGAACTATGATGCTTAGGTAAAATTGTATACATGGTGAATTTAAAATTTACGTTAGTTAAAATTAAATTTATTCATTTAGGTCCGTATTCACCAACCAAGATTATCCGTTGGATATATTTTAGCTGGGTACAATATTTCAGCTGGGATAAAATTTCTTTTCAGACTTAATTTTCGGAGTGTCAAACATGTCAGCTGATTACGAAAAGTTTATATTTTTATATTACAAAATGAAAAAAAGGTAATTATGTGGGGTGTGGTGATTATAATGTGAGTGACGTGCTGTTGCTATTAATAACAAGGTAATGCTTAAACGATACTTTTAGTAGATACCACTCCCAGGTTGTCTTAAAAATATGTATGTATATTCGAATAGTGTATAATCGAGATTGATACGAATACAATTTATCTCAGATAACAGATAATCTCGGTTGGTAAATACCGGAATTAATGATAAAAATAAATACATACGATCGTAATCATGTACTTACGTATATACTCATTTACATAAATGAAAAGGATAATAATAAATCGTAATTTTTCACATTTAAGTGTATATAAATGACTTGACGAAAATATTATTATTATTTTTGCTATTCTATAAATCCTCTTGCAAAATTAAAATACAAAATGCGTTAAATATTTTTTCTAGATCAGACAGTGAGATGAGAATGTACGTTTGTACCTACTGTATGTACATGCGAGTATGAGTATACCAATATACTTATATTCGTATAGTTTTTAGATGGTCTGTCGCTGAATAAAAATGTTCATAGAAAGGAATTTTTAAAAAAACAAGAAAAATATTAATCATACCTACATACATATGCGTACATACAGATATCTGTTCTGTACGTATACAGCATATTAAATACGTGCCTTTGCGTTGTACATTGCAATTTATTAAATCTCTATTTTCAATTGTTTTTTTTGTGTTTGCTTTATTTTGCTATTATTGCTGCTGCTGCTGTACACATACGAATATGTGAAGTGAATTAATTCCTGAAAGTGATATTTAGAACAAAAACGAAAAAAAAAACAGTTTGTTTCAATCATTTTTCTCTTCGCTTGTATGTATATAGAAGGATATTTTCAACAGAAGAAAACAAAAAATATAAAAAAAAATTGAACCATATCTACATATTGGTGAAAACAAAAAAGAATCTTCAATTTTCATATTGTGTTTTTGACATTTTGATGATTTTTCTTTTTCGATTTGAAATCGCATTTTCATTGAAGTCTTCTGCTTGCAAACACATATAAATGTACATATGTACAACGAAATTATTTTAACAATCATTTGAAAATCTCGAAAATGAAAAAAACAAAAATGAACACTTTTCTATTATTTTATTTTTTAATATGTTTACCGCGAGATAATTTTTTTTTTTATGAAAATTTTTGTCATATATCATCAGGAGGCAGATTTAGATAGAAAACAATAAGCGAATAAAATTTGTATATGAGTAAAAAATTTTTAACTTTCAATTAAAGAAAGAGCAGAAAAAAAAAATTATAAAGAATATATGTATGTATGTAGACATTTTCATGACTATGACTTGATTTTTCAATTAAGTGTTACGTGTTTTAACCGTATACGAATCTACCTTTGTATTTGTATACACAGAAATACAAAAACCACCCTACACAGAATAGGTGTTCTTACCTAACGTATACGAGTACGCGGTTATTGGCTGTTGGATATTGTGCAAAGGTGAAACGATAAACATAAAATAAACGTGTAAAAGTGGTTGGTTTTTATGTTTTCATTTTATTCTTTTGAGAAGATGAAAGAAAAAAAAAAGAAAAGAAAATGATTGAAAACGGTTCACTAAAGATAGAACAGGAACAACATTCAAATTCAATTCATGCAAGACAACACAGTCCTGTCTGTATACGGTATTCAAAAATGTGACAAAAATTAATGGAAAACTATTCTCAGAGAAATTTTTATTTTATTTTTTTTTTCATTTTTTAGTTTGCATAGCGATAAGTTTACATTTCATCATTGCACATACACATACAATAGTATGTGAACTTTCATTACAAAACAAAAACAAAACAAGAAAAAAAATAAATATGTGTGTAGGATAGATATGATTCTAATAAAGTAAACTTTTATTAAATAAAAAGTTATGTGAAATTTTCCAGAAGATAAAGTTTGAAGCAAAAAATTTTTATTTTTCCATTTTTATTATTTTCGGTTTTTACTCCTCAAATGGTAATTTTTAGTTTTTGTGGTCTATGAACATTGCAGAGTTCTTAAATAAATTCCTTATTTTAAAACTCAAACTATGCACATATGTACATATATATACATAAATATTCCCACATCATTATATCATTGCCATCCCTATACAACATACATTTTACACCTTAGATGCTTATCCTATATAGAGTTTTACAGTCATCTGAATATTAATTGAAACTGTTTCATTATTTTTTTATTATTATCTGTATATGTACATTTTTGTTTTACCAACAGACCTTATGTGCGAGTATACAATGATCCTTAATTATAAAGTTAAATTTATTTTTTTAAAATTCTGGATTTGATAGTTTTAAATTAAAATTTAGAAAAAAAATTTTTAGTTATTTACTTTTAAATATTTTTGATATTAACACATAGGTTTCATACTTCAACAATTTCAACGAGCCGACAATAATACAGTGGCGTGTATAACTAAAAATGCGAATGCATACCACAAGAAACTGGATTTAATTCCAATTGAGGTTGAGGCAGATGGTAATACTCAGAACGAAAACAGATCGAGAGTTATTCAGAAATTCTTTGAAACTAGTTTAGGCTTATAGGCGACTGAAAAAAATAATTTGAAAAAATATAGACGTTCCACTGAAGACTAGACCTAAACCACTACTACCATGCGTTCGGTAATGTCGAAAATATTGTCAATTGATGGATTGAATGATTGATTTGACTAATGTCAAAAGACACTTGATTTTTGTGTGATCAAACATGCAGTCTGCACAGTTGACATTAAAAATCGGATTGAAAATATAAATACGAGTATAAATTGGAGTGATTTTTAAATTAAAGTGAAATAATGGAGAAAGTGAATTTATATAAATTTATATAAATTATGATTAATGAAAACAAAATGTGAAATAATAACGAGCAAAACTATTTAACAGAACAAAACAAAATCTTTGTTTTCAATTAGTTTTTTTACTTTCTACATAGCCTAGACAACGTTGATGTTTGCAGATTGCAGCCATATAATTATCACCTGCGTTATCTGCATGGTTTTTATCAAAAATTTGATTCTATCGATTTTACCGAACGTATGATCTTTGCAATCTGCATTACCGAACTTTCGACATTTGTCATCTGCTATGCAGTTGACATTACCGAACGTATGGCTATAGTGATTCTCTATAACCTAGCATTCTAGCATGTACTTGCATCAAGGCTAATAAAATATATAAGGTTAGCTGTAGCGATACTAATAACCTACAAATTAAGTTGTGACGTCACAATGTAAGATTTCTTGAAGCATTCATAAGACCGTATTATGTTAGTCGAAATTTCGATGTTAAAAAGATGAATTAAAAGTTAAAAAATTACTAAAGATTACTAAACAAAACAAATTAAGTTATTTTTAATAGTTGATAAAATATAGATTTAGTCATTGACTATATAATAATACATAGACTCAGAAACCATACAAAGAGTGGTATGTAAATTCAGAGCCGCAGCTGGCGAATTTATGAACTAAATTTTTTGATTTTTAATTAAAAATTATCAATTTTGCATAAAAATAGGCACGATATTTTGAAAATCCATTTTAAATAATAAATTTTGCATAAAAATAAACGCCACATTTTGAAAATGAATTTATATAATATAAGTATTACATTAGTTTGTAGATAGTGTATATTTGATATTGTTACTATTTACTATATAGTTATTATGTTGTTTGTTGTAATCTACATATACGTCAAAGATATACGTATATATATGCATACATATAGAAAATATTACACGGCGATTCAATCCTGATTGTATTCTGTATAACGTATAACTGATATCTTGATTGTATTGTGTTAACTGATACAACACATGTTAGTTAAATACAATAAATATAATAAATATGGATCGTATCATAAGACATATAATGAATGATCTTTTTTTAAAAGGGTAGATTTTTTTTCTCTTTATAATTTTCTTATTGTTTACGAATATTACATAATGAATGTATTCCATTTATTTCATTCATTATTTTTGTGCCTTACTTTTTTATGATAATATAAATTTAAAAGAAATGTGAATTTCGCTTTTAAATTTGACATCGTCGATTTTTATATGCATTACATGATTGATATCCTCTTATGAATAGTAATAGGGTAATAGTATAGAGAAAATGTATGGATGAAATTTCACTTATGTAATGTAAAAATTTACAGTATACTACAAATTACATAACGAATTTATTCATAGGTAAATATATACTTTATATAAATTAAATGTATATTAATTTCAACATTTAAAAATTTATGAAACTAAAAAAAGGATGATAAAATTTCTTAAAATTTTTTAAAAAATGATGAATATATATAATATCAATAGATAAATACACATATATATATATATATATATATGTGTCTATGTATGCAGTATGATAAATTATTTTTTTGAAAAGTCCCTTTTATTATCTATATTTTATTTTACAAAGTAATTAAATACAGTAATTCCTTTCTTTTTCGGTTCTTTTGTTTATAACTAAACAGTTTTTTTATGTCTATATATACTTAAATGTACAATTTTATAACTTCATGTGCCGAAATTTACCATTCAATTTATTGAAATGCAAATCTTTTATTATAATATCGATTTTTTTATTTTTTTTTTTTGTGAATTGGAAAATTAAATTCAGAACCTTTTTCTGCATTAAATCTAATATTAGACTACATATAATATTTGTAAATTTTCATTCATATAAAGAGATATGTAGATAAAAAAAATAATTTTAATATCCTTGACAGGTAGATTTTTAAAATATTGTATTATTTTTGATATTTTATTCATTGATTTTTGTGTCATTATAATCAAGCTGTTTAATGATTTAACGCATTTCAGACTCATTGTAGAATTCAAATTTAAATTTTAGAAAAAAAAACGGAGTGAATAAATTTAAATTTTTTAATATTTTGAATAGTGATATATTTAAATATCAATTAAATTTTAAAGTAAAATTTTGAAAAAAGACCAATAATTGCCATGTTTGACTTCGTTCATTTATTAAAATCTTTAAGAAATATCCTTTTATTAAATTATTTACAAACCATTGATGGCAAAGTTGATTGGAACATAATTGAAAAATTGTACATTGAAGATAAAAGTAGAACAACTAGGTTGTGTGTCAAATTAACTTCAAGGCACATTTGGCCAAATAATTTCCAAAAAATGAAAGTCAAAACTGCTGCTCAAGTTTTTAGCTGGTCTGTAGCATCATCTATTAAGGCTGAACCATGATTGACATACTTAACATATGTCAAAATGTCAATATATAACGAATGTTCAACATAACGTTTGAAGAACCATAATAGACATAACAACATAAAGACAGAGGATTCAAATAAAATTTCAGAAATTGTTTTAGGTTATATTTAAAAGTACAAAAAATATTTAAATAAATAGCGATTTGGTGAATGTTTAGACTGTTGAAAAAGAACTATTATAGAATTGCAAAAAAAGAAAGAACAAACAAAATAATAAATATGCCGAGCAAAGTGCAAAAAATAAGTAAATTGAAAAAAATGTTTCATTTATTAAAAGATTTAAAAGAACTGAAAGATAGTGTGGAAGGATTTAAAAAAAAACGTTCATGTGCTGTTAGAAGCATTAATAGAGATAGAAAGAAATTTGGCTATTTTGAAGTGACCTTTTTAAAAATTAAAGAAATTGATTCACAACAATTTTTTATCCATACAAGAATGACAAAAGAGGTTTACGATGTTTTATTAAATTTAATTCAACCATTTTTGGTAAAAACATCAATTGCTAAGCCTGTGGAGCCGGAATGTCGCTTGGCTGTAACTTTGTTGTAAGATATTCAAATAGTATTAAATTTTTATCTGTCCGATGATTTCATTCAATAGGTATTTGACACAAGGTTGTACCATGCAAAGCATAGCATGGAGTTTTAAATTAGGGAAGGAAACAGTTCGTTCAATTGTACTAGAAACTTGCGACATAATTTGGAAAGTGCTTTCTCCCGTTTATGTTTCGGAGCCCAACGTGAATGAGTTGGCACAAATTTCAGAAGATTTTTGGCAGCTCTGGAATATGCCAAATTGTATTGGTGCAATTGATGGGAAACATATTTCCATTCAATGTCCTCCAAACTCTTCTAGTGAGTACTACAATTATAAACACTTTTTTAGCATAGTACTCTTGGCGTCTGTAGATGCAAGATACACTTTTATGTACGTTGATGTAGGAGCATACGGCAGCCAAAGTGATGGAGGTAATCTTATCATTGTACTACTTTGAATAACTATATGAATTTAGTTTCTAATTTGATTAACAGGAATTTTCCAAGCAAGCAGATTTGGCCGAAAACTTCTTAGTAAAAATCTGAAAATTCCACCACCAAAAACATTGCCAGGAACGAATAATGTAGTACAACATTATTTTGTAGCGGATGCAGCATTTCCATTGGGAAGCAATTTAATGAAACCGTTTCCTGGATCACAATTGACAAAAGAAAAAGAGATCTATAATAAAAGACTTTCGAGAGCTAGACGAATTGTTGAAAATGCATTTGGTGTCCTTGTAGCTCGTTGGCGAATATTATTAACAACTATTAACATGTATCCTGTAAATGTGGAAAAAGTTGTATTGGCTTGTATAGCCCTGCATAACTTTTTAAAACTTAATGAATTAAGCAAAACTATCTATTGCCCAAGAACTTATGTAGATTGGGAAGATACCAATCATGAGGTCCATAATGGTTTGTGGAGAGAGGAAGTAGCGGCCAATTTAGTTGATATCCTGCCATCGAGAAACAGACACACTTATGATGGACGTTTAGCAATACAAACAAGAAACATTCTTTCTAATTTTTTAAATAACGAAGGTGCTTTAGATTGGCAATAAAAGGAATAAAATTACAATTTGAACTCATAAAAACTGTTTTTATTCAAAAGCTTCCTTTTAAAAGATTAAAAACCTTAGTACATTTTATTTACCCATTTCAAACGTTAAGTATACTTCATTTGTTAACATTTTAAATAATTTCAATCTCAAAAGAGGAAAAAATTAAAAAAAACAATAGTTCAAGTATTTAAATATCTTTTAACAGTAAATCAAAATCAAAATCATAATAAATCTTATAAATTTATTATAAATATTTTTTTTTCAAATTCATTACTGTTTTGAAAATTTCTGCCCTAGCTTCATCTTTTGCAGTTTCAGGCAAATTTTTCATTAACGAGACAATCGTTCTCATAAACGACTCGTCTAGTGTCTCTTCTACGTCTACATGATCTAATTTGTCTGCAAACTTTTGACATAGCTCATCAAAAGTATTTTTTTTTCGTATTTTTGGTGGAGGTGGAGATGTATCGGATAAATTCAATATGTTGTCTTCTGCTGAAAGTGAATCCTCATTACACCTTGTTCTGTAAAAAATGAAAAAATTCACTTATTTTCTCCACACTGTGAACAATTATTTAACTTACGATTTCGGTTGAATATGATCCTTTAAAAACATCATATTGGATAAGTAAACCCACGATTCATATCGTGGAGCACCACTTCCAGACGGCATCTCCATATTTCTCACTTCTCTAGAAAATCTCTCCCTTAACGTTTTCCATCTGCTTTGGCAATCTTTTACTGTAAATTTAATAGAAATTATACACATTTAATTTTACACAAAACCCATAAAAACACAACATACCAGATTTTCCTACGTTTTGACTGATTTCCAACCAAACTTTTGTTTTTATATTTCTATTATGATATTCCTTTTCTTTTTTGTCGTAAATACACTTGAATTTCTGCACATTATTAATTAAAATTTCTTCGAAATTTCCCATTTTGTTCATAAAATAAAATAAAACAAAATAAAATTAAAATTAATTTAAACACTATATAATATGCTACTATGTTTTGTATTATCAATTATGTTTTGTATTATCAATTTGTATATGTCAAATACGCTCCTGATCGCATTAGATTATGTTAACGAAAGTTGAACGAAGGTTTGTTATGTCATGTTATGTTGAGCTTGGTTCAGACAATATGTTTATCCTTGTCAGCATTTGACACATGTGATTACTTGTGTTATGTCATGTTAATCATAGTTCCCACTTTAGGGCAATGCAAGTCGCTACATCGACAGCTAATTTTGTTGAAAAAATCAATCACTTATTTGATGTTTTCAATGTAAGCAAATGTAGTTCCAGCAAAATATATATAAACGACCTCTTTATTCAGACAACAGATTTTCCATAAATTTTTTGCATGATATGAAAATTTATCTTGAAAAAATAAAAGTTTTTTCAAAAAAAATAATAAACCCGTTAGAGTATATGCCGTAGATGGTTGTATTCATTTTATTAACGGCATTTTCAAATTATTAGAAATTTTCAAAGGTGTACCAGAAACTAAATTTCTCCTAACTTCAAAACTCCAACAAGATATTGTAGAAAATCAGTTTTCTACCTTACGTTCTATGGGTGGATACAACCGATTCCCTTCTGCTAGAGAATATCACACAAATGTGAAACACATGATAGGAAAAAAACATGTTGGATTAGAATTGGTCCAGACTTCATCCAATTGTCATCCATACCAAATCATTTTTTCATATGTCATAAATCTTACACCAAAGATAAAAGTGTTGCACTCAAATGTCCGTCGGAAGAATTTTTCAAAATTTGTTCGACACAAGTTGAAGTTTTTGAAAAATATTTCAATTCAAATAAGCACAGTAGGAATATTAAAAAAATTCTGAAACAAAAAGCTATTGAATTAACAAATGTTCGGCATCCAACGTGGTTTCGTCAAGATGATGAGTGCAATGACCATAAAATTCAAATTTTAGATTTTTTAATATTAGTTTTAATGAGAAAAACTTGTATTTGGTTGTCACAAGGTATGAAAGAAGCCAAAGAAACTGTTAGCAGAATGGAAGTTTTAAAACAATAACGCATAATTTTAACTTTTTGGTTGTACGTTTTCCGAGCTGAAATCAATAAATCAATAATATATAAAAAATTGGTCCTTTTCATGACTACCAAAAAAATACGCAAAGATTAAAAGATTTCAGTATTGAAAAACAAAGTTAAAATGTTTTAGGTATACACGAATAAAAAACAGGTTCTTAATTGTTTTCTTCATTTATCTAATTTAAAAGTTAAGTCAACATTTACACATGTAAATATTTACATACGCAAACTAAACCTTTAAGCCTGCATAGGTACTTAGTCTATGCCATTGACTATATAATAATACATGTATAGTCAATGTCTATGCTATATATATAATATTATATATAATATTATATAGTCAATGTCTATGCTTTAGGTGTATAATTCAACTCACACAACACATAATATTGATATTATATATTATACACGTTTTAAACTAACATTGATGTACAGCATACGAGGTTGATATACAGTATCATCAGAGGTATCATGGTTACACACATAAGGATATAGTATACAGTATACACTATACAGCAACAGCACAGCAACAGCACAGCAACATTACACTAACAAAAGTACTCTATGCAGTTAACAAGCAGTTTTCTTCTTGTTTTTTTTAGATCAAATGAAAAATATTTAAAATCCCATGAATATGCAATATTTTTAGTTACTTTATTTGCCGCATATGGCTCTGAAATCACCTACCCGATTTAGAAAATAATTCGACATAAAAAATGTATGGGCTTTCTGAGTCTATGTATTATTATATAGTCAATGATTTAGTGCTCTAATTCTAAAATACATTCGTGTTTTAAAAAACAACAATAACAATTTAACATTTCTTACAATATGACGTCAGAATCGGTTGAAAATCTGATTGTAAAAAAAGCAAAAAGTTTTCCTATATACGGCTACAGCTAACCTTATATATTCTATTAGCCTTGTACTTGCATCGACAACTTGTTGTTAATTGAATTGCGAATCGCATAGAATACTTAGTGTAGAAACAAATTCAATTATAAATAATAAGGGACGGCCTAAACTGATATATTTTTAGTGTCCGTAACAGAAAGTTGAAAAATATTTTTCTCACACACAAGAATCGAAACTAAGACTTTTTAATCGATAGACTCATATTCTATTCTTTCAGACGCTATTCATATATAATTCACATATAGATATGAATCGCATTAAATCACATTATTATTGAATAACACTGTTGACAGCCCCATATACGAGTATTATTATCCATCACATAAAAAATTCACATTCGAATAAATTAATTAATATGACAGTTATGACGAAAGGATAATTATTTATATTTTTAGTTCTAACGACATTTTATTTTTATTTTTAGAAAATATTATTAAGTATATAACGATTTTGCTAATATGTATTATTTATGTATTTACATTATGTCAATATTATCACTTTACATGTAGATGAGACTAATTTTAAAGGTAATAATTTATTAATAATCATATAGAAATCAGAATACAAATAATTCAAACAGTATATTTACAAGATTAATTTATAAACGTATACTACCAGTACTACCATACAACATAATGTATGTACAGATACAGGATAACGCAGACATCGCTGACAGTTACAACAAATACTCACGTATTTTTTTACTTATATTATCATGTGTCTTGTTGACAAATTCGATTGTTGTCGTTGTCAACCTCATGTGTGGTTAATTTGTCTACAGTAGTGTGGTGGTACGTTACATTAAAAATCATCGATTAAAATACAAAAATGTAGACAAGAAAAAAAAAATGATTTTTTATTCATCAATCTAGTAATGATTTTCAGTTGAAATTATGTAACTAAAAATAAATGTTTTTTTTTTTTTTTCCCAGGTATGTACTCGTATGTAAAAATGTAGAGTAAGTAGTGTAGTAATAAGTACTTAATACGCCCTAAATCTATTGTATAACACGCAACGTATTAGCGGCATTATAGTGCGTTTTTATTTAATTTCATTTTTTAGAAAGAGAATCACATCTACATCATGGTCAGGATTGTCAGTATTTTTGTACTTACATAAATATCCACAATAACAATACCGATAGCAATTTATGTAAGTACACACATGTTACTGATTTGTCATTTACATATTTATCCTATGGAGATCGTTTATTTTGAAAAAAAAAAAAAATTTTTTTCCATTCTTTCATTGATTTAAAAAGTTTAATTACACAAAAACAAAACACAACAATTGTATGTATACGCGTAAATATTGTGTGTATGATATTTTATGTGCGTGCTATTTATATATGATCTACATATATGTATTTATGCACATTACGTATGCATTTTCAACTAACAAATTATACATATCTACATATTATTATGTAGTATATGATACACATCCATGTATTTATGTACATATATTCATGTTATACTTTTACATACGTGTATTTATGTATTATTTTTTATGTTAATTTTTTTAAAAAATTTTTTTTTTGTTTTTACCTTTCATATATATTTTTTTTTTTAATTTAATGCATGTGTAAAAACATACGCATATATGACATGTATAATCACATTTTAACTTGCATATAATATACATTACATACATATGTATGTATTTATAGTATGAGTATTTTGTTATACATATTTTTGTAATATACGCACATATTTTTATTCTTTCAGGATGTTTATTTTAGCATTTTATTTCATTCAATTTAATGGTATACATACATACATGATTGTTTTTTTTTTTTTTGTATGTTCAATTTTTAAAATATTTTTCCTCTGTTTTCGTTTTTTCGTTTTTTACTCTGTTTCTGGTTTTATTTTATATGATTGAATTGAAATCGTTAAAAATTAATGTAACTGCGTGTGGCGTTAGCGCGGGCAAACATATACTCTAACATACATTTATGTACATACGAGTATGTAGGATGTAGATTGATAAAATACACAGATATTTATGCATTTATAAATACACAGTGATATAAAAAAATCTACTTGCGCATTAATATAAAATTTGTGAAAATTTGCAAAAAATTATCATAAAAAACTGTGTATGGTAGTTCGTTTTTGAAATCAGTGCACGGTACGTATCTTTCGTCTCTAATAACAATGTATTCCTCTTCTTGCATGTTTCATTTAGGCAATCACTTCTTTCTTTAACAAGAATTTTAAGATTATATATGTTTGATTCAAAATATAATGGCTGACGATTAAATTAAATTAAAAATTGTAATTTATTAAACTGTGACCAGATTTTTCCAATAGATTTTTAGGTAAAAATTGATATTTATATTGTCATAGTATTATTGTAGAAAAAATCATTTGATTTATTGTGTGTGCTATGAAATTTTTAATGTGTTGTCAAGGATATTATGATAATTTCAGATCGCAAACATTTCATATTATATATTTTTTTAATTTTGTATGAAGATTTTTTGTTAATCACTGTATGTATACATACATGTTTTTATAATATAATGCAAATGTAATTATTTAAATAATTATTACACAAATATATGTAACGCGTATATAAGTACATATGTTCCTACCACCATATACATATATGTACATAAAGATGCATATGTACCAAATAATGTAGAAATACATAATATACATTCATACATGATGTACAGTGTCTACATGGACTACATGGAGATATGTATGTGCAAATGTACCTGTACAGGTACAGGTGTAGTATATGATGATATAATTTGATAATAATATAACAACTATACATACAATAAATGAATGAGGATAACAAATATTTTTTTTTTTTTTTTTGTAGAAAAAATGATTACGGTTTTACAGTTTTCCTCTTCTTCTTTTTTTTATTCGTTTTATTTTTTTTTCATTTAAATTTTTTATTTTAAATTTTATTTACATTTATAATTGTTGAGAGATTTTTTAAATTTTATTTTCATTTTATACATGCATGTATGTATTTCTATTATGTGCTATTTTTTTCATTCTTTTATATTTTCGATTTTTTTTTGTTGTTATTTATTTAAATGTTCTTATATGTTGTATAATGTGTATTGTATATGAGTTTAGTTTTGAAATGATTTAAATATGCAACAAAATTTGAAGTTAATAACAAATTCACATCCGCATATATATACATACATGTAAGTATTCACCTACCTATCATCATCATCATCTTGGCTCCACAGTCCTAAGAAGGATCTTCGCCTATGAAAGAAGGGTTCTCCAAGCTTCCCTATCATTCGACTTTTCTTTCCAGTTTTGAATACCGAGTTTCTTCAAATCTGCTGCTACTGATTCCCACCATTCACCAATACCTATACCATTAAATATTTGTTAATGTAATCTAAATGGTATAAGAAATTGAGTGGTCATCGGAGAGAGATAAGAGATCATTAGTGAATGATCTGAGAAATTATAAAATTTATAAAGTTAAAGTTTTGATCATCAGTAAAATGAAACTAATATAATAGAGGATTAAATATTGTGTTGTGATTAGCGTTAGTTTTAGATTCTTAACACCCGGTTAACTTCTAAATTTTTCACCATCTAGATTGAAACTTTACTATTTTAAACTTTCCGACCCATTCTGCTGACTACTTTAGAAACTAAATTTACTCTTCATTTTATTTCTCTTTCTTCATCCTAAATATTAATGTTTAATTTAATTTAAGAGTTTAATGAACATGTTTATTTACAAATGAAAATATAGGTCAATTACACGAATCTTGTTTCAATTTGAAATTCCTCTTGGTACACGGCTACTACAGAGCAGTACGTAATTTAAACAAGAAAATGAGAAGACAAACTACTATTCGCGTATTTTTTCACTTTTCTGTCTAATTTTGTTTCTATTTCTCTCTCTTTCTCTCTCTCTCTCTCTCTCTCTTTCTACATTTCAAATTCTCAAGAGTTAAATGACCATGCTTGTTTACAAATGAAAAAATATAGGTCAATACATGGATCTTGTTTCAATTTGAAATTCCACTTTGTACACGCAACATGCACGCAACACACCCGCTACAGTGTAATGCCTAATATATACAAGAAAATAAGGGCTGGAGTTCCGAATAGGTGTTCCCTCTGATCCTCTTGAAATTTTGAACACAGATTCTACTCGACAATATCAGAAAAGTCACGGAATATTTTTTGTCGGAAAGCCCTCTATCGGTCACAATTCGCATTTAAAATTTTTTGTCAAAATTCTTATTTTAGCAATATCTCTGTAACGGTACATGATGCAGGTATGTTTTACAGCTCAAAAGATGCGTCTTAAGATGCTCTATATTCTAAAAAAAAAAGAAACTTTCAAAAACTCCTAGTAGAAGGATAATAAAGGACATTTTGTGATTTTTGGCTATTTTTACATTTTTGACAATTTCTCAGAAACGAGTAGGGATAATCGGTTCAAATTTTTTTGCAAATCAAAAAGGACACCATGAGCAAGATTTTTCATTCATTACTTTGATCCTGATGAAAAAGGAAAATGTCCTACAGAGAAATAATTTTAATAATGCTGAATTTTGCAATTTTATGTTCGTGTGCACGTGTATGTATGTGAGTATGTGTATTTGTAGAAGTCAAATATATGATATTTTTTGTATGTGCGTATATATGCGTGTGTATGTGCATTTGTAGAAGGTAAATCTAACAGTGTGTGCATTAAGTATTTTCTATACAGGCATACATATACACTACACGTATATGGCAAATATGATAGAGTACGCTTGTGTGCGTGTGTGTGTGTGTATGAATTTGTAGAAGGCAAATCTGGTAGTTTTTTAGAATATAGAGCATCTTAAGACGCATCTTTTGAGCTGTAAAACATACCTGCATCATGTACCGTTACAGAGATATTGCTAAAATAAGAATTTTGACAAAAAATTTTAAATGCGAATTGTGACCGATAGAGGGCTTTCCGACAAAAAATATTAGAGTTCTGTACTTTGCGTCACAAGGACTATCTGTGGTCAAAATTTCAAGAGGATCAGAGGGAACACCTATTCGGAACTCCAGCCAAAATAAGTAGCGATAAACTACTATTTGCGTATTTTTCTACTTTTCTCTCTACTTCTTTTTCCGTATCTCTAAACTCTAATATATTCAATTATTCATTCATTTAATGTTTATGAAATCGATCCCTGAATATCATTCTCATGCTCATTTTGTGATCATCGTAAAAAAACTAATACATTTTGATTACAATTTTTATACTTTTTGTAAATTAAAAATTTTATTTATTATTTTTTACTAAATTTAAATTATTATTGGATTGCATATTATGTGGATGTGAATATCTTGTTTTTAACTCCGTTTGTGTAGATTTCTCAAATTTTTTATTATTTTACTTTAAATTTTATTAATTTTTTGTTTTTACATTGTTTTAATTTCCTTTTTTTCTTTCAAATTTTTACAATTACTTTTTCGTTTTTTTTTTACATATAAATAAGTATACATTTAATATAGAACAATATTATATAAGTATTCTTATCATATTATATTAAACATATAGCTATGATTATTATTATTATTACTTAAATATACACATGTATATACATCATTTATTATAATATAAATAATTTATTTTTTGAAAAATTATAAAATTATTTATTTATTTATAGTATACCCCTATACAAATATACATATATAAAAAAAAAATGTTTTTTTGAATTATACAAAAAAAAAAAAAAAAACAAGAAAATAATTAAAAATAAAATAATATAAGTATAAAATGAAAAGAAAATACACATTAACACACATAAATAAATACCTATGTACATATGTAAGTGTACACATATTACTTCATGTGTGTCAATATAATTGAATTACGTACATCCTTTATACAATACATAACGATTTATACAAAATGAAAATAAAAAATTGTTTAATATAAAATATTTTTTACATTATATATACTCTTTGTATGCATATGTATATATATATGTATATAATATATTTATATAATTATAATATTTATGATTTATTTTATATAAATAAAAATTTACTATATTTTATATTATATGTAGGTAGGTATATTATATCCTTATCTTATGTGAAAATAAAACAATTGAAAATAATTATTATTTAAATTATTTATAAAATATATCATAATAATACCTATTAGAATAATTGATTTACTTATATTATCGGCTAAATACGATGATGAACTTAAAACTGTAAAAAAAAACAAAAGAAAAGAACACAATTTAGTTATATTATGTAATGTAATATACAGTACATATATTCTTTTGCATTTTAAATATAAAATATATTTTCATTCTAATTCAAAAATTCTTCAACTAATATCTCTTATTCTATAAAACTTTTCGTTTGCTTGAATGTGCTTGTAGTATAATGAGAATGATATAAGTCATAAAAATATATGTGCGCTGTTATATCTTATTTCTTTGAATGTATGAGATATTTAAGCTGTTTTCTTTGAAAGTGACTCAAATCCATTTTATAATATATGAAGATGCTTAGGAGTTTGTATTTGATTGATAAGGTGTGCTAAGAATTACATTAAATGCGTGAATTTTTATTGATAAAATTATGATTATCTCTGAGGATTTTTTTTGGGAACTATTTGTAGATCGAAAATGTAATATTGTAGATGTAGATTGAAAATGTAATATTATTGAAAGAAGATTATCCTAGAATACAGATCCAAACGTACATAATGGATGGAAGATATTTTTGAAAGAAAAATGACATAAACGACCATTCTTTATGCATCTCGAACTAGTTACCAAGCCTGCCAACCCAAAACAGTTGTGAAAACTTTCATTAATTTACACTAACTTTTTCATAGTAGGAGGTATTAACAACAGTGTCATAAGAATATACTTAAAGCGCTCTTTAGAGTACTCAGGTCTTTTCTTGTTGAATAAAAAACCTAAAATGCTGTATGAAGCTTAAAGTACTTAAAGCGCTCTTTTCTTGTTGAATAAAATACTTAAAAAGCTGTGTGAATCAGGTAGATCCGAAAAGAAAGGCTGAGAGCCAGACGGCTAGACTTAGAGATGCAATAGAAAAATATATGAGCACGTGGAAAGTGCTTAACTAATATTATTTAAGCGTAAAGCAATTAAAAATGAAACGCGGTAGCGAGCTAGCAGCTAATACTTCAAAAGTAAGAGCTCATTATAGACTCAAATACTATACAAATACACATTATGAACTAAAAATGAAAAAAAAAAACGTAGAATAATATCAAATATACTCTCGATTGTGTTATAAATTTTCTATTTTGTGCGATATAAAATATTCGAAAAAAAAAATGGAAAAAAATTAAATAAGGAATCATCAAAAAATTTTCTTCCCAGAAATTTGAGAAATTAAGAAAGGATGATATTCAAGATAATTCAAGAGAAATGTGTATAAATATAGAAATTGGAGGGTAAAATCAATCATTTTCCGTATCATTAAAACATAAAATCTATATACAAATACTTTTATATATTTACGAGTCTATTTATTTGTATTTGTATGTAACACAGACAGACAGAGATCTGTATAATAATCTGTAATTTTTTTAGGCGTTGAACCAATTCTTCATCCGTCAAATTTCATTGAAAATAAATGAAAAGTTCTAAGCTATTTCCTGTTATACTTTTTAATATTATTTTTTTATTTTTTCTATTTATGGATATGTTTTTTAACGATTGAGTATTAGGGAATTGAAACTGTTTACACATTACTAGGTGGTTAGTATTTTCAGTGAAAGTGATATGAAAAGTATAAGCATTTCATTGTGAGAAACGATGGAGTTAAGCACGCATTTCAAACACGCATGCAAAACACATTTCAAATTTCATAATTCAGATGGGAAACTGAAAATTGAAAAATTTATTCTTTAAAATTTTTGTAAAATTTGTTGTGTTTGTGTTGATATTTTGTTGTTTTTTTTCTGAAGTTTTAATGAAGCGTTGGACTGAAGAGTTAAAATTGTTTAAAATAAGTTAAACTTCAGAATTACAAATTCATATTTTTATTAACAATTTCATATTCATATACATGATATGTATGATATACTCGTTCGTATACATTGCAGTGTCGAATGACATACCCGTATATAAATAAGTACTATAAACTTTTTACCGCATTAAAATGTCAAAATTGTTCTTGAAACAATTTAACCATTCAACATTTTTCATTTATCACATGATCTAATCTAATGATATATACTCATACGGTAGATTTTCATTTTATACAAAAATATGCATGTTCTATTTTTCATTTAAATGTGTGTATCTTGTCTGTATCATAATGTTTTTTATTGCAGTTTGTTTGCTAGACATTATATGTACGTGTACACGTATACGAGTAATTTTTAGTATTTACACACACTGATATTTATTCATAAATATTAAATGAATAATTTTTAAAATTCATTTTTCAAATGATTACGTTGCATATTGTATATTATACATTACGTGCATACGATACGTAATATACAAATGTAGTGTACGAATATGTTTATAGTACTATGCACTGCGCTATAAGTTTTCTATTTTGTGGTGAATTCAAATTCACATTTAAATTATTACGATTTTATGAATATAGTACGTATACGTATACGCAAACCTGCATGTGTAAATACTTGGTAATACATAATATGGTATGTAGGTCAGGAGAAAATTTTCAATCATAAAATTAATTTTGTTTAATATAATTAACGAAAAATTTACTTTAAAAAGGATAAATTTTATTTATTTGTTTATTTATGCAAGGATATATGAACTATTTAAGGAAGGTGGAAGGGTATATATTTATATATATGTACATTTGACTGAAAAAGTATTATACGCAGTGATCGCAGACAAAACCATCCTACGCATATGAGTAATGAGTAATTATCGAAAATTTTTGGATATTGTCAATTTTTTAGATTATATACATGGAATCTATAGAGAGAGTCAGAAGTACATATGTTCAATTTCTTCATACTTCAATTAAAAATGAATTTAAATATGTTGCAGATATGATCTGTCTACTGTCAAAATTAGACAATTTGATTCCTTTGAAGAAGTAAGATAATATATGCACCATATCTTTAAATAATTTGAAAACGATTTCAAAAATATGTGCAAAACCGCAATTCATCCAATCATCATAATCATATAATGTTGTCTGAATACTTTTAAGAATTACTGTATAAATTTGAAATGTTAAAATTTCCAATGTCACTAGTATACGGGTACATTACATACGTATATACATACTTTTGTAAAGTGAAGTTTTGTTGTTATGTAATCAAAAATTTATATCCGATGTTTGTGTAAATTACAAGCTAGTATATGTACACATACATACATTAGATAATTTAATATTTAATGCAATGAATGTAAGTTCCTTAAATTTTTTTTGTGTACAAATGTATGTATATATCGTACAAATATTACTAAAATTTTATATACATAGATACATATACACAGATGCATATTATGTATGCGCAAACGTACATATGTGATACGTGTGTAATAAATTTATGATTATAATTCAAATTTGTAGTAATATAGAGTGAATCAAAATTAAGGATATAATTTATTATTTTAATGAATGTATGTATATGTGTAGGTAAATAAATGAAATTACTCATTTATATATGTGTGCATATTGTAATTTGTAAACTTGGATATAATTATATATACTCGTATGTACTGGTACAAATACAGGTGTATTTTCAACCTATATTTATACCATATATACATTTATAAAATTTGCGTGTACGAAAATAACAAAGAAAAAAATTATATTATATACTTATTACATGTATTTTACATTATAATATTATATTACAATCATATTGTTTACATCATTAATAAATATATAATATTTAAGTATACATTATTACATACCTAATAGCATTGCCTCCCTGTCTATAAGGCCTAAATTAGGTCGTCTCTGTAATATACTCTCTTTATCACCTTTCCATAATACCGGTGATACTTTAGCTACACATTTAACACGCATAGCACCATCCTGAAAATGTCTAGCATCGACAATAAGTTGAAGTCCTAATGTTGATGTTATTAGACCATGTTTATGAACGGTATCATTATAATAAATTAATGAATTTGAATCGGTTAGCTATATGTGGTAAACAATGTACAAATAAAAAATAAGAAAGAAAAGAAACAAAAAAAATATATATATATATATACTCGTATATATGTATATGTATATAATTAAAATAAAGCAGAATCAAATTAATTATGAAATTATTAATTATTTTATTTATAATAGAAAATTTAATTTATGAATTAAAATTATATCATTTGATTTATTTTTGGTTTAAAATTTATGTTTATCCAAGTATGTATACCTTGAAACGATATCATATTTTGTTCTAGATATTTTCATATATATTTTTTTTACACAAATACAGCATCAATGACAACATGATATCATGGCTATCTCCAATTAATTAGTACAGATAAATCATTTAAAATTATAATTAAATTTATTTCAGGCTTGCATTAGTACAATCATCATAACAAACACAGAATATTATGTAAAAATGTATATTTACGCGGTACGTTTTAATTTTCAGAATTTTTGAGAGTTTTGGGAATTGATATGAATGTTTGGGAGTTTTATCCTTTTGATTGTAAATAGATTTTTAAATCATTTACCAACAAAAAATTTATATTAGACGAAATAAATACCCCTTAGCATTATATGTCCTAGATTCAATTTATTAATTTACTACTTTTTTTTTTTTTGATTCAAAGTGTTCAATGTTTATTTAATACAACAACAAATTTTTTTTATTGAATTATTAAATCTTTTCATAAAACTAAGCATACATAAGGATATTATTTTCTATGCAAATATTAAGGCTATATACATTTTAGGAAATTTCTTTTATACAGGAATTTCAAATTATAAATTTTGAAATAAATGAAAGCCTTCAAAAAATTATCCTTAAATATTAAATGGTTTAAAAGTGTTCATAAAAATACTCGTAAAAAATCTATAGATTTTTATATACTTGTATATTACGTATATAATATGAATGCAATTTCATTTTTCAAAGTGTAAAAATATAGCAGGAAAAATAGATATAAATTTAACACTCTTGTACGGAACTACATAAATGATATACCAACGCATAATAAATGAACACATTTCCAATATCTATATATACATCATTAAAGTGATGAAAAACAAGTGTAGGATGAATCTTTTCTGGCTATAGGATTTTGAATTAAAAAAAATTTGTATTCGTCGAAAATTGAATTTTTTTAATTTTGTTCATATGGCCTAAATTAATTTAAGAATAAAATAAAATTTTTGAATGTGAACAGCATTTTTTTAATTACGACATACAGCAAAATTTTTCTTCTGATATCAGGATCTGGTTTCAATTTGGAATTTATCGTCGTACATATAGCAGTACATAATTTAACCAACAAGAGAAAAAGAAAACTAGTCTTTGCGTATTTTTTTTTACTTTTCTTTTTAATTCTCTTCCTAGTTCCTACTACTCAATTACTAAAGTAGTTGAATGATCATGTCTGTTTACAAACGAAGATATATATCAATACATTTATCAGTTTTTCTTGTTCATACGGATCTGGTACCAATTTAGAATTTTCCTACACCCCTACTACAGAGTAGTGTATAATTTACACTAGACAATAAGAAGATAAACTATTATTCGCATGTCTTTCTGCTTTTATTTCTCCTTTTCCTTCTACATATTTTCATTTGTGAACAAACATGTTCATTTAACTCTTAAGAATTTGAAATATAGAAAGAGGAGCAGAAAGAAAAGTAGAAAAATACGCTAATGGTATGGTTTCTCTTCTCCTTTTCTCGTTTAAATTACGTACTGCTCTGTAGTATAGCCTGTATTTCTCTGTATTTCTTTATGTATATAAAGAATAATTTCAAATTGAAGCAAGATCCGTGTATTGACCTATATTTTCATTTGTAAACAAACATGACCATTCAACGCTCGAGTACTTAAAGGAGAAGAAGTAATGAAAGTAGAAACACAAGCGAACAGTATTTTCTCTTGTACATTAGGTACTGCACTGTAGCAGGCGTGTATTTGGTATCACATCCGTGTATATAAAAGAAAAAGTTATAAATATTTTGACCTATATTTTCATTTATAAACAAACATAGTCATTCATCTCTTCAGTATTTGAGATTTGAGAGAGAGAAGTAGAAAGACACTTTTTAAGTAGTGAACCATACCCTTTTTCTTCATATATTTTTATGCGAAAATTTATAGAATATATTTTACTTGTGATTTGATTGATGCGATCCATTTTCATTCCACTTATTTAGTTTTAATTTAATCTTCTTTAAAATAATCAGAAAAATAAACTTAGTCATGTCAATTTTTATATAATTTTATTAAAAACTCCCAGAAGATTAGCTAATAATTAACGCGATATGTTCTAGGATAAAATTTTTGTGTTATAGATAAGGATGCAAGACAAAACAAATAGTAGATAAAAATATAAAAAATATATAACATAAATCTTAGAATCTTTATTATGAAGTATGTGATTAAGACAAACTAATCACAAAAACCAATGTGCAATTAATTTTCTTCAAGACTGTGTATATTAACAAATAATAACTATGAGAAATTTTATTGAAAAGTAAACGAGAATAATAATGATTTGCTATAAGTATTTGTGCTATCTGTATATAGTATGTGATGTAATTAAAAATACTTCTTATAGCAATCAAAATTACATAAATACAACATAAACATACACACATATACAGAAGAAGATAGTTGTAAACAATTTTCAAATTAGACAGAGTTAAGTAATGAATCCATTAAAATACTGCAATAATTTTGAGAAATTCGTAATTTTCTATTTTCCTTCCCCCATCCTAATTCAATGATTGTTTGCAAGTACATTATTATTGTTTAGTAAACAAACAGTTCAAGTTATATCGTGTATTTCATAGACATATGTACACAAACATACATAAATACATATACGAATAGTTTTTGCAAATCATACATACTAATACATATCGTACAATGAGTACGAACATAACGATATAACTTTTGATTGAAATGTGGTTCTAAAATTAACAATTTCAAATAATTAAATGTAAAAAGTTTTTAACGTTCAACAAACTTCTAAGTGTATTATAGAAAAAACTATGCTCTAGTTAAATGAAAATTCTTTACTGTGATTTAATACGCATATACACAACATTTATGTACCATGCATAAGTATATAGTAACAAAGTTTTCGCAAAAATAACAAAAAAAATCTCTTCTTCTTCATCATTTTTTTTTTCATCCTTTTTGTAAGTAAGTATGTGACATGTTATGATGGGATAGCAGCAGATACGAATATACAAGTACCACCGAATCATTAAAATTTTGAACCAATTCAAAATCAGTGATGATGATATGTCAAGGTTTGAAGTTCATTATTATTGATCGAAAAAATGCAAATTTTTGTCACGTATGTATTATATGTACATGTGTATGTATATGACATATTAAATAAGTAGAAGTACATATAGTGAGTACGCATGTTAAAATTAAAAATTAAGATAATTATTCATTAAAAATTATACTGAAATTAATTATTTAAAAAATAATATTTTATACGTGAAAATGTGAATGTGCAGTGAAAGTAAAAAATAGTTGACCATATACCATTAAAAAATTACCATTTATTTTGAATAAATGTCGATTGAGAAAACATTATACATTATACGAGTACGTTTAACGGAGAACGTCTGTCAGATATGAGTTGAGTGATGCCATACTGAATTCTCAGAGCGGATCAGAACTAAGTATATAGTACACGAAAACACTGACATGTTACGGTCTCACATTGTGAGCGGTAATCAGGTCACACTTTAATCTTAGTTGAGTTTTGATAATATGGCAAGTCCGAATGCTTAAAGTTAGCAGCCTTCACCACTGGCAAATGGAGACAAAATGATCAATTGTTGAAGAATCATAGCAGAGAAGACAATTTAGGTCTCACATTGTGAGCGGTAATCAGGCTACACTTTAATCTTCAAGTGAAACAGTTGAGTTTTGATAATATGGCAAGTCTGAATGCTTAAAGTTAGCAGCCTTCACCACTGGCAAATGGAGACAAAATGATCAATTGTTGAAGAATCATAGCAGAGAAGACAATTTAGGTCTCACATTGTGAGCGGTAATCAGGCTACACTTTAATCTTCAAGTGAAACAGTTGAGTTTTGATAATATGGCAAGTCCAAAAGCTTAAAGTTAGTAGCTTCACCACTGGCAAATGGAGATAAAATGATCAATTGTTGAAGAATCATAGCAGAGAAGACAGTTTAGGTATCTGATTAGAAAAGTGAAGAATATTGATTTTTCGGTAATCGTAGAAGAAGAAGAAATTAAGTGATAGAATAATAATATTTTGATATGCATTGACACTTAAAAGAATTTTTATATTCATGATGTAAATGTACATTTGACTTTTACTGTACAGATGCATGTATGCATATTAAATTGCTTGTCGTTTATTTAGGTAGGTTTCACGATTGATGTATACGTAATATGGGTATATGTGAATGTAATGTACATGAGTATGAATAAAATTTGTGGATTTTTTTGTAAACTTTTTTAAGCGAAAATTATGTTTTCAGTTGGAAAGATAATAATGATGATGATGATGATGATGATGATGATGCAGTAAATAAGTATGTATGTACTCATATTATATGATAATGATAAATTTCATTTTATATTCGGGTAGTTTTTATGTAGTCTTTGACTTACTAATATACATATATACACACATATATCCAGATATATTTTTATTTTCAAGTAATTTTCCTATAATATTTCATTTTTAAAATTTATTCAATATTTCATATTAATACTTATTGCATTTATAGTAAGTACAAGCACACACACACACACACACACATGCACAATCTCGTATATACTTACACTTTATTTCATTTATTATTAAATTTCATTTTTAAACATACAAATATGTTTGTTTGTATTGTATAGCTTTTATTCTTGTAAATTTTTTATTATTCGATTTCAATTTTTCTTTCTTTTATTTTTATCCTTAATCAATAATCATTTTTAATTTTTTTACAGAAAAACAAAAACATTTTTTTTATTCTTTTTGTTTTGTATTTTCGAAAAAAAAAACTTTTATTTTAAAAAAAATAATTTACACAAATTGAAGAAAAACGAAATCCGGTCAGGAAAAAAATTAAGGAAAGAACAAAACAAAAAAAACAAAATAGGAAAAAAAATGGGAAAAATTGTAAAAATGAAAATAAAGAAAGAAAAAAACCATAGCGTTAAATTCGAAATTATATAGCTGTAAAGCTGTAATGGTACCTATATATAACCAAGGACGAGAACGAGGATAGTAGTAAGTATAGAGTAGAGTTGTATTATCGTATAGAATTAACTTTTCATTTTTTTTTAATTTTTTTTCATTCACATTTTGTGTTTTTTTTTGGATAAAAAAAAAATATATATGTATTACGAATTATTTACAAAATCGAAAAGTATATGAATACATACACAAAAAGATTTTATATAGTGCGTGTACAAATATGAATATGCCTGATAATAAAATAATATGTATATAGGTGTATAAAAAAACTATAAGGATATTTGTGTCTGATGTATATATGCATATATATGTACCGCATAAATGTATTTTATGTGTATGTTGTAGTTACAGCTTACAGGAGCCTTACAGTGTTATTATATAAGAAGAGAAAAAAAAAAATAAATTAGGTTAATAAATCAAAAAAGTTTTAAAAGTTTGAACGAAGACCATTTAAAACAGAGACTTAATATTGATCTGAAATTTTATAAAATATTTAGAAAACAAATATTTTTATTTTTCTTATTCATTTAGCTGTATATATTTTTTTTTTCGGTACGAAAAATATTCATGTTTACCTTATATACATATACAGTCATACACCAGCACATTTACACGAATTTTTTTTAGATTGGAATAAATAAAAATAAAGAAAATATTTTTAAGTTTATTTCTTCTTATTATTCTTAAAAGTAGCAGAAAAAAACAAAACAAAACAAAACAGAAAAAACGAAAATAAAAGAGAAAACTGGCAATTTATTGAATGTCATCATTAATATCCTTATGATTTATGGTAATTATGATAATAGAAAAAATTGGAAATATAATAATAGTACATCCATCAATGTACGTAAGTACTAGCATCATGTTTGTATAATATTGATAAGAAAATTTTATACCACAAGCAAAGTAAAACGTGAAAATATTTACATATATACATACCATAGTATTAAACTAATAATGTTTTAACAAAAAATATATTCGAGAAGTATGTATATGAATGAAACTTTATTCAGTTAGAGTTCTACCGAATTAAAATTAATTTTAGGATCGTTCTGGACATGATTACAATATCTCAAATCTCATTTCAAGACACTATATGTACGAGTATTTCAACTAAATTTTAATCAGAATCCAATTGAAATGAAACTCTCAATTGCAGTTCTATTCCGGTAAGACAATTTGGATGCAAGTTCCTATTAAAATTTTATTCAACCAAAACTGTCTTATAAACATAGGAATCACAAGAAATCCTGCAATCATGTTTTTGATACCTCATGAAAAATTAGTTAAATTCATTTCAAATGCTAGCTGCTATCTTTCTCCTTATTTCTATTTTTAAAGGGAAATCACCAGTTATTATTGAAAAAAAAAACCGATAAAAATTTCATACTATAATCTGGATAAAATGAATATTATTTGTGAAAGTTTAAACATCTTCAAAATAAATTTAGACATTTTTTGATTAAAATTAAAATGCTAAGTAAAATTCTGTTTTAATTTTTGCTTTGTCTTTTTATTTTAAGTTGCTTTCATCGTTATTCAAATGTAGATTGCAATTAACTATTTTTGTTGACATTTTATGTTAACTATGCAAAAGCGTTTGATAACAAAATACCTCTAAAGTCAATTTCTTTATGAATATAATGTAGATTACAATTTTTGGTCATCTTTGCTTTTCAATTGGGTACTTTGTGTTGGTCATTTTGAAATTTTGGAAATATATTTTTAGGCAAAACCAAATCTGACATATACTTAATTGACATCTAAAACAAAATGCCAAATATTAAATGTATATGACTTCAAATTCGAAATAATAAATGAATGACGTACATACTCGTATATATTTGAAAATTCAAACTAAAAATAATAAAAAGTTTAATTTTACGGAAAAATTTATATACTAAATCGTGTGGAATTTTGATTAGAAGAATGATTAATATCTTGGAATAGATATCCCAATAAGATTTAACTATGCTTGTTAGATTCACTTTGAAATTTGACTTGGTAAATCGATATTTTCTGATTTTTAATTCGTTAGATGAGTAGAATTATTGTACATAAGTATTTCCAATGAAGTTTACAAATATTTAGGATGAAACGGATGTCTACATTCTTATAATCTTGTTGTTTAAACGATTTTAAAAAATTTAGGAGAATTGGAGCAAATTGCAAATGGCATTGAGACTGAAATAAAAGCCAGGAAGCTTGTGAAATAAAAGCCAAGACATTACGAAGCTGCGGACTGGTTATACTTATTTGAAAAGAAAATGTGGCTCGGTGAAGATTCTAATAAGGCTGTTAGGATGATAATAATTGGAAAGAATAATTGGAAAAGTAATAATTTAAATATATAAAAAAAGTTCATATAAATGCTTCAATAAAAGAAAAGACAATTCCCATCTAAAAAATTCTGAAAAATCTTCTTTCAAAATGACACACTGATCTTAATTTAATTTTAATCGATTAAATTTGTAAATTGATTGACATTTATGTACATCTCTTCTAAATTTTTTTAAATCTTTCAACCAATGATTTACCTGAGTATACCTAAAGCTATATCCTATACCAAAAAATTATTAACTCTCTGTCTCTGGTTCAATTTCAATCAATGCATGATTGTATTAATTGAATGATGGTAATTCATTTTCATAAAAAATGAATGTAAATATTTACAGTATAACGTGGTATAAGTATTATAATAGTCTAATAATAAATAAAGTTTTTTTGTTTTGTTTTTAATACCCTGATATACATAATATAAAAAGGACGATTATTATTATTATTATGTAAAATATAATTAGTAGCATAAAGTGGCTACCATCATGTATATTCATACTGTAATTTATTTGTTCATAATTTTTATATTTTGTATACATAGCATAAAGTTTTTATGTATGCACTTGAGATTGAAAAAATATATAAATATGATTATATATGTTTACACATACATTCTCGTAAATATATCAGTGTGTACATAAATGAAAAAAAAAAAAACAAGAAAAGAAAAATGCTTAAAAAATTATCAATAAAAAATATATAAAAAATTATGTGAATCTATACATAGATTCCTACATACGAGTATGTGTACTACTATAATCAAAAACTTAGGTGAAGTTTTCATTTGAATTTTGTAGGTACTATACACTCAAAAGGTTATTTTTGTAAGTCATATCAAGGATTTACAAAACACTTATACTACCAGATGTCTTACATAATGGCTCTGATTGCAGGACACTCTCAAAAGCTGATGAAGAAAAATTGGGTAGTTTTGAAATAAAGATAATGTACTAAGTGACATGAAGAAATTGTACATCAGCAATTGGAAAACGTGCGCTGTTGATGTAGACGACTGGAAGAAAATTCTGAAGCAGGCCAAGACTTACAACGGGTTGTAGCGCTAATGATGACGATGATGGTAGCTCTGTACGTGAAATTTATGCACAGTTTCATGTCAATGTGTATATTATTCAATTGCTGTAGAGCTATACGTGTTTTTGTAAACATACAAAGACGACTTTTTCCTATTTATACTGTCTTGGAATTTGTTTGAGCAAATACTTTGAATAAAATTTTGTTTGTGGAACGAATATTCCTTCTATCGTATCGTATTCGCCTGATTTATCATAATGGAACTTCTAGGTGTTCAAAAACCTCATAAAACCGTTTCGATGACACTATTTCGACTCGGTTGAGGATATAAAAGTCAATTATAGAAGACAGTGTTGAAGGCCATCACAGAAAAATACTTCTCTGACTATTTCAAGGGGAAGGAAGGTCTGCAGAGCTATGGTCAACGATCTTACAGGGCATAACTGCTGTGGAAAGCATCTCGCTACCATAGAAGTCATCAGTGATGCACTGTGTGCTTCTTGCGGAGAGGAGGAGGATACCACGGAACATTTCTTGTGTGAGTGCCTGGCCTTCTCTTCTATTAGAACCCGCATTTTCGGCACTGATGTCATTAGACCCGAACAAATTGGGCCTGAAAGTCGAGTGGAACTCCTTCGTTATCTAAGAGCCACGAAGAAGTTTGACTAGACGGTGGCTTCGAGTACAATGGACAGCGTTATGTCTGAGTGCTCTGGTTTCATACCTCCCCCCTAACAAACAACAACAACAAACAACAACTATTTCAAGGATTGGAATAAACGTTGACATAAGTGCATTGTGTCGCACGGGAACTACTCTGAAGGCGATTAAATTAATTTGGAAGAATAGACCAATATTTTTCATTTTGTAAGCAGATTCATCTTATTTTTTGTTCACAGTAGTACATATGTACATATGTGTTTCCAATGTATACGACAAACACGCATTCAAGGCGAATATACGATATAATGTTGATTATTATTATTATTATTATATTTAAGAAAAAATATACAAAAACATATGTAATTGGTGTGTGTTTACGACGTGTGTGTGTGTGTGTGTATTTATATCGTCTTGACTTTTTGAAAATATTCATGAACAAAAAACAGAAAAATGAAGAAAAATTTATAAGAAAAGTGAATTTGCTTTTATAATGATATACAAACATAAACATACTTAAATATTCTGTTGTATTTTTTATTTATGTGTTCGGAATATCTACAACACGTTAGGTATAAGGTATAAGGAGTATACGTACGAAATTTTTTTGTAAATAATATACGGTGCACACAAATATACATATTTATATATACTGACTGACATATACTCACATTAATATTCGTATTTCGTTTATGTAAGTATGTATGAGAAGAAAAACTTAAAAGTTTCGAGAGGTGTGAAAACATAACAGCGTATACTTAAGGCATGAAAAAAATAAGTACTTTGATGTAACAAAAAAAAAAAAATAATGTATAAATTTGAAAAGTGTAAAAAAAATTCATGAGAAAACACAAAAAAAAACATTGAATATTTTCTTTACATATTTTTTTTTGTTGTTGTTTCAAATGAAAAATGTTTTCTTTCATACATTTTCATTCAGGATAGTAGATTCGTTGCATGGCCGGTTTTTATATAGGTTGAAATGGTTTAATAAAATTGGGTGGAAAATATAAGGGCAACGAATAAAGACATTAGAATGACAACCATATATTTGGTTTTAGAATAATAATTTCACAAATCACAAACAAAAAAAAAATATTTTCTGCGACAAATTACTCTTAAAGTTTTCGCATTATAAATATATAAAGAATATAATGTATATGCGTCTTCAAAAGTGTGAATGAAAATATAAGTAAATGGTATGCAAAGTATCGTAGCGTATATCGTATACTATTGTTAGATGCCAGTAATCTCATTGTTATTATTTACTGTCTCTTTCTGTTTCTCGTATACTTCTCATGTTGTGTAGTGCGGAACAAGAATGAAAAGAAAATGGAATTTTCTCTTGAATGAAATAACGATAACATGGCGTCTATCGTACTATAGTTAGGTGCCAATAACCTCATTACTACTATTTACTGTGTATTCTTGTTTGTCCTTTACTTCTTATTGTGTTTAGTGTAGAACAAGCATAAAGAAAAAATGTATTTTTCTCATGAATGAAAATATAATCACGAAGAAAATCAAACTAAGGTGTAAAATAGTAAATTTCGAACCCAGAGAATGAAAAGTTTTAGAAGTGCACCGAGGCGCTTGAGAGGCTAGTACCAGCACTGATTCGGTGTGATATATACAAACACGCGATATTTTTTTAATGCACACATATAATATTATGTACTTAACTTAACAACACTAACACAATAAGAAAAAATACACTAGAATAATTCGTTCATCATAATGATAATGACGACAACGTTTTTCTTGTCTCTTATCCAGCGAAAGAGATCTTCTTTCATTTATGTAGTATGTGTGTAATTTCTAAGAATTTGTATTCCCATTGAAATTTCTTTCAAAAAAAAATGTGTTTTTTTTTTCTTTTTGTGTAAATTTAATTTGCCTGTAATTTTTTTTATTTTCTTAAATGTTTTTTTTTTTTAATTTAATAGTAAAAAAACAAATTTTTTTGATATTTTTTTTTTTTTATAAAAGGAACGGATAATAATTTTATTCTAATCACATCATTGTAAAATATGATATATGGTAAAGGGAAATGTTCTTTGAAAGAGAGCGGAGGAGAGAGAGAGAGTACCGTCTAATCAAAAAAAAAGAAGACTAAGAAGAGGAAAAGGAATGAAAAATATCAGTACATTTTAATTTAATTTAATTGAAAATTGAATTCAAGTTCAAAATTAATCAATTTATTTGATTGGAAGAAATATTTACTTGGTATATATAAGAGGATGCAGGATGTGTTATTGTATATAATACTATAGCTGCCTGATTTGTGATATACTTATTTTGTGTACAATTATACATTAAATACAAATGTATATTTAAAAGGAAAATGTAAACTTTTTTAATTATATTGATGTACACTTGTATGTGTGCAAAAACGAATATAAGTATTTGCTACTTTTATTTCTATAGAAGAATACGTAAAGTACTCGTAAATATTCCGAATCAATAAACTTATTGAAAAATTTCTGATAAGCCGACTAAAATTAAAAAATTTGGGGGAGAATTTATTTACCATTACATTTTTTTTTCTTTCTTTGTACATAATGTGTAATGTACCAAACAATTTTTTTTTTAAATTAATCATTTATTGATTTATTTATTCATGTATTTTTTATTTTAAGAAGCAAGCAAAAAAAAAACCTGTCATATGATTTGTTTAATTACAAATAGAATGAAGTACACATGTATATGTATGCGACATATTATGTAAAAAGAATATTATAACTTACCAGCTCATCATTTATGAACCATTGAAGACGTGATGCTGGATGTGATTTACCTGATGTACAATTTAAATTTAATGTATCACCAATTTGATATTGATCTTCTTTTCCTTTGATATGTGGTCCGTCTCTGGGTAGATCTAAACAAATTAATATGAATGAAAATAAAAAAAAATTTAATACATACGTACATAAGTATAAACATGTATCATGTCGATATAATTAACGAATTGTATGTTACACTTACAGATGTAATTGAATGAAAAAATTAATAATAAAAATTTGAGTCTTTTTATTTGAAAGTGGTGTAAGTCCGTTTGACAATAAATGCAGAGTTGATTTTTGGTATTAACAAAATGATAAAACTTGTAAAGAAAATATTTTTTTGGGGAACTGTTTATAGATGATGAGTCTTTTAGTAAATTTCATTAATAAACTTTTTGTCTTAAATTGACTTACACCATTTTCAAAGAGAAAACTGTGTATCAAATAAGATGATTCATTTTGGGGTACTATTTCAGAAAGGATTCTGTGACACATCACTTGTAAATCATCTTTTTACTGCCCTGTCATTTTTTTTCAACATTTTTTGACATTTCATCATGAAAATACTTAGTCGGAAACTGCATCTACAAATTATACAGCTGCAATTTTTTAAAATCTTTTAGGAAGAACCACTTCTGTACTTCTTCTTCTGTACAGTGATGATATCATCGAAGACATTCAACACTTAGGATGAATGAATGTGCCTCATAGACTCTTTTTTCTGGGGCAATATAAAATCCAAAGTTTATTGAAAGACAAAATTTTACTTATGTCATTATTCAAATTAGAAAATTTGGAACTTTGGAATGGATATTGTTAGTCCCCGTTACAGAGAATATTTGAAGAAAGTATTTTGTCAAAAAATTATATGTAAAAAATGATTTTTTTTTTGTTGGAAAATAAACATTATCCGATGAGGTTGGAGTAATAGACCTCCAATAGAATATTAAATAAAAAACTATGAATTAAGTACATTAGTATTTTCATTGCATATCCATATGAGATATACTTACAAACAATTTCCATTCTTCCTTGTCCTTGTACTGATGAAAAATTTGGTGCTTCAGCAGATACTTCACACTTATATAGACCAGTCGAATTTAAAGTTAATCCACGTAAAACCACTCTTGTACTATCTGAATGCTTTTCCTATAAATAAATAAACGTATAAACGAATAATGGTTATGGATGGTTTAAATATGAAGAAGAAGAAGAAAAATCAAAACGTTAACATAAATGACTGGATATAATACTTAATATAATACATATTACAAAATGTCAATATACATACATACAAATGTACGTACGTATGCCTAATAAAAATTCAAAAGTTAAATACAAAATACCTAACAAATAATACATAGATTATGGATCTCTAGGCATATTATGTACATATGTATGTATATAAATACGAACAGAACAAATGTGAATATTCGCATATAGTATAAACCTTCACGAAAAAGGAATAAATAAATAAAAGGAAACTGGGTGTATGGGTAATGAATCGAAAAATACGATTATCATATATGAATGTCTGCATATATAGTGGTATAATAAGGATATGCATATAGATATACTCGAAAATAAGCATATATGTAGAGAGATCTAATAATCAAAAGTTTTATCTATACACATATACTCATACACATAATGAACGTACGTATATTTGGATATAATATGGAAAGGAAAGAAAATGAATTTGACATAAAGATACATACATAAAGAAATATGGATATGGATGGGTATGATATGCGATAAAAAATATAACAAATTACGAGTACATATACTATACTCTACATATGTATATGTGATGTATATACTCACATCGACACGTATCCCATCAACTTGATAGCTTTGTTTTGTCGGATTTGCCTTTGGGACATAACGATAGAATTCTTCGTTGTCTTTATACCATTTGACAGCATATAACGCTTCACTTCCATCATTCATTGAATGATTCTCATCGATATTATCATATGTAGGATAATGATGGTTTCTTAATCCTTGTTCTTCATAAATTTTATATATATTCTGGTCTTCGTGATGATATTGATCCTGCTGCTGCTGCTGCTGCTGTTGCTGCTGTTGTTGTTGTTGCTGTTGCTGCTGATACTGATACTGTTGTTGCATTAAATGTTGTTGTTGATATATATGTTGATAGTGTTGATTTTGATAACTTTTTGAACGTTGATAACTACTACTATTTATGTCCATGTCACTACCATACATATTAATACCGTCACTAATACCACTATTACCACCTATACTGCTAAAACTACTACTACCACTATTACTACTACTACTGCTGCTGCTGCTGCTAATTTTACTTGGATTTGATGATTTCTTCAATTCATATTGACATTCAAGATATGTTGATTCGCCTCGTAATTTATATGCGGGTATAACAACTTTGATTAGTCGTAACCCAGATAAGCCTATAAATATATATAAGATGATTTTGTGATGAGATAAAATAAAAATGAAAAAAAAAAAAAGAAGATAGAAAAGATGATGAAAATAAAAGGTAAAAATGTTAAAAATAATAACAGAAAGTGAAAAAAAAAATTACATATCAAAAATTAACAACAAAACCACACGAAGCAAAAAAAAAAATGAAAGGAAAAAAACTTGACTTCAATTTAGCTTTCATGTACGAGTATTTATGATGTACACGTATACATAATATCATTAAAAGGAAATTCAATTCAGTGTTTAATTGCAAAAAAAAAAAGGAAGAAAGTAAAGTAAAAATGGGAAAAGAAAGGAAAAGAAAAATTCATAAAAATGAGGTTATGAAATTACCTGATAATATTTTAGTTGTTTTAGTGTGTTGAGTTGAGACTAATTGTATGACGGTTATAAAAATTATTATGAATAAAGATATAGCTACATATCTACATACATACACTGCATTCTTATTCTACATACACATGGATACATTTTATGTGTATAGATGCAAATCATAGATATTACGTACATATACGAATAATTTGCTATGTATGTATGCACAGTATTCATAAAAGACAACTTGAAAACAATAAAATTTTGCTTATGTAATATGTTTTTTTTTTTCAAGCAAACGTATACATACGTTCATGTTTATATTATTCTTCATATTCCTTTTATGTATTTGAGATTTTTTGCGTTTGTAAGAAAAAGGAAGTTCTAAATTAATTGAGTAAATAGTATAGATGGCTTTATAAACAGTGCATGTATGTATATGTATGTAATAATTACATTTATATGGGTAATGTTTATTAGAAAAGTTTCAGGCTCATCATGTAAAACGGCATAGTAAACGTTTTACTTATTTAACTTCATTTTCATCAAAATGAAATTAAGTACAAACATGAAAATTTTATAAACGTAGATTATACATACTAAATATCACCATAAATGCCTTTCGATTTGATTGTAAATTATTTTATCAATGATATGTGAATATTAGAATTCGTAAATTTAATTTATTTTATTACGAACAGGTGGTATATGACTTAAAGAATAATCAAATTATAAGAATATTGTACATTATGATCATGAATTCGATAAAACCACAACCATTAAATTTAACAAGAAATATAATTTGTTTACAATTTTTCAGTTCATGAAGTAGCAATGGTTTTGTGAGTACTGATCACAAAGCTTTGAATTCGAAACATCAAAAGTATTTCCAATTTTCTCATTAACCACAAAATTTACTCATATATTTGAAGGAGCTCATCATAGGTTGCTGGGAAAATAGAGCTTGGAAATGCTGATTTGAGTCTACTTGTCAAAGAAAAAGAGTATAGCTTACAATACAATAAAGATCTGGGAAAAGAACTTGAGTGGCTTCTAAGCTTTTTAAAGGTTGGTTGTGGTTGTACCAAAGATTATCATAATGAACCCTTTGCAACCGTTTTGTCAAGCTAGTCTTTAATCAACATTTTTCCAAATTTATATTGAAAAAATGATGGAAATTTTGTATAATTTTCTTATGGGATTTGTTTATAGATGAGAAGCTTATAATCAAATTTCATTCACAATCATCATTATCTATACACCTATTTTTTTGTGGGAAATGGACTTACACCATTTTAATTCTCAAAGAAAATTATTTTTAACTTTGACAGTTTTAAATTCCTAAATTATTTGAATAATACGATTTTATGATTTTAGAGTGTGTCCTGTGTGCAAACAAAACTCGCAAATTATGTATGTAGTTTGTGTACATGTATATGAATGGCACGCATACAACTCGTATTTAGTTGCGGATTTGAACATGAATGCAAATTAAAATGAAAATGAAAATGAAAAAAAAAAAAATAAATATGTATATAAAAATTAATAATTAAAAAACTTATCTAAATCCATATTTCATTTATACATTATACTTACATTGAATTAAACTACTGCAAAAAAAGATGAATGCAATATAAGATAAATTCATTTTCAGAACATAATCCTTTTGATATGATCGCTATCGCGAAAATTAAAATAAATTTCTTATTATTTCTGTTTTTATTTTTATTGATTTTTTAATTCTTGTACATATTATACTCTATACATTATATGCAAACACAATTGACACTTTTATATAATCTTTTCACTTTTATTTTTTTTTAAAACTTTATCGTTCATATTCATTTGTGTACGGTTTTACTATTCATTTTGTTATTCGTTAATTCAAATTTCTGTGTCTGTCTGTATTATGTGTTTGTTTTAAAGAATTTTTTTTAATTAATCACTTTTAATATTATTAACTTTCTCCTAAGATTTCATTTTTTATTTTGCTGATATTTTTCTGTAATTTTGTATTCATTCTATATTAATTTAAAGCTAAACAAATATCCTGTAGTTGAACTACATATACAAGTAAATATAGTAAATATAATTTTATTTAATTACAAAATAACTTTTTCGAAATAAAAATAAAAAATAAATCATTAAACTTTAGCTTTAGAGGAACATTTAAAAATTATAAGATTTGAGTGTTTACGCTATATTACTCGTACAAATAGAAGACATCTTAATTTCACATAATTTATTTTATTTTATTTTAGTTTTGTTGGTTAATTTTTATTGATTGTCTAAATTTTTAGAAATAAAGCAAAAATAGAATTTAAGAAAAATTTATTAAATTTATTTGTGTTCTCATTGAATTCAATTGAATTAAGCATGAAATTAAGATTTGTGTTCATATGTTGTGCTAAATGTAAATTATACAGGACTATTATAGGCCTTATTAGCCCATTTCTATGAGTCAGAATTTTAGACAATGTTTAATTAAAGCGGATAAGAAGATGGTGCCAGTAAATTTGAATGAAAATACTACAAGAAGAATATTTGATCCGGTATGAAAGTAAATCTGTGTAGAAAATAAAGTACAATCGTCTCCATGGGACAGTCAGTATTGTCAAGTTCATAAAGCTCATGCAAGTTCGTATTTCCAATCATAAGAAAAATTCGTTTTCTCTTTAGACTTCTCAGCATTACACACCATAAGAAGAATACGAAAAGCAGACAGAGATAGAAATGGCCATCGCATAATTCGGGCAACAGCGACAGCGTATTGCCGAAAGTTCGCAGAATTCGGATGCAACTGCAGCGTAAAATATATATGAATTTTACATTTCTTCTTCTTGCGAATAGATTATTACTACTGCAAAATCTAGGTTCGGATGGCTCGTTGTCGCAGAAAAATAGAATAGAATCTATTTGGGTGACAGCGACAGCGTAAAGTTCAGCGTAAAAAGTCCCATTTACTGTATACGCTGACGCTGTCGCCCTAATTGTGCGATGGCTGAAAGTAATAACAAGAAGGTTATTGGTACTAACTATAGTACGATATATACGAATACGTTATAGTATAGTACGATAGTACCTTGCATACCATCCAATCGTATTTTCATTCATGAGAAAAATCCATATTTTCTTTATACTTGTTCTACACTACAAACAACATAAGAAATGTACGAGAAACAGAAAGAGACACAGTAAATATAGTAGCAATGAGGTTATTGGCAGCTTGGCAACTAAGTAATAGGTATCTAAAATACTATGCACTCTATGATGCACTCGTATTTTCGCTCGTGAATCCTAAAAAAAGTTCGCTTTCTCTTGTTAAATTTATTAGCAGATGAGCTGTTTATTGATCAATACGCAGTGAATATTTATGTATGTTAGATATATTACTAATTAAATTTTAAAGGTGAGTATATACCTTATAAAAACCTTTTCAAAATTCGTATGCCGGTCTTCATGAACTATATGAACTTTCCTATACCAATAAAATGTAAAAGAAGATTTTATTGCATTTTATGTTTAATTAATTTAATTTAAAAAAAATCATTTTCTTTTCTATTTTCTTCATATTGAATGAAGAATTCAGTTAATAAGAAAATAAAATTCATAAACATAATATACATATGTATAAAAATGTGTTTACATTCGTAAAGGTATGTATATTTGTTTTACTGGTGTTTATAGGTGATATAGGAAGAGAAATTATTAACAACACATCGATTAAAAAATGTAAACAAACTTTTATTGTTAACAATTAAAAATATTTCGGAAATCCTTGAACATATGTAAAAGTGGTAAACATTTTTTTTTTGTTATTATTAGTATTGGTAAAGTATTTTGATTTTTACACATACATACATAAAATCGAGAACATTACAATGTTTTACACATTTATTGAAATAATAAAAATAATAAGTAAGTATATATGTACATAAATGTGTATATACGTACGAAAGTGTTATAAATTTATGTAATAATTTTAACAATTCATTAATGTATAGTGTAACTAAATGTATTTATACACACACTCATATCAACGTATACATACTCGTATATGATGATGTAATGAAAGCACGTAATGGTAATACGAATGGTTGGATTGGATACATTGTAATTATTATAACAACTACTCGTACTTATATTAAAGGATATGAAAGTAATAAAATAACACATACGAATATTATATTTGATATTATTTTAACAATGCGATTACTGATATATATATTTTTTTCTGACATAAAATGTTATGGTATAGGATGTAAGCGCACTGTAATACCGACTGCTGTGTACGTACACATCATCCGAATACAATTGTATACCGAAGATATTTTTTGGTTAAAACCACAAAAATGTTTGGGTTTTTTTTGTAAATGAAATAATAGTACTATATGTATATTTACATTTGTGTATACAAAATTTTATCAATATATGTATTGTATGTTTGTGTGTATAGAGATATTATACGTAAACCGCATAAACAATCCACAAAATGTTGAAAATTAGTTAATTTCATATGCAAATAAATGGAGTACATGTAATAGTAATATGCATTTATTTATTATGTATGTAGATATATGTATAGGTATTTGTTAATTATTTAATATTACGAGTATGAGTATGTACAATAGATATATGAATACATATATGTATTTGTGTTTTTGAAAATTATTTAAATACATAATATTATTTTGGTTAAATTTAAATATTAATAATGTTAAGTGCACGCACATTTGTATATAACTTGTAAAATTTTCATGTGGACAGGTGTACCTGTACATAACATATGTAACTACATATGTCCGTGAAGAATATGTTTATGATAACATACAATTATTAATTTTTTTTTCTTTTTATTTTTTCCGGGTTTGCGTTTTGAAGTGTCCAATGCAAAATATGTTATATGTATGACAATGAATATCACATTTAATGGACCATTTGTTGCTTTCAATTGTATACATTCTCCTCATACAACATGTAATAGAGATACAATATGTTGATTGTATGTATGTACATAAATATACATTCGAGTGCGGTTCACACTATGAGGTATATGGAATACACATTATTTGTTGTATAGGTCTAGGTACACATCATTTGTTATTTTTCTTTTATTATTTTTATTTTTTATTTTTATTTCATTAAGTAAACTATATTATTCATACCTTCCATTCTACTTACATATACACAATAATGTAACCATAAACATTCACATCCTCCATTTTACCACAAACAAAAAAAAAATGAAAGACAGAATGGAAATAAAACAAAAAATGAACAGAAAGAAAAATATCCCAGAAAAAATCCATCATAATATATCCTCGTAATGTAAATGTATACTCGTACACTTTTATGTAATTTGTGATAGAGAAATGAAAAAAAAAGAAAGGACCAAGACTTTGTGTGAGAAAAATGTCGTATAAATTATGTAATATGTGTTTGTGTGTTTCTATGTATACTTGATGAAAACATATCAATACATACAAACCTATACATACGTAAATATTCTACGAACACACATTTATATGTGTATATATATGTATGTGTAATGTAAACGTTCATGTAGAAATAAGCCAAAAGGTTAGTAGGTATTATGTAATGTGTATTTTCATGTATTTTAATGAAAATATAGAATTTTCTCAACCGCAACAATCAAGAACATTAATTTTTCGTGTCCATTTATCTTCATTCCATTCCACACACATGACGAATACATGTACAAAAATATACCTGGGTTCGTGTAAGTTTAGTTTTTTTTCCCTTCATTATTATTATTTTTATTTTCGTTTTATTTTCCTTTTATTTTCGTTTTATTTACATTTTTTTTTTCTTGTTATTGTTTATTTTTCTGGTATGTTACATGTTACTACAAGAAAAGTACTATAATATTTGTACATTTTTTTTTATTTTTACTTATGTTTCGCTTACAGTTTTACACATAGACACAATTCGCATATGTATATAAGTACATTACAAGTTGTACAGTGCGTTATGAAATGTTAGCCCATACCAACAAAATTTTCTAAATCTGTGGAAGTAGCTAAGAGTATTGGATTTTAATTGAGTGATCAAGATGAACAGCAGCCGATTGTTGCAATAATTCTTTGTCTGATCCAAATTCATTGTACTGCAACTTCTGTGAGTAAGGTTGAAGGACACCATTAAATAAAGCCCAAAGAAATAAGGCCAACTTTGAATTTTCGACATTATTTCTCTTTCAAAGTGATATAAGACCGAGTTGGAGGGGCTTGAATAGCTCGATGGTTGGGTGTCGGTCTTGTGATCTTGAGATCACGGTTCGAACCCCAGCCAGCGCGCTACTCTTGCCCAAGTCGATCATTAATTTCCCATCAGCAATGTGCACCAGTAACTGATTACTGAACTGATGATAAACTGGATGATATATCTGACATACTCGTAAATTACTGATCGGCGGTGCCATAGTATCCATGGACTGAGTATCCGTGTGCACTTAATATATACTATATTACATTGTATGTATATAATGTATGTGTATATTTGAAAAAAAAAGACCGAGTTGGCCTTATTTCTCTGGGCTTTTTTTCATGGTGTCAGGTTGATATCATAATACAGATCATGAGATTGACATAATGTGAGTGTTATCACAATCTTTGATGTTCATTTTTGTTGAACTAAATGCCAAGCTTATTTTTAGATAAGGCTTGTGGGAAAGTCATAAAATGAATATATTGGATTTGGCTTGGAAACATACTTAGAAACTGAAAATCTCTCCATCAATTTGATAATACTTCTTATTCAATATGAATTATTTAAATGGTTTGTGAAATTGCAGGATAAATATGTAATAAAAAAATCATTGCCATTTTTTGTTTTTGATTTTGTAATAGCGAGACAGTAATCCTTTTCATTTTTAAAATATCAAAAATAAAATAAATAAATGTTTTTATTCAGAAAAATGAAGATAAAAATGTAAAACTTCCAGATTTAAATACATATGAAAGTATTGGGGTATTTTAGGTGCGGACTATAGTATTATTTTGTGACGCACTGTAAGTAGTGTGCTGTGTATATATTTTCTTTTGATTTTTTGTTATTTAAGTTTACTTTTTTATTTTATTTTTATTTTTATGCTATTCTGCTAAGATTTTTCCTTTATTTTATTGTATAAATTCATTGAATTTAGTGATTAAAGTTGTTATATAAAATACTATATATAAAGTGTATTACATATTTATATGTACTACACTTATACACTCTTATATAGGATATGATTTCCATCAGCTATCAGCATATATACAAGAAACATTTGTAGTATAAAACATTCGTCATCTATAATATAGTATATATATAACAAAAGCAGAATATAGGATATTTCTCAGCTAGTTATCCGTTTCCGTATTTATTTATATAACTACATTTATATACACGAATGTACATAATTATGATGTAAGTATGTACATATTAAATATACGGTTTTATAAAAACAAGCCACATAACATACGAGTATATACATACATACATTTTTTTGTTGTTTTTATAAAGAAAATGTGTTTCGAAATAAGTTTAATTGATGAAATGGTACACAAAAATATGTAATGGTCGTATGTTACGTACTACATACTTACATATGATATTTATATGTAGTCGTACAATAACTCATATGAACATGAAAAAAAAATATAAGAAAATATTTTTCTATTTTTTGAAGTAAAATTTAAAGAAAAAAAAAAAACAAAAAGGAATTAAAAATAAAGAAAGAAAAATAAAGAAAATAACAAAAGGATAAAAGAAAATTAAAAACAAAAAAAAATTCAAAGCCATTATAGTATTACTCGTAGAAACAAGAGTAAAAAAGATTTAATTTTTGCACGTATATAGTTGTATATCGATTAAAAAACATTCATTAAAAACAATTTAAAATAAGGATCAAGAAAAAAACAATATATAATATTAGATGTAGGTATGTATATTTGTGTTTATAATATTTCTTCTGTGTGTGTGTGTGTGTGTGTGTGTGTGTGTGTGTGTGTGTGTGTGTGTGTGTGTGTGTGTGTGTGTGTGTGTGTGTGTGTGTGTGTGTGTGTGTGTGTGTATTCATTCATTCATGTGGATATCTAGTAACTTTTTATTATACTCGTACTTTTATACTAAATTTTATTTAATTTTATATGTATGTTTTAGGTTATTGTACATAAATACTCGCCATATATGATCTGCAGTTTTATGTACATATGTATGTTATGTAGATACTCGCGTACATTGTAAGTTAAACTCTGATTAAACTATACACATAATAAAAAATGTAAAAAAAATATAAAAAAATAAAAATAAAATTATAACGGGAAATTAAAACTTTATCCTTCGAAAGGAAGACAAAAGTGAAGAAGAAAAATAAAAAAATAAAAAAAAATATCTAAAATTGAAATTGAAATGATTATTATTTTCTTTGTATACGAGTATAGTTCCAGAACAAAATAAGAATAGCATTTTGTACATAGTATGTATGTATATATACATAAGTATTTCCTCATTTTATAATGTGCAATATAATGCATGTATGTATGTAGTTTTTACTAATTATTTATACATAAACTTACAGAATTAAATAAAATTTTTTTATATTTTTATTTTGTTGTGAGCATTATTGTATCTCTATGTAAGCCTTGTATGTAGTAATACACATAAGCAAAAATTCTGTATTATCCTTCCTCAATGTGTGTTCTTTTAAGAATTACAAATAATACTTACATACACAATGCTCATATAATCAAGATAAATATGATAAAGGATAAAGAATTATTAAAATAAATCAATATGAAAACTCATATCACATGTAATACAGAACAAAAAAGAGAAAATGTTTTTATTAAAATTTTCATTTCTTTTTTCATTTATCTTTTGCCGTTCTCGGTTCGGTTTTACCACAAATCGATCATTATCAATTTTTAAATTTTCAATGTTTTACTCGTACGTACTCGTACATATGTACATGTTATCTATACCTAGTACAATGTGTGCGTGTACACAGATTAATAATAAAAATTTATGCGGGAAAAAATTGTATGACTATATATGTCATTGTAAATGATAAATCATAAAATCATTTCTACAAAAAAAAATTTTTTTCACCAAAAAATATTTGTGAGAGGAAATATTTTTTTTTTTCAAAAACAAAAATGAACAAGTGTGCATGTACAAACCATAGATTTTTTTTTGGGAATGAAATATTAGTTGCATTCGTAGGTATAAGTATAAGTGTATTATTGTATATGAGTGGGAGTGTGTGCATTAAAAGTAGAAATGTAATAACAAATTTTTTGATTCGAAAAAAAAAAATTGATATAGGATATTTTCAAGCCTTTAAGGTACATATTTTGATTTTAAAGAATTTTTTGTATTGCATATAAAATGTGGTATAATACGTAATACACTAAGTGATACACATCATTCATGCAATTATTAATACGAGTATAAATGTAACTCGTATGTATGATATTTGTTTTTTACATTTGTATTTATGGTTTTTGTTTTTTTTCTGATTTTTAAAAGTTGGTGAGATAAAATTGATAAATGTGTCATATTGAGTTTGTTTAACGAATATCCTTGTATAATGTCTACTTTCTGCATAATATAAATACATGTATACATTTTTTGTTTATCCTGTGGTAGAATACTGTATTCGATTTAGAAATATTTTCATTTTTGAAAAAAAAGCATACTTTTTTTTTATCCTTTTTAAATAATAATAATCAATGCGGTTTCAATGTAATAGTTTTAATTGTAAAAGTAAAATCGAATGAAAACATGTATTCATCATTCATTTGTTTCTTTTTTTTTTTTTTGAAAAAAATGTTTTGTTACATTTTTTATTAATTTATGGTAATTGGTAATGGGTTTCTTTTCTAGGATAACATTAGGATACATGTAGTTTTTGGTTTTTACAAAAATTTAAAAAAAAATTTTGAATTATGCATTCACTTCGGTTTATATTTGTATCCATTAAAATGATGGATTTATTTGTATAGCGATTCAATCAGATCATGAGTTAATACATTTTTAGTCCTACCACCGTATGTATTTTATTTAAGATTTTCAAATATTTTCGATACCATTATTTGAGTGATTTTATATGGATAAATAAAATGGTAAAGAAAAATTTGTCCATATGTCTATGAGATGGGGATAAACATAAATTTGTAAATGTGTGGTAAATTTGTCTGTTCTGGGTGAGTAATTTGGGAGAATTCTGATTGAAAATATCATTTTGAGTTTTCAGATTTTTGATAAAAATTTTATTATGAAATTGTTTGGGAAATCTGATAAGATCGCATAAGTATCCTACATCAAAATATCATTCAAATGAATTTTTTATGAAATTTAAAATGATGTGGTTGCTAATGTCCTATGGAAGATATCTAGTATAAACGTGGTATCGATACCATGGTATTGGCTATACTACATGTCTGTCACCCTATACTAGCTTTATACCAGGAAAACAAGCTGGTATAAATGTGGTATTGAAACCAGCATGATTTGTCTAGTATGAATCTAGTATTCACAAAATTTACTAAACGTAGCGCCATTTTAATGCTGCGGAAATTATGGAAATTAGTTTTTACATTAGTTTTTAACATCAAGTTGAAAGTAATTAGTAGGCATAGTAGGCATTAAGTTGAAAGTAATATAATGCAAATATAAATTTTCTATATGACACCACAACAAAATTCACAAAATATGTCAAATTATACTAGGTTTATACTAGATTACATGTCTGTCACCATGCTAGTATTGTTCATACCATGGTATCGATACTAGATGTCTGTCAATGGCTTAAAGATAGCAAAATTACAATATAGAATTGTTTTTGTGTTTCAAACAAGCTTTCAATTTTTGAATTCTTCGCATCTTCTGTACGAGTAGTAATCCCAGCCAAATTTTTTTCGTTGACATGAACTGGTATGAATTATTGAAAAATGTATTTTCATTTCAACTTTAGATTTTAGTTCATACTTAACACGTTATAATCTAGATTTACTTTGAATTGATTTTCGTGATTTTCGAAATACAAAAAAAAAAAAACAAAACAAAAGTTGGTTAATCGAACTTTCATCATTTAAATACGTCCATTATATACTTACAAAACTTTAAATATATAAGAGTACGAGGGTATGAGTATTATAGTAAAAATATTAATTCGGTCAAGGAAAATTTGTATAAAAATAAAATAATTCATCCATTTATAAAATATATGGTACACACTTACTTACTATGGTGGTAAGGAGTACGTAACAACATTCATTCATGCATACATATACAAGAACAGTCTTTATGTATCCGTCTGTCTGTAGGTTTTTTTTTTTGTTAAATGTTTTACACATTTTATATACTTCTTGGATGGAATATTCATGATGCATTTATAGGTATGGTTATATACATATATACATTAAGGTATAAATGTACTCCTATATATATTATATATAAATGTGTGACATTGTATACATACATTCTTACATACCAGATAATTACGTATACATTTAGGTATATGTTAATGTTTATAAATTTTGCCTTTATTTTTTTACTATTTCTTGTTATTTTTTTTCTTTATTATTTTTTTAAATTATATTTCATTGAAATAACGTTGAATACTAATATGAATTTTTATGATTATTGCATAATACATATGTACATATTAGAGAAAAGGAATAATAAAAAGAATAAAAGCAATATGCAAAAAGAAAATAATATGCATAATTATTAGGTACACTTATACACGGCAACAGTACCCAGTGTACATTATTATGATGTCTGTATGCGTGAGTGAGTATATATTTTTCTGTATAATAAGTGTAAATGTGTTGTATTTGTAAATATACAGAAATATTTAGGGTATTCATTTCAAATATCATAAAAATCTCGTGATTCGCGTAAGTCTCATCAAGCCTCATAGGTAATATTTTTACGAAACTTTAGATATTTTTCTCCTTGTTTTGAAAATTACAAGCTCTGCGTAAATAAATGTGACTTTTTTAGTCGCGTAGATCAATCTCTTAAATGAATTTTTGTGTAAGCCAAGGTTTTATAATTTGTCATTTTTACCAGCTGAAATTTAAAAATTGACTCTGTGGTTATATAGATATTTTGAAAAAATTGTTGTATTTCTGGTGTAAAAAAATAAGAGTTTGTGAAGAGTTATAAGTTACAATTATACGATTAGTGTTTCATGAGATGCCTTCATTTCATTTTTACTCACGAGGTCTTGAAATTATGCATGAGTTGTGTAATAAGTTTACGATTTAAAATGAATTCCCTTATTATTGGTTCAGAAAAAAAAAAAGAAAAAAATTAAATTATTAGATATTATTTAAATAAGTATGATAAATAAAAAAAAAATATAAATTAATGCAAAATGAACCTGAATGTTATTGTTTTTTATTTAGATTATTTTTATTTAATTCCTTTTATTTTTTCTATAAAGAACTATGTATATAAATATGTTGTATGAGAAAAATTAAAACAAAAAAGAAAAAAGTTGCTAGATAAAAAAAATTTGAAATAATAAAAGAATAAATTATTTGTACATATATAGGTATACATGCATTATTATAAATAGACCAAGGATTTATATTCTTTTATTTTATTTACTTCATATATTTTTCATATACCTATACTACATGTATGGTATGGTAAATCTTTATTAGTGTATTCGTGCGTATTTTTATTTTTATGTTTTATTTGTATTTATTTTTTATTTATTTTATTTCATTTTTGTTGTTGTTGTTTGTATTCATAAAAATGAAAAAAGAAGTTCTTTAAGAAAGCTTTTACTTTTATACATTCTCTATACATTTTACTTTAAAAAACGATACGATTTAGAGGATTTAAGATTTGTATTATGTAAATAGTGCAAATGTAAATGTAGGTTTATACTTTGTATATATTTTAAGTATATTCAATCGCCTTTTAATATACGTATATACACACATTCATACGTTATAAAAAAATATTACATATATGTGCATGTATAATTTATGTAATATTACTTTTTTTCTAAAAAAAAAATTTTTTTTAAGATTGTGTGTACGTGTGTAAGAAATATACGCTATTTATATACAAGGATGGAGTAAAATGTTCTCGACCTAACATACGTACGTACACAACCAAGGTGTGACTAGTGTTGAATTGGCATTTCATTTTTCGAAAAATGTTATCCTTTATTGGATCACTTTGTAAATTTCAATGATTTTCGTTAATTCATAGTTACTTCATTTGAAGTAGACAAGTTTTTATATTTTATTTTCAAATACATATAAAATTTAATATTGAATGTTTGTTAAGAGAGAGAGAGAGAAAGAGAGAGATAAAGAGAGTTTCAATTCTTCAGAAATTAAAATGAAATGAATTCAACACTTGATGGTGTTGAACATTTTGGGTTTTCGAATTTAATTTAATAAATGAGTTATTTGAAAGATCAAAAAAGAAACAGAAGAAACAAAAGAAACAATTAGGAAGCTGGCTCGTTGTAAGCTGTAGCGCTATCGAAGAAGAAGAACTTTTAATTATGTTCAAACTTAATAAAATGGCTTGCCATATGGGGAGAGTTACAGCCATCACACAATTCCGGTGACAACTACAGCGTATCGCCGAAAGTTTGCACAATTCGAGCGAAACTGCAGCGTAAAATATATATGAATTTTACATTTCTTATTCTTTCGAATAGATTACTACTATCTACTATGCAAAATCCAGGTCGTGAATGGCTCGTTGTCCCATTTAATTACTGTATACGCTGTAGTTGTCGCCGGAATTTTGCGATGGCTGTTAAAGCAGTAATAGATATACTATACTATATTTGGTATTGAGAGTAGAGATTGACAAATCGTTCTGATATCGATGGCATCAAATCAGACATTTTGAATGCTGCGGAATTAAATGTATTGAATTATAGTTGATTATAGTGAGGCCTAAAATATTTATTAGTAGTTAGGTTCTACCCTCGCACATTCGAGTACATATACCTATACCTATGAATTTATGTAGCAAAATACATTCTCAACAATAAATGTTTATTTATGTATACGATTACTCATACATAATCTTCACGCTTTTATAATATATAATATAAACATGTACATACATAATTGTTTGTACAGTACATACATTATAGACATTATATATTTTCTAAAGAATGTATATAAGACATTTCGAATACATAATGTATACACACGCATATACATATAATGTTTCGTAAAATTTTTATTTTTACATTTTTAAAATATTTTTATAAGGATGAATGTTTATAATTTCTATTTACGTGTTTAATATATGTACAATTTATTTATATAGGTAGGTACCTATATTTTTATTTAATCAAATCACATCATTTTTATCATAAAAGTAAATAGATAGTGACTATATATTATTCAGACTGTGTGAATGATTTAAATTTAACTTTGATTATGTATATGTCTTCATTTTTACATTATTAGTATAAATAAACTAGTACAGTATACCTAATACCTATACATACATAATGAATAATTGTATAAATAAAAAAAATATTCCTTAACGCGTGTATGCTAAATTTATAATGTAATATATGTCAGTAATCTTTTTATCATTTTTTAACAAATTCTTTTAATATAAAATAATATGTATCTAAAATATATAGAAGAAAAAAAAAAGAAACACGTTAAAAATCAATGTCACTTGATAATAATCTTTATAAATCTATCCTATTCGATATATTTTGTCTTAACAACGATATAATTTTAACTCAATTGGAACTATGTGACGAATAAAAAAAAAAAAGAGAAAAAATAAAAGAAAATATTGTCAAATCTTATTTTTCGTTGAATGAATAAAAACAAAAATTTAAAATAAAATATATAAACTGAAAGAAGGCAGGACATTTATTGGTAAGAAAATATTATATATATACTTATATGTATGTACATAGCAGCATAGAATTATAAGTATATGTGGGTGAGTATATGTGAATTATATATATGTAGATGTACATACATGTGTACATACATACATCAAAATCAGTAATAATATAACAACCGTATAGCGTTACAGAATGTAGTATAGTAAAATAATGCGATGACATTGAATTATTACATAAAAATAGATGTAAATGATTGTGTATTTATTGAAAAAAAATTTATATATGTATGCATGTACATATGTATAGTAAATAAAATAAAAAAATGAATGAATATAAATAAGATAGAATTGTGTGTGTAAATATACATACAATACATTTTTTAGATGAAGGATAAAGGCTTGTATTATATAAGAAGCTGTATTATATACCTTTAGGTGGTAATAAGCACAAGAAAATTGAATTGATTCATGAGTTAGCTATAAAAATCGCAGGTGCGCATTTATTTTTTCTTTTTTAAATAAACAAATATGTATTATAATAAATAAATAGGAATATATGTATCTTTGTAACGTAATATTAGCACTTTGATTTATGAAAAATTTATATCTTTTTAGGTGTTAACATTATCGTTTTTCAAGCAACATTTCTATAACACTTTCGAAAATAATCGTCTGTAAATATTATATGTAGATATGTGTGGTATTATGTATGTATATATATGCACATAAATACAAGATGTTTGTATGTATAGTATATTACTCGTTTGTAGGGTGAATAACAAAAATGACATTATTTACACCTATCGGTATAGCTATTCGTTTTATTCGTTGATAAAAATAATATTTTTATTTTTATTTTGCTCACTATATACTACATATACATTGCAGATATACTCGTATTATAAAAATGTACCTACATATCTATATACCTATTGATAAATAAATAGTGTGTGTGTGTAATATAGTATAAATCAGTTTATATTTTTCATTTATTTTTCTTGTAACAAACGATGATGCCGTGTATCAAAATTGTTTATTTTTGGTATCTAAGCAGCGAAAAATATAAGCATGTTAAAATGTAGATACACGTATGTAATATGACACCAACACCACATAGTACGTATGAATGTATGTACATGGCTGTATAAATTTGTATATTTTCATATAATGTATAAATATGTTTGTACAAAATTTTACAAAAAATCGAATAAAGCAGAAATGTACATATGTGTATACATGTATACATTCAGTAGAGACGCATTGAAGTATGTATATGTATGTAACATATACATAAATATACCTACATTTTATATGGTTTGATTATAAGCTTATCAATAAATATTGATAAAATGTATTACACATTTTGCTTTATTATATTGAGATATATGTATGTATGTAATATTTATGTAGTATATGTATATACCCATATATCTAAGTATTTATTATAATATAGACATTTATGTGAATATATTAGATATTTATCTATTATAAATACACCCAGATATAAATAGGCGGATATAATAGTAAACCAAGTAGGAAAAAACATTTATTTATTTTTTTTTTATTTATTTATTATCGCAATCTTATATATGTATTTCTATTATATATGTACATATTTATTTATTATTATTTATTTACTTCTTTTTATCTTATTTATGTTTTTGTTTGATTTTTTTATTATTTGGTTTTCAAAAAGCATTACATGTAATAATTCAATATCATGTTTCCCAATCGAAATAATTAGTACTAGAACCTAACACAATCTCAACATTATATGCGTGCAGATTGAAATGTTTGTATATGATTATATAAGGATCACATACTCGTAGGTCTAGGTATACTATCTAGTATCTACCTTATGTGTAGAGCCAGCGAAATTTTAATACATCCACTCTTTACTGGCATAACTTATGTTAAAAGAGATAAATTTTGATGAACGAACTGTCATGTTATGGGATACTGAAATTACTAAGGAAGCAGCGCTCTAGTTTAATAATGGGTATCGATAGAGATGAATCTGTAAAAGCACACTTGAATTTTTGGATTTAGTTGATGACGCCTTTGTTGGCTGTATTGAAGATTGAATACCTCAACACGATAACGGATGGGGTCATTCTTGCCTAAATACATTTAAAGGAGTGTCTCAAGGAAACAAATATTGGTGTAATGGAATTGTTTTTACAATCTCCGGATTAAAACTAAATTGAAAAAAATTTTTAGGGAATATTTGCTTGAAAGATTTAAGAGAACGGGACTCAGAGTATTCAGATTTGAAGGAGTCACTCGAGGAAGAGAATAATTTCTGTACCAGATTTGCCTTCACGATCCCAAAATTTAAATTAGATTGAACATTTTTGGGGAATAAAAATTGCAATCATAAATTTAAAGAACAATTTTGCACTTTTCATACACGAATTTTGTATATTTTCTTGTAATTCAGTCAAAACAAACAAATAACTAAAAGGAAAGGACAAAATAAATAAGATATACTGTATGAATAAGTCTATAAAAGTGTGGATATAAAGTGTGGATCGATTTCAATTTCGCTCACTTTGTATACACACTTTTATGTTTGTATATAATAAAGATAGTTCATTATTATATTGTTTCAACCATCCACACCTATGTATGTACATAGGATATGTGTAATGTACATATATTTATAGGTTGGAACAAAAATATATGTGGTACTTTTATATAGACATAATATACACGCATAGGCATACATAATATAGTTGTTATACGTTACGATGATTATGGTTAGTGAACATTTTTCATAAATGAGAACAAATATTCAGGTGGAAAAAAACCTATGTATGTACTCGTATTACATAATGTAGTTCTATATGAATAGTTGGTTTTTTTCAGTCATGGTAGGATAAATTGGAGTACGATAGAAAAAAAATTAAATCAAAAAAAAAAAAACGGAGGAAAAAAAAATTTTAGATAATGGTTTTATTACATTTGAATTGAAAATCTACATTTATGTATGTAGTTATATGTACTATAGATATAGCAATAAAAAATTATGAATGCATACATGTACATACATACATGTGTATGTATTTTTTATCTATTTCATATTTTAACTGGCTATACATATATACATGAAAAACTATCGATATTTTTTCGCCTATATCGTTTCTATTTACGTAAAGGACATATGGAATATATTGTTGTTACAGGACTTACATATAGTGAAAGGCGATTACATATATTTTTTTGACTAAAATTTAAGCACACATATTTGTATGCATATTTGGGCACATATGTATATAACAATTATTTCATTACAATAAATTGGTAGAAAATTTATTATGTGCAATACACTTTATTGTTAGAATTTGTAATATTACTGATATAATGATGTGGTTAATGATAGAATTTATAAAATATTAGTACATAAACTACATTATTGAGTTTTTACTTTATTCTTTCATGGATATGCGATGGTTGTTCAAATTTTACATCTGATTTAGTTCATTAGAATTTGTTTTGTTTAAAATTTTTATGTGTAATGTGTAAATACATAATTAAAAATGAAAATAATATTATTAGTGTGTTTTATATAATTTCATAATTATAATCCGTCATTAATGATTGCGTATATGTATTCACAATTATGTATATGAGAAATTTAATTAAATACCCTGTGGAATTATTCTAATTTGTGTATTGTTTGTTTTAGTTGAAATTTATTTTATATACGTATGTCCTAAGTATCTATTGTAATCATGAAATGATGAACACACAAATTCTCGTATATATTTTATTAAAAGCTTTCAAGCAATTTGACGAGGTATGATTGGTTCATTTTCGATAAAGTGAAACATTAAATTTAATGTACAAAGTACAAATACAAATCATTTTTAATCTAAAATTCTTTATAGAGAAACTGCTATTCGCGTATTTTTTTTAATTTTCCTTCTATTTCTCTTTCTAAATCTGAAATACTCAAGAGTTTGATCACTGTGTTTGTTTACAAATAAAAATATAAGTCAAAACTCAAATCATATCGGTTTTTCTTGTATACATGGATCTTGTTTCAGTCTGAAATTTTTCTTCGTACTCGCAAACTACGATGGACAGCGTTATGTCTGAGTGCTCTGGTTTCATACCTCTCCCCTAACAAACAACAACAGCAACTCGCAAACTACTCTGCTGTACTGAATATACAAGAGAAGAGGACAAGAAAAACTGTACTACTATCACGTGGAAGAAGAGGTAGAAATATAATTAAAAACAAACGCATTATATTTTTGTACTGCACTATAGTAGGCGAGTACGAAGAAGAATTTCAGACTGAAACAAGATTCGTATTAATAAGGAAAACCGAAAAATATTTTGACCTATATTTTTGTTTGTAAACAAACATGGTCGTTGTACTCTTGAATATTTGAAATGTAAAAAGAGAAGTAGAAGAAAGAGAAGAAAGATTATGCGAATAATAGTTTCTCTTCTTATTTTCTTTTGTATCTTAGTAGTATCTTAATAGTATTTCAGATTTAGAAAGAGAAGTAGAAATAAAAATAGAAGGATATGCCAATTGTAATTTCTCTTCTTATTTTCTCATTTAAGTATATTTACGAACATTTTGTTCTAAAATTATTATTTTATTTTATTTTTCTTAAAAATTTAATGTTTTCCTTTCTTCATTATTTTTTAAAATGTTAACATTACTTCTTTTCCATCTTTAATATGTAATTTAATAGAATAAAGAAAGTAATGTAATTTAATAATATATTAGATAGACAATATAATATGATATATACATACACTCATATATAAAACATACTAAAATGATACTCATATTACATAAATAATAAATATATAAATAATAAACAAGATCATTAAAATACGATATTCATCTGAAATATTTTTATTATTATTCAGGAAATTTTGTATTTATATCTACGTGTGTATATGATTTATATTACTTGATATGAGAAATGCATGGTATAACTTATGTACATACATATGAACGTATACGTACATGTCATAATTATCTATTAAATCTATAGTATAATGCAGAATGTTTTTCAGATAAACTCTTGTAATTTGTAAAATGAAATAATCATAATCTTGAATATAAATTCAAAATTAATTGTATTCTAGAGAGAAATCGGATCGGTAGGATGGGACGCCAAATATAGAATTTCAATTTCTTTTTAGGTATATTCATATTATTTAAACATACCGATCATTATTTAAAACGTGTGTAATGACGAAAAGTAATCAGAAAAAAACAGCAATTTTGAAGTAACTTGCACCAAAGACTATAGAACTATGGTTTATGATATCTTTGCTTGCACGGATTATTGACTGCGAGTACACTGGATTGGAGTTAACTGGAGTATGGCTTGTTCAAAATTCGTAGCGAATAGAATATATGCGCAGTGAGAGTATGGCGTCATGCTTTGAGCGAGGTTATAATTGTAGTGGTTACACTTTTTCAGGTTTATATGGGAGAAAAACACAAATACATATAATCATTTTATGTACATATTTAATTTCAAGAGAAACATGCGCAGATTATTCGCTACGAATTTTGAACAAGCTCTACACAAAGATGATCATAAGGCTAGCCAAAACTCTATATTTTTTGGAGTACATTATGCGTGTTTTGTTATTTGTATGGAATGAAACTTTTACGGTGTTGAATAAGATTAGGAATCTATACCTCCCCTTTCATTCTGTCGCTGACATTTTGTTATTTTCTCACTATCTCAATATCTGTTTCATTTTGTAAAAAAATTATCTGAGAAACACCTTGTATGGGAAAAAAAATCAAAATGTGCAGATAGTGTTTTATTAGATAACATCCATATATATAGATACATTTGCATATACATTATTTTTATCCTCATTTTAATGGCTATAAGATTATATATATATGTTTATTTATTTTTTTTCTCATCAACGAAAATATTCATTTTTTCGTTATTCCTTTTTTTTTTTTTTTTTTCGAAGTTATTAGCTGTTTTTTTTTTCACATTTTTATTTAAAAAATGCAAAAACACTCGTATATGTACGTATATTTTATTTTAGAGGAGGAGGAAAGATATTTAGATTTAATGGTAATCTGCAGCGATTATCTATATCTTTTAAAGCAGAAAAAAAGGGAATATTATGTAGCTGCAAAATATATTCTATATGTTTTATGTGGGGGGATACGAATGAAACGCATTGAAAAGCAATTATTGAAGTGTAATCTTCTAGAAGGTTATATTACTTTGAAATTATTTTTCTTTTTTACTTTTCATATGAATTCTATTGTAGTAGTTGTTGTTGTTGTTGTTGTTGTTTTTATTGTTGCTGATGGTGTACATGGTGTTACTGCTCCTGTAATTGAAGTTAATGGCTGATTGTGAAAGTATAAATACTCGTACATAAGAAGAAAAAAATATACTATATATGGAATGATGTGGTATGGTGTGATAATTTAACAAATGAAGTTTATAATCAATAAGAAAATCAAAATAATTGATCCATTTACGATTATTATTATTCTTTCGGCATTTAATATATACGACTCAATTTTTTTTTTTTAATTAAAAATCGAGTATATTTTAATTTAAGATAAAAATACTTTCACTATACACAACCTCTTACAGTTATAGCTTACTGAAAATTTAAATTTAAAATTGTCCAGGACAGAGTATTTTTTTATGAGTTCTTATTAATGATATTCTTCCTCGGCGGACATTATTTTCAAGAGTAGGCGAATATAGATATATAGTGATGCTCTTTCTATTGGGTATGTGTATGTATTCATGAATGAATTTATCATTTTCAAAAAATTAAATCTATTTGAATTTAATTCGATATTTAATTGAATTTTTTCGATCTGAATAAATTATTGCAATAGAATTGAGAAAAAATAATACAGAAATACAATAAAAAAAATTTTCAATTCGCTGTTTATTCGATATGTTGATGCTGTTTTATATGTGAGAAACATTCATATATACATATTACATACTTTATGCATACATAGATTTAATTTAGTGCGACAGAAATACAATGGTACTTCATTATAAGTAATGAAATATTCATTTATATTCAAAAAAAAATATGAAAGAGAAAAAATAATTCATTTTATTACATTTTTTTATTTCAATATTTGATTTGTATTGCATTTTTAATTACATATATAAATATTAGTCGTACGATTAAATAATGCTTGTATTGGTAAACTAATAAACACATATGTTTTAATTAAAAAAATAATTTCTAAAAAACAAAACAAAAACTGGACAATAATTTTCATGTATGTTTCTCATAAAATTCGCTCTCATAAATTAATGAATAGACTCAATGAAAAATTTAAGGGAAATTCATATGACATTCCCAAGGAATACCAAGGAATAGTAATGCGAAATGTATGGGACGGTTATAGTTCTACAAGGCCTAATAGTTCTCTTATATAATTTTCATATTCATTTGCTATAGCGATCAACTTTGAGTAAGATTAGGTTTAGGATATTGATATAGCACCCATGGGAATTAAGATTTGGACTAATGAGAAAAGAAGGGGGAGAACTCAATAAAGTTAAATTCAGACAAACAATTGAAAACATTCGAAAGAAATTCACTTCAAAAAATACTACTAGGTCCAGTTTAGAAATTTATGAAGACCCAATTATAGTCGAAGTAATAGAATTCAAAAGGTTACAATGTGTACGGCGTGGGATGAGGATAGAAGATAAGAGGATACATAAGAAACTTTCTTACAGGAAAGTAAAAAAAAATAAAATAGTAGTGGGAATTCTAGGTAAAGATGGGGAGATATGCTGAAAGCTGTGGCATACTATGAGTAGCAGCGTCATTTTTCTGAATATTTCAAGTAACTAATAATTTTGTTTGAAAGTTAATCCCATCCTGACATTATATATGGATATAGGTGAAAATGAAGAAATTTTATTTAAATGGTTTATTTTTCTGTATATAGGTAATATCCTAATTAAAACTTTTAAATCTCTTCAAATTTGTTGGTTCGTTATTGTATAAAATTTTCTGTTTAAATAACCGATTCATATATTTTGTTGTTGATTTTGTTTTTTGAGGTTATTTAAATTTCAAATTACATTTTCAATCTAAAAATACAAAATTTCAAATTACATATAATATATATATATTCATATGATAATATGAAATGAAAAAAAAAAAAAAATTGTATGATTGATTGAACATTATGGAATCGGTGGGCTAACACACGTACACATATGCTATCTCTCTATATATATATATCTGAAATTAACTATAATGTGACATTTATTTAAAATTCAATTAAACTTTTGTGAAAATTTTTAGATTTCTTATTTTATACGAAATACACGATAAAAAGTATTTTTTTTTTGTTTTTTTTTTAAATCAAAAACTTTTTCTTTCAATTTTATACTTTATTCTTATGTTTTTTCTTTTGTTATCGAATGAAATTATTGTGTTGAAAGAAATGATGTTATGACAGAACTTTTATCCATTTTACGTACGTATATTATTATATTCTCTATATCTCGATATATGTACACGTACGTACTATACGAAAAAAAAAATACTTTTAAAACTTGTAATCAATACAGTAACGATGACGATGAGATACATATATGAGTTCCGGATAAAAAAAAATATTAAAAAATGTTTTTGTTCGTTTCGTTTTTTTTTTTGCAAAATTGAAAGTTATTTTTAAAAACTTCAATATGTTGTTTAATGTCATTTTGGTGTTATTGGTCAATTATTTGGATTTTTTTGTTATCATGACATTTTTGTATCAATGAAAAAATAAAAAAAATGTGTGAATGAAAATAATCGAACATACTCTTATGTACCTAATTCGATATTAGATGTTGAAGGAAATATCAAAAAGGAATCGGAATTTAATAAAAAATTGGATTAGATTCAGTTTTGTAAATAGTATTTTTTCTTATAGATTTGAAACAGAGACAAGTCATGGAATCATTTGTTCGTTATCCGTTACATACAATATACGTGCAAAATTGTTGCATAGTTAATATTTATACAGATAATTAAGTTGTGAACACATAAAATCCGAAAATCACAAACAGTTTGTTTGAACAATTTGTGGAACAATGGAGTCCCAATTATTGCTCGATATGAACTGTATTCCCGCATTGAAAAAGGAGAAGAGAAATATTATTATAATGTCTCTCGCTTTAATTAAAATTTAAAAGTTTCTTAACTTTTCTGTCACATTTCCTAATTTTACATATTATATAATTACAGAAAAATTTGTTTTCTTCTAATTTTCGTGTATCTTGCGTCGACCCGTAAATATTTATTTAAGCTAATTTTTATAAAATGTAATTGGACAGTTAAAAAATATTAAAATCGCATAAATTTATACAATAAACATATACCCACATTTATGTACATATACGCAAATACAATTCTGTGGTCAAAAGCGATAACCGCTTAAGTCGACATAAGGCAAAAATGAGTTATGAGTTCTACTGCATTTCGGCATCAAGCTCTATGTGCATACAAAATTTGGTTTTCCTATCACTTTTGTAGCCATAAAGTTATTGCTTAAAAACATTATCGCTTATGTCGAATAGTTCTTGACTTACATATATGCAATAACCGCCTAAATCAACATAATAATATTGAAGAGATATTTTATGTTTAAAAATACAGGCTTATCTAAACTTAAGTTATTATTGCACAATATATTTGGAAACAGCTTCTCAAAATTGTAAGGTTTATCATAACAGTCTATCTCGAGTTAAGCGTTTTTGGAACGTAAAAGTTTATCACCGAACTTTACAATAATGACTTAAATCAATATAAATCTATAGGAAAGTAAAAATAGATTTTTGCAATAAATGCCTAACTTGACATAAGTAACAAAAATGTAAAATTACAAATTTGCATAAATAGCCTAAATTTCAAATTCTCAAATATTTTTGTTCTAGAACATACTCAATTTTAAATAATTTCAATTTTTAATTGTTTAGTTATAAATTTAAGAAAATTTTTCTCATAACAGTCTTCCATTCAACACAAAATTATTGTTTTTTGACCATGAAATTTGTGTAAAAAATATGTTCGAATTTTTAAACCGTGTTTACTCAAAACTACAATTTTAGACTTAAGCGGTTATCGCTTATGACCACAGAATTATAATCAAGAAAATTTTTTAATGAATAACAAAATTTCAAAAAATATTATAAGTACCAAATAAATGTAAATAAGTATCTTTGACATAATATAATAATTAAAATTAAAAGTAACTTTAAAACACAAAAGTCTTATAATAATTGTTGATTAATTTATAAATTTAGGTGATAATAATATCTTAAATACATTAAGGGAATCTATGTATAGGAGAGGTAAAAAAAAATTAATCTAAACTCGTACATGATGATATGTATTTAACAATGAAGAAAACGTTTTTAATTAATTAATTAATTTAAGTTTCAAAAATATAATTACTTGAAAAATTAATGAAATTTCTTAGAATGTATATACTACTTACTACAACATTTAAGTACAGTAAGGTTTGGGTGGTATACCTATATATTTAAAATCATTTGATAATTACGAATAAACAGCAGATAAACGAACTGAGAAGGTACATATATCAAATCGTATAGGTATAAGTATGTACTTATAGGGACATTTATATACTCGTAATTGTATATAATAGTAATATATGTTACCCATTTTAAAATCTAAATAAAAGTGTTATCTGGCCATGCTTGTGTGTATAGAAATGAATTAAGAAAAAATTATTTGTTCTGTTAAATAAATGAATGAATATTCTGATCCTGTATAACGAAATTATTACATATATCTACTTATGTACATACCTATATATGATGTACACCTACAAAAATATACATAAGTATTTATAAAAAAAGATTTCGTTAATTAATAATCCGCAGATATCACAATATTATAGCATCGGTGTGTCTGTGTGTATATGTATACTTTTGTTTGTGCATATAAACGGACATACAAATACACGTATCTGTATACATGAAAGTAATTTTTGTATTTATATACGTGTATGTATGTAAATCTGTAATACTATTTCTCGTTAATTCATTATTATAGCGTACCGTATTTTAATATCAACAGATATTTTAATTAAGTTAATAAATCTGTAAAAAACATTTTTTTTTTTTTTGTTTTGTAATAAACAAAATTTTTTTTTTCTTTTTGAAGAAAAAGGAAATTTTAAACAATTGTTTTTTTTTTGTAAATCCAATGTAAGGAGAGTATTGACGAAAAAAAAAATGATAGAAAAAAAGATTTTATGAAAAATGAAAAATAAAAATGTATATAACGTAATGAAGATATTATAAGTGAATGCATATACATGTTTGTCTGTGTTTGTGTGTATCTCTGTTTATATATTTATATAGTGTAGCACATAAAGTCTATGTATGCTATAATAAAAGGAGAATTTTTTTTTTAAAAAAAGGAAAAAAAAAATAGAATAGGCATTGATGAATAGAAAACATCAAGTAAAATTTAACAATATATTCAGTACATATCTTATTCATGGAAGTATATAAATTTACACACAACATACATGCACATTACAGAACGAGGGTAGAGTGAAAAATTCTCAGGGTAACATATAAGAACGCTCTTACCAAATAAAACAAAGACAATTTCATTAGGTGTCAATGTAATGGCAATCATTTTTGAGAATGCAAATGTTGAAATATTCACTGACTGTATCCTTACAAAAATGGAGAAGAACTATCATAGCAAAATATCGAAATATCGTGGATCATTGTAGGAAAATTTGACAACGAAAAAATACAAAATTTGTTGAAAAAGAAAAACAGTTCTTTCCCAATGCATTAACTGATACATTAAGGCTGATATTCACCAACATAGATTATTTTTTATCTGAGATAAAGTGTATTCATCAACCTGGATAAAACACTACTCGGATATTTTTAAGACAACCTTGGAGTGGTATTATAAATATCTTTCGAACATAACCTTGTTATTAACAGCAACAGCACAAATAAAGATAATGTAGTTGTACTGTATTATCATCTTTGCATATAATTATCACATCACAGAACCTTTTTTTGCATTTTGTAATATAAAAATACAATCATCTGACATGTTTGACACACATGTTCGACCCGAAAACGAAGTTTGAAAACAAATTTTTATCTAGGTTGATGAATAAGCTGAAATTGTATTCGACTGACATATCCATGTTGCTGAATACCACCCTACAGTCGCATAGGCATTAATTGAGTTACGATACTAATAATAATGGCTTCCAAATTCATGATACACAACAGATTTAGTGCCAAGTGACCGTAAAGGATCATAAGCAATTTTCGAAATTGAAGAAATTCCTCTCGGGAAAATGAGATTTACATCAAATGATAAATTGGAGGGCGATGCCGATACTAACAATAATAAATAAATATTCATTTTTCCAAAAAAAATCTTGTGTATTCCTGAAGTTGAGAGGAGACTGTTTTTCCATTCTACCCTCGTTCGTATATCTGCACAACTTATAATGCAAAGAAGAAACAAAAGAAAAATACATGTATACTATCAGCATTAGGATGTCAGTGTTTATAAGTTATGAAACGTTTTTCTTCTCGATTAGAACGATAATTTTCTTCACTTAAAAATTTCTTGTCACTTTTTTTTTGTTTTTTTTTTTTTGTTTTGCTATATGTCACCTAATTTTTTATCTAGGACTAGGATATAAATACTACTCTTGTCCATACACATATACAGATGTCGTCTATATATACAGATGTGAGTTTATATGTACATACGTACACATTTTTGAATAAATAGCTATAACGTTTAAGGAAAAATGTTTTTGTTTTGTATCTTTTTCGTTGTTGTTAATTTTCTATTGGACTATATTCGACATTTATTTTTTATTTCTTCGTTCATTTTCTATTTTGATTTTGTTTTTCATTTTCACTTTTCTTTTTAGGAATAGTATGGGTATGGGTATGGGTTTGGTTCTTTGGAAAAACAAATTCCATATACCATGTACTACGAGAACATTTATATTTCGTTCTCTCTTTTTCTTGTTTTTGTTTTTTGTCTTCTTCCTTATCCTATTTATTTTTCTTCTTCTTCTTCTAATCATTTTCTTCGTATTTTTATTTTTTCAAATTTAAATTAGTCTAATAAACTTGAATAGCTCGACTTCTATATAAACACTGCTATCAAAGATCCCATCTAAAATGTTAATCCGCATAATTAAAGCAATTCCTTTACCTTAAATGAAATCTAAAATACAATAGGTATACGAGTACATATATAAGTGGAATGTGTTTGTTTTTCTTTTAACATTTTTTTTTTCCTTTTAGTGCTCTGTATTATATAATCGCGTTTACATTTATATACATACATATCCCAATTATACAGATTTATACATATGTACGTATATTCCATGTGTATTCATTTTTATAATGTTTTGTTTTTCTGTTGCAAAAACTCAAATAATAATAATTTATACCGAATTCGAAAAAAATACCAGGAAAATGGAATGAAGGAACATGAAATAGAAAATATGAAAGCAAAAAAAAAAAAAAACAAGAGAGGAAATAAAAGAAAACAATTTTTTCTTTTTCATTTTGTTTTTGTGTATACCTATACAGTATTATTTTTATTTTTGTTTAATTTTCATTTTGTTATGTTTAGAAAAATATTATTTTTGTATAAATTGTACGCCTCTATGTAAGTAAGTATACTCGTATGTGTAGATTTTTTAAAAATATTTTTTACTTCACGTATTTTTCACATTAATTCTTCTTTTTTCTTCCTTTTTTTCCATTTTTTGTGGTTATCCAGTTTTTGTATATATAAAAGAAATTTTTCAATTCGATTTCTTTGGTTTTTGTGTTGTTTAAAATGTTTTTGATAAAAGTCAAATTTAAAAAAAGGAAACGAAAAAGAAAAAAATGAAAGAAACAATTCACACAAATTTTATTTTTGTTTTACATTTATATTCCAAGATTAAGAATGATTAGATGACAAGGAGAGAAAACATAAGAAAATTAACAAATGAAAAAAAAGGAAAATGCGTAAATTTTCTATGAGTTATTGAATATTATTTATATGAATGCCAGTGTGTATGCGTATTTCATTATGCGTCTTAAGAAATTTGTTTTTATAAAAACAAAAATAATTTAAAAAAAAATTAAAACAAATAATAATCTAAATTGAAAGGAATGAAAAGGGTTGAAGGTTTCATTTGTTTTTAAAAAAAAATTTCAAAATTTTTCATGAATTTAACATCTTTATAGATATCATATGATAATACATCTACATAATATTTCTCTAATTGTGGCATATATGTTTAATTTAATACGATAAACTGGGCATCATACAGTGAGATGCCTACAGTGGCTTAGTTATTTTCGAAGAGAAACCGAAAACAATATACCGGAAAGGATGAGAAAAGACGGCGGAATTGAAAGCTAAAACTATATACACTGTCGAGACGACAATCAGATTTATCACTATAAGATTTATTGAAGCTACCTCCTGGGGAAATTTAGTAAGCCGGAGGAAAGAGTGCAACAAACACCCATAAATTCATGTGGAACTGAAGATTTTTCTCCTAACCTAAATATTTACATAATTAGACTTATGACAATCGATAAATAAATAGTTTTTGTTTTTATTGCTTAACCAAATAATCAATAATCCTTAGCTTTTCCAGCTTGAAATTAACAGTTTGGGCCACAGGTATACAATTTCACAAATTGAAGCTACACCCCACAAAACCAATGTAATGAAAACATTTTCCATAATAATTTCTGCAGCTTGTATACATGTAGATCCTTTGATTATTTTTTTTTTTTTTTTTTTCTGTGGAAATTTTCCTTGAAAAATTCCATCTTGAATTCGTTTATTATTTTTCATTTGAATTCAGTAGGTCGTTGTTAACATTTTGAGGACAACTTTGACCTGGGATGACTGCAAATGGCTACAACAAATTTTTACTTTTGAACTGAATTTTTAAGAATTTCATTTAGAAGTTATATAGAAAAAATTTTGATTTTATCCTTTTTTCTGATAATTCAAAAAAAAAAAAAAATACATGAAAAATTTCTTTTTACTTGTGTATTTTTAGAAAACTGATTATTTTACAGTCAGTCACATGTTATATAATATCAATGCACATGAATACACACGTTACATAGATACCATAATTATACTGTATTCTTTATAAATATACTATATAGTATAGTAAATTCCATATTGACCAATTCTTCAAATATTAGCAATCATTCATGCGTTTCTTATTATCCTTTTTGTTTTTATATTTTCATTTATTTTTACTTTACCGTACATACTCGTACATCGTACACATTTATGTCGATTTTTTTTTTTTTCGTTAATTTTCTGACTAAATTATTATTCGTTCTTCGATAATTATGGTACTGTGGAATCCTTTCATTTTTGCCTTTTTATATATTTTGATATTCATTTAAGTAACGTGTACGAGAATACGTAATACGTATCGCTATAACATATATAGACTAATTTTATATAAACTTACATTACATTTATAATACGTGAGTAAGGACGAAAAATTTTATATCTACGAGTATATGAATGTATCTATAGAAAATCAAAATGAGGGAAAAAATATTTTTTTTTTATTTTTTCGAAAAAATATCGAAATATCTACAATTTATGTCTGTATATGTTTGTAATAGAAGAGTACATACATATCTATGTATCTACATTTTGTGTGCACACGAACGTATACCTACAAGTACAAAGCATTTAATGATTGTATTGGTTTTGTATTGGTTAGTATTACGATGCGGTAATGGTGTAGTATTTAGATTGTAGATGTAAAGTATAAAAATGTCATTCACATTACATATAGTATAGTACTTTGAATGCTTTTCATTTTCAAAGATAAGGCACATTCACAGGACCGTGAAATGAACAAGAAAAAAAAAATTCAAAAGCAAAAATGTTTTTTTTTTTCTTTTTGAGTCTTTCTGTTCTTCCATTAGATACTGTGTATTGATCTATGTGTGCATCATTTATATTCTGATTTATTTTTTTTTTTTGTTCTTATTTTTATTTTCATTTTAGAATTTATGTTTTATTCTATCGTATTTTTTTTTTTCAGTTCAATTTTCAAAAAAAAAAAAATATATTGAAAAATAGTAACATAAGAATATGTGCTTTCGATTTAGCAATTTCAGGTACTTGCGAGTAGAAAAGGTAAATGTCTGTGCTATACCATATCTACTCGCAGCTACTCATGGAAAATTCTTTCAAGTAGCTGCTAGTAGATGCAATTAGTTACGAATAATTTTTGTGTCGTACGTTTTATCAATTTATCCTAGACACATTTTAGTACTCGCAGGTACATACTTAAAATTGCCAAATCGAAAACACCTAATATAAATAAAAGTACATGAAAATACGGGGAATATTTTTGTAAGAGGACATAATTTGTATCGCATATGTACATTACATTAACTATCATTGCAGCAGCATATTCCATTTAAATGTTTTTTTTTTTTTTTGTTTTGCAGTGTTTTATTATCCTTATTTTGTTTTTGTTGTTGATTTCTGATATTATTCTTGTTGTTTTGTTCACTTTATACACGAGTATTAATTTGATGTTATTTTGTAAATCAGTCAAAAAGAAAAATATATATTTTTCTATGAAATTTTTCTATACATTTTATGTATGTTATCGCGGTTGATGTTTATGTTTGTTTAACAAAATGGTTATAAGTATGTATGTATATATGTCCTTAAATGTAATATGATTTTTATCAAAAAAAAAAAAGGTGGAAAAAATACAGTGAAATCTTGATAACTTGAACCTCAAGGGAGACGTAAAAAAAAAAATAGGTTTCGACTGAGAGAGGCTTAAATTTTATTATTGACTTTTCCGTAATAAATATCACCAGAAATTCTTCTTCAGCAAAACTCTAACTTAAATTCTGTTAATGAACGATTATTTACAAATTTAAGGTAACAAAACATTGATTTATTCGAGATAAAGAAATCAAAATACATACATTTTCTTCGAGTTATATGGATGTAAGTCGAAAATGTACTGAAATTTCTCAAAGGGAATGGAATGTAGTGAAATAGAGGTTATATAATTCGGGTTATACTATTGAAACACTGCAGAGATAAACCATGGTTATCTCAAATGGTTTATCGATAACCTGGTATGGGTGACACATTTAAATTGAAGTGAACTAGTTTATGTATTCATACGACACCTGTTGAGAAATAAATTCAAACACTAATTATTTTTTATCTAGTCAGCATGTTAGCTGAAATTTGGTTTGACAGTTTGTTTAAATATAGTATAAAAAAATAACACAAACGTCAAAGATAACTGAGTTCGAACTTGGTTAACAAGATAACTGAGTTCTAGAAAGTCAGTTAACTTAACCGAGTTCTGGAAGTCGGTTATCGCAAAAATAAACCTGAAAACTGAGATAACCATGGTTTATCTCTGCAGTGTGTCAATAGTATAATGCAGGTTTTTGAAAGTGAAGTGAAGTGAATCAAAATTATCTTTCGAGTTGAAGAGAAATTCGACTTATCGAGGTTCGAGTTAAAGAGGTTCCACTGTATAATTTTTTTTTTGGTACTCGATGCATGTATCACAAGTTTATATATTTGTATAAAAAATTGAATTGAATTTATATCTATTCACACTTATATGTAATTTACTTATGTGTGTTAAATCATAAATACATATACATATTAGTATATATGTGAATATTTTTTATATAAAGATAACTTCATATATCTATACGCATAATAATGCATGTTCAAAAATTTTTAGATATGAATGTACATATGAGTTTGTACTTATGCGTTTATTTATAAATTTTCGGTGGAAAAATAACAAAAAAAAAAAATAAATATGTATCTATGTAAATATTATTGGAAAAAACTGTGAAAAATTTATTCGAATGAAATTTCATAGAATCTGTTAAAATACATAGCATGTACAATATGATGAGTGTAAGTAGTTTGTATGTATAGTATTGTAAAATATTTGAAATATTATACATGCATTTGTTTTTCATACAAATTTTCCACAACAGTTACTACCATATTACACCCACGTCATATGATTATTATTATTACAACAATATTTTTTTTTTTTTTTGGTGTTGTTTGTTTGTTTGTTTTGCTGATTATAAGTATATATTTTTTTATTTTTTGTGTTATTATTATTGTTATCGTTTAAATTGTTCAAATTTTTAAGCGTTTTATTTATTTATTTTTTTTATTCATTTGTAATACGAGTACTACACACATTCAAGTGTAGTTGTATTTTGTTATGGATGAAATAAAATGATGATAAAAATTTATTTTTACATGATAGATAGATAGATAATACAATACAAGTTTTATATTTATTTGAATAGTCATTTATTTAAAATAGTTTTTTGAGCGATTTTTTTGACAAATTTTATAATTTTTCATAAATATGACGAATATACAAAATATGTGCAGGTGATCTGCTCGATTGTAGGATTAAAAGTAAAATGGTATGTTTCATACATAAGAGTATAGTTAAAAAGGAGAGTATTTTGGTCTCACAATGTGTACTTCTATACTCTGTGATGCAGTACAGACTAAAGGAAAAGTATAGCTATGTGTTCCTTTCAAGTGAGCGAAATACTTCTAAGCAATTATTTTAGCAATGACTCAAACTATTCAAAGAAACATAAAATAAATTTGACAATTGAAGCAAAATATAACCTTAAAATTATTTTACTTTAAATTTGAAAAGATTTAAACATAAAACATAAAACACTCCATATGATATTTGTTTATACCAATAAATCTAAACTAAACAGTCAATTTCCATCTGTTGGATAATCTGAAACTAAAAAGACATCTGGTAGAAAAAAAAATAACGTAACTACTTACAAAGTACGAGTGAACTACTTTTGGAAAATTGTTTGAGCAGTTCACACATAAAAATTTAATGAAGTATTAAACCAAACTAATTTTTAAGTACTTTGCTCATGTGAAAGGAACACAGCTTATGTACATAGTTATAGAAATGCTTTAAGGAGCAAAATACTTGAATAGTATGATTATAGAACACTAGAGCATGAAGAATACAAGTTTATAGAGTTGGTTTGGACAATGAAACTATGGCATGGCGAGAAGATGTTACAACGCGATAGTTAAGAATTATAAATCAATATAGGTATATGTACGGAATGGTTTCAAGATTGAATTGATCAGGGAAAAAATTACAAAGAGAAAAAGTGAAGATCCTCTATAGTATTGCATGGCAGTAGAAAGTTGTAAATCAAAATATATTTTTACGCGTTTATTCGATACCAAAATAATATCGTATTGAAAACTGAAAATTTACAATCAAAATCGTCCTGTCAGTTGTTGTAAAATAACGCATCAAATTTCATTAAAATCAAATAACAGATATACAAACTTTCATCTATCGTACGTCTAATGACTATACCTGATTTTGGAATTAGTACTATTGAATTTATTTTGAACACAGTTACTTATAGGGGCATCATACTATAGTATTATCATATATTATATAAGCCATGGTATTGTCCTGGTACACTTTACATAAATTTCGACTATACTATTTTGTATAGAATGCGGGTGAAAATAACAATTTTAGGTACGTTCAAATAGAAATTCAATATTTTTATTTTTTTTTTTGAAAAATTGATAAAAATAAAATAACAAAATAAATAATAAAAAAAAACATATAAAGGATATCAAGTTAAATAATAAATAATTAAAGTTAATGATTTTGATTTTCAGGAAATTATTATACTAGAGATTGTATTTCAAATAAATAGCAAGTGAATAGCAGGCAAGAGTGTTTTGTAATCAATTTAAGTATAATTATTTTTCATACAAATATTTACTCATACACAATAATTCTTTTGAATATTTTCAGATATTTAATTTATTAAAATATCCTTATTTTATGATAATAATCCTTTGAGTTTTTTTTTTAATTTTTATTCATTACTATTATTAGTTTTTTCTTAAATTAAAAATTATTTTTTTTATTTTTATTTTAAGTTTCAATAATTATTATTCTGTTAAATATATGTATGTGTCTGGGTTCCTATATAAATATAAATACACCAAATCAATAAAATTATATAGAATCAATATTATTTGTAGTACACTCACATACATACACATATTATAAATATGTGAATTTTTAAAACAATTATTCACAATTTATATATATTATAATTTACACTTTTTTCTTTGTATATTTTGTATATGTTATCCTTTTAATATTCACACATTTTTGGGTTTTTTTTTGTTGTTTTTCATTTTAATAATTTATTATATCGAACGAACACAAAATATTTTTCTGTTGCTTTAATTTTTTAACACATCATATACATTTTATATACTACACTACTACACTATACATATTTATGTATTTATGTTATGTAAATATAATATTTTTTCACTATAATGTATATGATTTAAATTTTAAATTAATAAACTTAATAACGAAAAAAAAAAAACAACAAAAAAATGTACAATAACAGCAACAACAAAAATTGGAACAAAAAATTAAAATAAAAATTGTAATTTTTCATAATCCACTTATTGCACATGAAAATGCACATAAAATTATACATATACTCGTATAGTATGTAGTCGTGTATATACACTCTATATAAGGCGCTACATACATATGTATATATATTTGTATGTATGTATATATAAATATCTACCGTGTATATATAATGGTACATACTTATTCGTTATGTACATATATAATAAATATTTATGAAAAATATTTCATCAACTTTCACACACATAATATTCATGTATGGTGCATATAAGTGAATATATTTATACTTGTATAAGTATATACATATATGTACTTATATGCTTTACATATATAAATATTAAAATATTCACAAAAGTAAAGGATAAAGTCAATAACACTTGTTCTTATTTTATATAATAAAAACAAAAAAAAAAAAAAAATTTTTTTTTACATATTCTCTTCTATACCTATACTGTCAGAAAAGTATCGGGAATTTGTAATTTAAAAAAGCTGTCGTAGGAATTTTCAAATCAAATGTTGTCCATAGTATATCACTGTACTCGATTGTTACGACAACCAACAATGATCATGTGATCCAACTATTGGTTTGTCTATACCTCTATAATAGTGTTTGAATCAAACCCACTTCTGTAGTATTACGAATTGTTGAACATACAGAGTTTCTAAATTAATTTTCGTGTGTCCGAATGTCCTAAATAATGTTAGACAAGGCTTAGCAGTGGTGCACAGCATTTAAATGGGGTGGAAACATTGTGAACATTGTCAATGACAATCAACTTCTATAACCGATAAAACCATCGATAAAATGAAGAAAACTATGCACAGTAATCGCCAATTTACAATTTTCAAACAGAAATATCCATGACATTAACATCTTTCATGAGTTTACTTATTTGATTTTGATCGATATTTTGGAAATGAGATACATACATCGTTGCACGGCTAGTTTTTCAAAAAATTTGGAATTCTCTTCAATAAGATTAACCACAATATGGTCGCATCAGTTATTTCGAATTTTACTTTCATAAAAGCATGACGAGACATAAATCTACGAGTTGGATATGTAAACTATATAGCAAATGAGTTTGTAGATTGCATTCATATTTCGGAATAGTAATCGCGTATAGTACTACTGTATAGTGGAGTAGCCTTCAAAAATTATTAATTCTCGGTACTTTTCTGACAAAGTAAGTATAACATATATGTATATTTGTATAAATTCGTATATATCCCAATATTTAGGATATGTGTACCAATAAAATGTACATACATATATACAGTATGTGCTCGTATAATGTGTATATTATGAATCTCTGTCTGTATATACATACAAAATATCTACCTACATACAATCTCCAATCTACGATTATTAGTTATTGAATATATATTTTTTCGATAATGTAAGTATATACAGTACGTATGTATGTGTACTTCAAAATCAAGTGATGATGATAAATGTATTTTCCAGTGTATCATACTAGATATATATGTAGCCTAGCTATATACCAGTAAATATAAAGTACACATATGTTTAGGACGAATATTATAACGTGTATACAATATTCACATACATACATACATACGTAGCCAGTACAGTACATATATATGTATTACAAAATATCCTCAATATACACTCTCTTTCTCTGATAATATGGTGCATGTTTTACTATTTTTCATTTTTTCTTTTTTCTAAACAAATAACAAAAATATTAGATACACACAAACTGATATTACAATCATGGTATACATATGTATGTATATATATTATATACGAGTATAAAGATCGAATTTTGTTGTTGTTGATATTTTATTAAAAACTTTTTTTTTTTCCGTTTAGAAAAATTTCTATATCGAAAAAATTTCATTTTGTCATTATATACGGCTTACATTTTTAAATGCATGCATATAGTACAAACGATATTGAATATTTCTAAACACAATTACATACATACTCGTACATACATACATACAATCATTTACATTGGGTAATTGCATATATGTATATGTATGTGCATCCATACAATTGTACTGTGAATTTGTGCAATAACTTGACGACTATTGATTGTTTTTTTTAATAATAACTTTTGTTTTTCAATTTTCGTTATTTATTTTTATTTTATTTTTTTCATTTATTGTTTGTGTTCTAAAATATAAGTATTTTGTATATAAATGTACTACAATATATAATATCCTTTTATTATTATTATTATTATTTTATCCCAAGTTCGCGTGTACATATGTTTAGAATTTTGTTTTTTGGGTTTTTAGTTTTTAGTTCGATCACTTTTTTATTGCACCATAATTTTTATATGTACTATAATACACAGTGATTATTTATACAGCGAATAACAAACACTCAAATAATAATAATTTTAATAAAAATTTCATTTTTATTTTATTTTCATGTATATACATCAGATCATATATTTATAAATGTACCAAGTACATACTATATATCCGTTCATATAACAAACACACCATACAAGAAAGAATATTAGATTTATTGTTGTTTATCGCTTCATTAATCTCGCTCAGATATACATTATACATATACATATATAATTCAATATTATATATACATTTTTATAATGTACAATTTATGTATGTACAGTGTATTATAATGTGAGATGATATACTTCAGTATGCCTTCAAAAATTTATATACGATACATACAAAATATTCCATTTATTTAAATACTGTTAAAGGATTTTCTTATTTATACCCCTATAGATATGCAATATATTTTTTATATATTATGTAGATAAGTATGTATGAACAACAATTCACAAAATATATTATTTTTCAATTTTCTTCTTTATACATCTATGTAAACAGACATACAAGAATATACTCGTATAGATATTATTATGATTACGGGTGTAGTACTTGTGTGTAACAAAATGAAAAAAAAAGGAAAATTTGAAATTGAAAAATAAAAATTCTTGCTTATATGTTACTTTTGAAAAAAAAAATTTTTTCTTCCTGTATTTTATATATTTTTTTTTTTTTTTGAAAAATTATTTCATAAAAAATCACGCAAAACTATAAATAATCACTTTATGTACACGATATTAAGTATGTATTGAATCTTTTTTTTTTTTTCACATTTTTATAATAATGTATACGAGTATTGTAATAAATATCAGGAAATATAAAACCGAAAATACTTACAAAGTGTTCAAAAAAAAAAAAGAAAAAACAGAGAATATTTTATTTTATTTTTTCTTCTATTTTTCAATTTATTTTTTATTTTGATTTTTTTATATTTTTATTTTATTTTGTATAACACACAAATCCTTTTTTTTTTCGTAAGTACTTACACTTCTTCATACATTATACATTTAAAAAAAAAAATGTTTTTTTTAGCTGCATTTATATGACAACGGTATAAGAATTGAAAATTTAAAGAAAAAAAAAAATAAACAAGCAAAGAAAGGAATATGAAAAAAAAAATATACATACGTACATATATAATATCTAATAAACTTAAATAAAAAAATTTGGTTTTTTCTTTACATTTTATTTTATATCCTGTTCATATGTGTATATATATGTAGATACTTCTGTAATATACGGATATGAGTAACACAAAAAAAAAAAAAAATTTTTTTTTTTTATTCTATTTTTTTTTTATATCGATTCGGTATTTAAATTTTTATTCGAAAATTCGATTATACAATATTACGCGAGATTTGTAAATAGATGCATATATGTAGATATGAATGTGTAACATAACACATAACACGATTTTACTGCTCGTAAATATGTACTATACTTGCTACGTATTGTAAAAAATTTATATCGCGTTTTTTGACGTTACGTTATCACATCCAAGCCTTAACTACTTGATTTTATTCTGGTAAGGAGCATTAAAAATACTACAATATTAAATAATAAAAAAAAAACAAAAAAACAAGATACGAAAAATAATACGAAAAAAAAAGCTTTTTATTTGCTTTTATCTTTTATGCTTTTCTATATGCTTCAACTTCTTCGGTTCGATTCGTTTTTTTATATTATTTTATTTTTTTCCATTTTTATTATTTTATTTTTTTCCATTTTTATTATTTTATTTTAATTTTTGTTGTTGTCGTTGGTGTTTTTTGTGTGTGTAATTTTGTTAGGAAAGCTAGTGTTTCCTTTTGTATTGCTCCTTATTGTCCATTATACATTACAACACTATATTGTGTATAATCATCAAGTTTTACTCTGAAGTTGTATACTTTTTAAATCCTTTTTTTTCTAGATTTTTTATTTTTAAATATTTCTGTTTTTGTTGTTGTTTCTTTTCTGTTTTTTGTTGTTGTTGTTGTTTTTATCTTAAAATTAAAAAAAAAAATAAAGAAAGAAAATCATTTAATATTTAACATAAACTATAAGGTGCTTAAAAACTTATAAAAGCGTTTCGATTTGCAATTGCAATATACTCGTATAAATGTGTAGAGTTGTACTTTGTACGTTCATCGTTCGAGAACAAAAGTGTGTATCTAAAAAAAAAACGAATGAAAAATCCGAAAAAAAAGAGAAATGCTCTCTTACGATAAGGATTTTTATTAATTTCATCATTAAAAATTAATTTTAAATATACTACTGATATTCCTATATGAAAATAAGAGAATGAACATTTTATTGCATCGTATGCACGATGATGAAAGGACTAATTTTATTTCCTACTTGTATCTGATTATAAGGATAAAATACATGTGCATAGACATAGAATTTACGTATATACGTACATTTGTACATGTTATAACAGTGCTGACATATAATTATAATAAACAATTATTGCATATACTAATGATTTGATTTAAGGATATCAAACATTTTATGGAAATTAAATGCTGAAATTTATTATGTAAAATTGAAGTCAAAAAATGAATGAATTGAAGTTATATTTGTAGAAAATTTTTATTCAATTACGATTAATATTTCATTTTTAAATCGAATACAAATTTACGTATTCGATCGCCTACTATCCCTAATCGTACTTTAGACCACTCTAGATTTTTATCTTTTATTCATACACACAAAATTTTCCTGTTACGGTAACAAAGAGAAAATTTGGTGTATAAAAGTTGAATATTATTTTTTCCGAAAAAAATTTATTTTACTCTTAAATTATAAATTAATGAAATAATTTTAAGAGCATCAGTCTAGGAAGCTTTCTTAATGCATATAGATAGAGTATACGCAACGTATACGAAAAATTATTTAAACAAACTTTATCTCCACATTTCTATACGCCTGCGTCGTAATAAATATCCTTTTTTTAGATCTTGTTAAACGTTCGTAATTCTTGCAATATTCAAATCGTATGTGCATATGATATAATCAATCTGTACAAAACTTTATTGAAATTTAATTTTGGATAAACTTTCAAAAATACGAAACGAAAATTTGCATAGAGCCAGTAGGCCAGTATTGATAGGATATTTGTCCTGCTAGCATTAAAAAATGTCTTCATATTAGAATGTGTATATTCCAAGGATATCTTAATTAGATATTCGTATACACTATACGTCATATAATGAATGACTGTATGTTACGACTACGTCTGTATACGTAATTTACTTAAATAAATTTTAATTATCAGTAGAAAAGAAAATAAGAAAAATATGTAGATATAGATACAATGGATTAACGTCCTTAAAAAATGTTAAATGACAAATAATTACCTCTCCTCTAATGTACAAAAGTTTGTTCGTTTTTAAATTGATTTTTTGTTTTTATTCAAATTTTTTATCGATTTTTAAATTTTATTCAAGTTTATTCCAGAAAAATTTAGTAAAATTTTATTGATAAATACATATGAAAATCATTACAATACAAAAATAAGAATAATTATTGTTGGTTTTTCTCTGTTTTTCAATGAAGTATCAACTGGAAGAAAAAAAAATTTTTTTGAATAAAAATATACATTTTTGAATATGAAACAGAAAAATGAAATCATATGATGCGTAGCGTATGTATGTAGTACGACATGTCCATGTGATATTGAAGGATAAAAAAGTAATTGAAAAAAAAAAGAATTGTATATACAAATACATATACCGTACATACATATGTACATTTACGAATGTAAAACAGGTCACAATATGAATATATTTTACATATGATGATTATTTTTCCTTTTGTATTTCACATCACACAAATTTTTTTTTTTTTTTTATCTTTTCGATTCATTTTAAAATAATGTAATTGTGGTTTATGCGTGTACATATATACTTACATATGTATGTTTGCATATGTATATTATTCGTGTATTGCATATATCAAAAAAATATATTTATCCCATATAATCTTTATTTCTTTCAAATGTAAATTTTAAAATTCATAAATTATACAAAGAAGAGTGCGTAATATAAAATTATATTCATATATATGCGAATATGTACATACACAAGTACATTATATGATGGTATAGGAGTGTGTATATTGTATGAATTATTTTCTTATATAATTTTTCTTCTTTGAATTTTTTTCCATTTTTAATTTGGGGTCAGCTTAAATAGTCCTCATATTTCATTATATAGAACTCTATGAGAATCACTTTATATCCATAGACTAGAAGGAAGGAAAGTCGGTTTGTTTTACAGACGACAATTTTCAATTACTATTTCATTCAATGTATAGTGTTCGTTTCAAAAGAATACAGCGCTACTGCTGCTCATTATGGTTGGTTATAATTTTTCTCGTACGCTACCTCCACTCTTCTAATAAACAACTATACTAAAGATATTTCGTTTCAACATTATCTTCAAACTTAACTTGTTGGCTCTCGTGTATGATCGTTGATGAAAGAATTTTTTTTTGTTCGAGGTACCAATATGTATCACTGATGAACATTTCGGTAATTCTCCTCCATAGCTTCACATATTTTTCATATAGAAAATAGCACTAACTTGGTATCACTGGTAATACATTTGTACATATGGGGGCAGTAGAAATCAGAATCTTGGTTGCTACGTGGTACGTGGTACATAGAGAGAAAATTCAATATGATCATCAGACCCTAAGATTTTAAAATTATGCAAAAATGGTCACTGTAAAATCTGATTTTTGAAAAAATAATTGAAATTTATGATTAGAACAGAAATTGAAGAATTAATTTAACTACCTATATTTTCATGAATGCAGAGAGAAACAGAGTTTATTTTCTCAAAAATGTTCCTGTCTTTTCTTTCTCCTTTCTTTACAAAGTTTTATTTTATCACATTTTCCATTTCATTTCGTATTATTCTAATAAGTGATACTTGCTTTTGAAATAATTTTTCATTTCAAATGTAAAGGTTGATTATGTATACATAGAAAAACAAAATGTACTCGTATACTCGTTCAGAAAATGATAATAATATTGAAAACTGAATTGAATTTAGTCCAGTTGATATAAAATGTGTATGGTATTATTAGGAGCTTATGTGCATATGTACTAATATTATTATGTACGACTACTGTGTATTTATGTATATATTAACATAGATATATGTACATACGTAATGTATGCAAAAATAATAAAAATACACAAATATAAAAATAAAATTTCCAAAATATACATACATATTCGTATACGTATTAATTCTCCAATGAATAAAATTATATTATATGTACAAGATGTATCCTTACACATATAATTTTTATGTAAATACAGTGGTGGGCATTAAAGTGGAATCAAAGAAAATTTTTAAAAAATTCAAACTTGCTTACACTTAGGCTGGTATTCACCAACATAGATTATCTTTTATCTGAGATAAAGTGTATTCATCAACCTGGATAAAACACTACTCGAATATTTTTAAGACAACCTCGGAGTTGTATTATAAATATCTTTCGAACATAACCTTTTTATTAACAGCAACAGCACAAATAAAGATAATGTATTTGTACTGTATTATCATCTCATCTTATCACAGAACCTCTTTTTCATTTTGTAATATAAAAATACAATCAGCTGACATGTTTGACACACATGTTCGACCCGAAAACGAAGTTCGAAAACAAATTTTATCTAGGTTGATGAATAAGCTGAAATTGTATCCGGCTAAAATATATTCGACGGATATATCCATGTTGGTAAATACCACCCTTAATATTTCGAAAGCAAAAATGTCGAATGTAAAGTTAGCTTGCTGATGGTAAAGTCAAAATTTGCAGTGCAAGTAGTTTAGAAAATATTTGTTTAACTGATGTAAAAATTTCTTGTAAGCTTCAATTTTTTGAAGTTCTCTGTTGGCAAACTTAATTTTTAATATCTGGTGCCATTAAATCATTGTAACAAAAATACTTTACTTTTATCTTTTACATTTTTCCCATAATTTTCCTATAACCTAAGACCTTTGCTTTTGTGATATGATGTCCTGAAATAAAATTTTCATCAGAATTAAGAAGGTAGGTAAATGCTTTTCCCACTTAGATTAAAAATTTCTCTTGAATTGAAATAGAAGTCTTAGTTTTAATATATTATTCTAAGATGTAAACGAATTCCTACAGTGCAGATTTCATTTTATATTCAGAACCATTTTCCTGATCTGGATTATTATTAAAGATAGCTACAATGGAAAAATCAGATTACAATCATTTTTAATGCAACTGATTTCATATGAATTTCCACCACTGTACTCGTACTATTCGTATTATATATAGTATGTGTACGAATATTTTACAAATGAGAAATAAAAAACAAAAATTTCATATTGATTCTTTTTAAATATTTTTATATAAAATTTTTATACTAAAGCAATACATATATATATGATGTACTGAATTATATATGTATATACATATACTCATACATATGTATGTGTGTACATATATATTGTTATAACGTAAACAAATATTTAATACAAATTTTATTATTCACAGGATACATTTTAGAAACGTTTTGTGGCTTTTGATGATATTCGAAAAGAATACAAATGTTTTTCCTTAGTATATTTTATACCTTATGTTTATATATTCTTTCTTATCCGAGTATACACATATAATGTTCGAGTACAATGCATAAATATCTACATGTATACATATACATATTAATACACGGTATGGTATGGTATTATATCCTGATCATTTATCCATATTCCATATGCATTCCATGATATAACAATATTCGTATAAAGATACAAACGTAGTATTTACTTCTAATACGACGACCATAAAAATATATGTACGAGAACATATTTTACTTTTGGATGAGTTTCTTTTAATTTAATCTATACTTTTCATCTATTTATGTATAAAATTGAAGAGAATGATAAAAGAAAAAAGTAAATAAAGGAAAAAAAAAACCACTAAAAGATGAAGAACATTTTTAAAATTTAAATAGATGATTGAATTCTGAATGGTTTTTATTTTTTGATGAATTTTTTTTTTTGTGCTCTTTATACGTAATCAATAAATTCTTCTAAAAATAAATGATTGAATTTAAATTCTAATTTTTTTTTTTTTTTGTAACAAAGTACATTTACACACATTTAACTTTTGGAACATGTATGTACATACAGTATTGGTCACGAAGATTGTATCACTTTTTATTATTTTCGAAATTTATTAAAAAATTACTAAACAAAAAAAAATCGAAATTTTTATAATGGAAAATTTCCTGAAGAAGGATGAAGAATGACAGAGTATTTTGATCGAAAGAAATTGCTAGGCAAAATAAAATTTTTAATAAGAGAACGTTGTTGAACATATTATGAGATGTAATGTACGTATATTCTTCAAAATTTTCTTCACATTTCATCGTAGTGTCCCAGCTCAATGAACCGCACACGTAATAGTAATGCTGTCGAAAAAATATTTTGACAATCTTCCTTCATCATCATATTTCTCACTCTGTCAGAAAATATGCACTTAAATTTCAACATTTTCACATTTGTGTTAAAGGATGAATATCACAGTTTGGAAAATGTTTTAAAAATAACACGTGATTTAACATTAATGTAAGAGATAGGATAGAAATGAAAAAAATAAACTTTGTATTTAGGAATCGCCATTTATGGAAAATGTGCAACAACATAGAAACACATCATTTCATGCATTTTCATATTTTTTCTCCGTTTGTTTCGATGGTAAAATATAATTTATATTTATAATGGAATATATTTTCGATGGATTTTAAGTTAAAGTAATTTATTTTTTATGAAAAATATGAACATAAAGCTGACATAATGGACGATATAGGTATCGTATAGGTACTAGAGGTATACCTACTCATAATTGTACATGAAAATATACTTATCCTTTCTATGATATAAATTCATTTTCGTTGTTGTCATATAAAATTTTATTTTATTTTTGTTGTCAAATTTAAATTTCAAAATATCTTCTGGTTATTATACTTAAGTTCTGATTTTAATTTTTTTATTTATTTTTTAATTTAATTTTTGTTTCATTTTAAATGAAAAATATGTATTTTAGTGATAATTCATAATAAAAAAAAAAAATTATAAAAAAATCCACTTACACATGCGAGTATATACAAAATTCTTATTAAATCATTCACGTATAATGTACAAAATGTGAGAATATAATACCAAAAAACATGAAAATAATTGATGTCTTAGTAAAAAAAGTGTAACCAACAAGCAAACAAAAGGATCCCTATAGTGCGTTAATTTCAAATTAGTTCCAAATCAAATTCCAAACGATGCACATATAGCTATATATCAATTTTAATATTACAGAATGTACCATTGAACGTACCAAATATACTAAGTGGTAAGTGTCATATACTCGTACGACGTACACATATTGTTCATATGTATGTATACTTCGTAAATTATTTATATTTTATATTGAATTATTATTTATAATTCAAAATGAAATTACATGTATGAAGTCAGTCAAACGTGTAATACATTTTATACTCACACTATAAATTTTCTTCTTTCATTTTTCAATTTAAAAATAATTTCTAACAAAAGATAATTATACGCGAGCATACATATAAGTATATAGGATGTATGATATGTATTATTAATTTGGATTATTTGACAAATTACATTAGTTGCGTACACAATATGTAATTATTATGAACTATGTATATACATTATACTCGTATTATATTATTATTATATAGAGGTGAAAGTGAAGCTGAAGCATAAAATATGAATGTAATTCTGTTGAATAATCCTTGCTTGTTCAATAAAAATTATGTGTATGAATGTATGTGTATGAAATAAATTAATACATATCGGATATATTAGTATACATTTGTACAAATATATTTCGTGAGCGTATTTAAAAACTTACTTCTTTCGAAAATAGAAAAAAACTCAATGTATTCGCAGGCATTAAGTGTTACAATTCATGCAAAAAAAAACATTTTTTATACTTATTTTTTCAAAGAATATTCTTTCAAATGTTGACCGTAACTTGAGCTAACATTATCCATTCTGAAGTTTTAATTTTCTAATTTGATCAATGATACAAATAAAATTGTATTTCAAATTCCCCGTACTCACTTATTACAGTGAAGCATACTAAATATACACAAGAAAATAAGAAGGAAAACTACTGTTCTCGTATCTTTCTACTTTTTCTTCTCTTCTTATCTTTATGCTTCTCAAATACTAAAGAGTTGAATGACCACGTTTGTTTACTAATGAAAATATAGGTCAAAACATTTTTCGGTTTTTACTGTACACACAGATCAAGTTTCAATCTAAAATAAATTCTTCTTTGTATCCACTCATTACAGAGCAGTACATAAATTGCACATGGAAAGGAGAAGAGAAACTACTATTCGCCCATCTTTCTACTTTTCTTTCTAGTTCTCCTTCTACTTATTAAATACTAAATAGTTCAATGAACATGTTTGTTTACACATGAAAATAGAAAATAAAACAGAGAAAATGATGTAGAAAGAAAATATACGCTAATAGTAGTTTTTTTTCTTATTTTCTTGTTTAAACTGTGTACATACTATACTGTAATGGGCGTGTACGAAGAAGAAATTCAGATCGAAATTAGGTCTATATGTAAACAAGAAAAACCTATAGTAAATGTTTTGACTTACATTTTCATGTGTAGACAAACATGGTTATTTAACTCTTGTGTATATGAGAAGAAGAAAGAGGGGCAGAAAGAAAATTAGAAAGATTTACAAATAGTAGTTTCTCTTCTCCTCTTCTTGTGTAAATTATGTATCGCACTTTAATAGCCGTGTACGCAGAAGAATCTAAGATTGAACGAAGATCAGTGTATAAAAGAAAAATTAATATTAAAGGAATGATGATTTGGACTACAAATTGGACGATAGACGAATATTTCGTACCTGGATAATATTTGACATTATGAAAAATCAGTAAGAAACAATTATATACATACTAAGAACTAGGATGAATATCGCATTCTGTGTAACATATTGCAAATATTCCATCAATATTGGTGGAATTTTCGTTAAGAATTATCTATGAGTGCGTACATTATACGGATTATATAAGCACTTAGAACTATAAATGATTTCATTTTTCTATTTTAATTGAAAATGTAATGTGCTAATATACATTCACAGTATGTACTCGTATTTGTATTTGAACGGTATTTATAGTTTATTATATCTATCATATTACACTTTTTATTTAAATTATCTACACACACACACACACACACACACATACTAGTGTACATATCTTTACCATGAATGTTTCTTTTTTGTTTTTTAGTCATCAATATCTCTTATTTTGCTTCATTGAAAAATGTTTTGTATCCAAAAAATATGTATTTTAATGAATGAATCGATTTATTTTATTCAATAAATTTTTTAAATTTATAAATAATTTATATCCGAAAGATGTATATAGCACTGTATAGCCTATACGCTTAGAATTGTATATATTTTGTACATAGACATGGATACATTTTAAGGATTTAATATGTTTGAAATTGAAACAATATTAAAAGTATTTGAATATATAGTATTGATACTCTAACAGATTTGCAAACTTTTCGAATTGATTACCGAACTTTTATTTAAAATAAAAAATAAAAATAAAATTGATGGCATCTACATATAGTATATAAAACATTGAAAATTGAAAATAAGAAAAAGGGAAAATAAAAAAGAATGAAAAATAAAATTGAATTGAAAAGCGTCTATTCGAAATTATGTATTATGTTGTAGAAGTACATTTACAAACACAGTAAAAAACAAAATATTAACGAGAAAATAGAACTAAACTGTATAGTAGTTTGGTAATTTTGTTTCCTATAAACTTTGGAATATCATAAAAATTTATAATTTTTTTTTATACAAACATATTTTTAATTGTTCTCAAAATCTTAATTGTTTATCTCAATAATATAGGGCAAAAATAAGCAGAAATTACATTGAAATCCATCAATTTTTAATAGCAGAAATTTGACAATATTCAAAAAATAATGTAATGACAAAAAATAGGCCGTGTATAAACAGAAATGCCAAAAATGAATTGAATTTACTGACACTGGAAAATGAATTATTCTTGTAATTTTATTAATGATTGCGAGCAAGTATACTATTAGAATCTCTAAGCTCTTTTTCCCAGGAAGCTAGTACTCCTACTCCTGGCAGCTTGGTACTCATTCAAGGTTGTGGAAATAGACAACGAAATATTAAAAGTTATTTTTCTTACTTTTGCCGTTCGCAGGAATCGAACCTGAACTTCGAGATCAGTAGCCAGTTGCTTGCTCTACCACAACCACTTGCGCCACAGAGCCCACTAGGATCAGCTTTAGTTTTATTTACATTTTCAATCTCATTGTGTTTTAGATGTCTCCTTTTTATTATAAATATTTTAGTTCATTTCATTCGAAAATAATTTAAATTGAAATTTAGAAAATTTAATTGAAAATAATTTTTGAGAATTTTACAGACAGAAATGTAAACGAAAAAATTTGATCAAAAATTTTTCAAAAACAATTATTGTACTAGCTTCTTTATGGATATACACATTCTCTAAATATCCACGAAAAATAATTCTAAAAGTATTGTATATCATTTTCTTTTTTTTTTTTTTTTTGAAATAAAATAGCATTTTTCTTTTGTATACGAGTATATTCTTAAATATTAAATGGGCATCACTTTTCATCACTTCTTATTTATGCACAACATTCAACAAAGTTGTTTTCTGTTTGCATCTCTACAAAATACAAATAAAGTTATGTATATTTAGGTAAATTTATCATAAAAAAATCCTTATTTATATAACTAAATGTTTTTAGTATATATAATTTCAGAAAAATATTTATTTGTAGAACATAAAAACATTTAGACTCGTATTCACTAACCAAAATTATCTTTTATCTGAGATAAATCTCGATTATACCGCAGATAAGGCTCTTAAAGATAAGCCTTATCATCTGTGATTATACATACTATTCGGATATTTTCAAGAACCTGGGAATAGTAATATAAATATCGTTTGAACATAATCTTGTTATAAATAGCAACAGCACGTCACTCACATTATAATCGCATCACATCACATAACCTCTTTTTCAATTTGTAATATAAAAATACTAAATTTTCGAAATCAGCTGACATATTTGACACTCCGATAATGAAGTCCGAAAAATTTTTTTGTCTATGTTGATGAATAAGTTGAAATTATACCCGGATAAAATATATGCGACGAATAATCTTGGTTGGTGAACACCATGTGATACATAACAAACATTTTTCGTTGTATATAATACTTTTGAAAATTAAAATATTTCTCTATATTTAATTTCATTGTATGTATATATGTATGTAGGTATTCTTTAGTTCTTTTGAAAATCCTTTTTATTATTTGCATATCTAATTTTTTGCCTGTTTCTTATTTATTTTCTGTTTTTTTACATTTTGAATTTTCAATTTTTGTTTTTTCATTTAAAAAATACCTAGTAGATTGTATAACATAAACTTTTTATATAATAAGTACTTGTATATATATACTCGTACATAGTTTATATACGATAGTATTATAATATTCTTTGTGTTATATATTTTTGTAGTGTATTATAATATTTGAATTTTTAATTTTATATCTGCATTATAATATTTAGTTTAGTATAAACGTATTTTTGTTGATTTTCTATTTAGTTTTTTTTTATTTATTTACAAATTGTGTTTTTTGTTTTTTTTCATTTTATTTTTTAACTTTACATTAAAATGTTTACTCTTTTCTCTTTTTTCTCTTATTATATATACATATATATGTATGTAGTTTGTATAAAATTTTTGTGTTTTATAAAAGTATAAAGTAAAATGTAAAACGTAAAACTTTTTGCACACGAAATCATATATCAAAAATGAAAAAGTTAAATAAACTAAACATAAACACTTTTCTTTATCCTTTTTTGTTTATTATTATTATCCCTTTTTTTTCTTTCTATTTTTAATAGTTTTGTTTTTCATTGTTGTTAACTATATCAAGTTACACAAACAAACATATTTAGTAGGATAGGATAGATAGAATTATATATATGTGCATATTTGGGTACTGTGTGTTTGTGTAGTATACGTTTACACTATATTTACTACTTTAACTATGAGTATATACATTTACATACTATATCCTGTACGAATTTATGTATACCATTATGTATACAATACACTTGTATATTATTAATTCTATTGTCTGTTCTTATATGTGTGGATATATGCATATATATTTCTTAATTATTACAATATTGTTTATTACATTTCATATACATATACCATACATATACGTATAAATTTTCAACTGCATTCATTAAAATCATATATAATAATAAACTTTATACACGTACATTGTATATTTACTTGTCGTATGTATACTTACATACACATTTAAGACAACAAACATAAGAAAAAATGATATATGTACATCTAGTCTATATCATTTCTAATGATGCATGTATATACATACATACAAATATCAAAATTACATGTATGTAGCACAAATATGCAATATAAATATTTCTAAAAGTGCCTTTACATTATTATCAAGACAATAAAGTCTAAGGATTAGCTGCAAATATAGTTACACCTGACCTGAGCGTATACTGACATATTGACAGGCATGCGGTATTACATTTTCTTAGAGGTCAATGATCTGTTGAGCAATGTGGCGCCGTAGACTTTATATTTTGAATGATTACTGCGCTTATGAACACCTATAAGAAGGATTTAAGATACTTAAAATCAAAAAAAATACTTGAGATAGGATGATTCATCAACGCACACCACATCGATATAATGTAGAATGATCATATCGTTTCAGCTCAAATCGGTTCAGTCTTCAGTAATACGTTCCAAATGTTATGACTTTATGTTTTTGATAATAATGTAAAGGCACCTTAAGTAATTGTATAGTTCAATTAGCGTAAGTTCAATGGTTGAACGATACAAAGATATGTAGATATATTATATGCTTGTAATCTATAATATTATATAGAGACATCATAATAATCAATATAAATATTATACAAAATGTTCTATATTATGTATATATATGATTTAGGTACAAAACTTTCATTCATATTATTCGTATTACATTGAATTACAAATGCAGCATAATTTAACATTTTAATTTTTGGACTTTGGGAAAATATTTACAATGTTTTGTATACAAACATATAAGTATGTACTATGTACAAGTAAAAGTCAGGTATGTATAATGTAAGTATATAAACAAAAACTGTATGTGAACCAGGAAAATGGGAATCGAATGAATTAAACATTACATTGACATAATGTATTTTTTATTTTAATGAAAATTTATGTATGTGTGGATAATGGATATAAATCAACATTTTATACATATAGATTCATTCATTTGTAATTTATTTATATACAAACATATTTACATAATAATCGTATACTATTTTACATAAGTATTATACATTTTTTAGATTTTCAAGATATGTAGTACAAATATATTTTACAAACTCTACCATATGTAAGTATACTTATTTCGTGAACGTATTTCGTATAGCTATCAGTTCAGTCGTACAATATACATTATATGGATATTATACATACATATAGATATAGAGATAATACATATGTATGTATACATAAGTGTTGAAAGCAATGCAAAAGTCCAGTGATAATAAATCATGTGTTGAATTTAATTCTAGAATATTGTTGTGGTAAGAAATAAATTTCAAATGGGTGTGGTAATTCTGATAATGAAAGAATCCTGTATAGGTACTTCATCCATAATGATATATAATATGTACGTATTATGTACATATATGTAATATAATATAGAATATGACGTATATATAGGTACAAATAATGCATAAATATATAAATAAATATAAATATACAAACACACGTATAATTATAAACAATTATAATGATGACCATATAATATATGGAAAATATTCAAGGGTATACAACATGAAATATAATCTCTATACATCATCGTATATTTGTATTTGTATATGTAATCGTATCTTTGTACGTTCATACTTAGTTCATGCATAAGTTGTGTGTACCAATATTCAAGGATCTACAAAATATATATTTTCATTCATACGAGTACACAACGCATATATGTATAGACTGAACCTTACAAGTACACGTATACACGAGAATATATCCATGTCCAAATGTACGTGTATAAATGCAAAGCGATGTACGATTATTATATGAATATGTGTGAAAATTAATGTATAGTTTTACTACAGAATTAAGTTTATTTGTCTCTATTTTGAATATATAATTGTGCTCTGAATTAATTAGATAAATGCTGACGTTTCTTAAATTTATTATTATTTTTCATTTTCATTTTTGCTACATTATCCAATTTTTATTAATTATTTTCATTTTTTAATCATTCTACCAAAAAAATTATTTATTTTTTTATTTTAATTAATTTATGTAACAAGCGAGAAGAATTTTTATGAAAACGGTGTGTTACATACATTTTTTTCCAATGTATGTAAGCCTTGCTATTACCTATTACAACTTACAATGTCTCGTCCTGTTGCTCATATACGAGTATTTCTTATGGTGTCGGTGTTTACTGAACAGCGAGAATAAAAAGCAAATGAATTGCAACTACTTTCTGTCTCCTCCTGTTTGTTGTATATTTTTATGATATGTAGTGCAGAGCAAGTAAAAAAAAAAAAGAAAATGAAGAACTAAAATGTAAGTGCATGGAATCATGGAATGCAAGATAATACAGAGTGCATCGTACTATAGTTATATGGCTATAACCTCATTACTACTTTTTACTGTCTCTTCCTGTTTCTCGTATTTCGTACACTTTTTATTATGTGTAATGCAAAACATGTATAAGAGCGTAGTCACGATAAGCCCGTTCCGTTCCGTTCCGTAAAAAGAAAAAAAGGTGGATTTTTGACATTTCCATGTTATTTATATGGATTGACGGAAAAGCTGTTACGATTGGCGCAACGGAACGGTATGAAACGTTGAAGTTGAACAAATTTCAACTTTTTACGGATAACATAACCTGTTTCCATATAAATTTTCAATATTAGCTTTCAAATTTACTATATACCGTTCCGTTTATTATAACAGGTATGTTTTGAAACGTGTCGGAACGGAACGGGCTTATCGTGAATACGCCTTAAAGAGAAAATAAATTTTTCTCATGAATAAAAATACGCACGAAGAAAATCAAACCAGGGATCTAAAGGACTGTGAACTCAAAATGATATTGAAACAAAAATTTGTTGTGTATAGATTCACGTGGACTGATGGAAAAAATGTTTTTTAAATGTAAAACAAAAGTATAAATTTAAACAATTTGTGCCATATTTAATTGATATTTTTGTTGTTGTTCTTATTTTCCTTTTGTTTTTTATCATTTTTCATATACACATTTTTCATATACACATATACTGTGTACACAATTAGGTACCCATATTAATCATTAGAAATGAAGGTTACCCACCCATTAACAGAAAAATATACGTAATAAAATATATAAAATCAGATCTAATTAAAAAAATGTATGATTATAATTTTTCTATTTATATAAAAATATTCATATGAGTCGAATTCATATCCTTATGTACATAATATGTAAATAAATGGTATATATAAATAATATTATGGGTGTACATCCTTCATAAGAAAGTATATATTGTAGTATATAAATTTATTTTTGGTATAATTTTTGAACAACAAAACATTAACAAAAATGAAGAAAATTATTGTAAATACACACACACATAGTATGTATGTACACACACACATGTCACACATGTAAATATATGTATTTGTCGTAAATACTATTATATAAATGAACGGGAAAAAATTATTTTCAAAGTATATAAAAATTACTTTTGAAAATTTATATTATCATTCCTAGTGGATTTGAGAACATACATACACGTTATTCCTCACATATATACAAGTACATATTTCAAAAGTTTATAATATTACACACATACATATGTATATGCAACAAATAATACAATTATAAAAAGAAAATTTTAAATGTTAATAATAAATTTACAGAAAAAGAAACATAATTATATTATATACTCTTGTCTTATATGGTATATTATAGAGAGACAGTAGTTAACCTTGTTGTTTTGTTTATATTGTAAATTTTTTTCTTTTTATTTATGTATTTTTATTTTTCAATTTTTTTCTTTTATGTTTATCATTTTTCGTAGATATAGTAAAACTATAATTTCAACTTGAATAAAAGGGTATTTCCCATGTGATAATCTACTAAGAAAACTTTTTATCATACACAAGACATACATACATATGTACATTTATTATGTATGTATATACTTATTTATACAATAATAATGGTACATAAATTTTGTGTAGATTTAATTTTTATTTTTATACATTACATATATGTACTTACTACGTAAGAAAAAATATAGAAAAAAAAAATACTGTAAATATAGTATATATTTTTGAGTTTTAAGTATATACATATACACGCAATCATATTAAGAATGTATATACGACGAGTAGTAAATATTTTATAAATGTAGATATAAATCGCCGTATCATATTATCGTGATATGTATATATGTATGTATGTATGTACCATATTATTCTTTGAATTTCTGTGTATATATACGAGTAGTAAATATATTTTTTGGGGTACATGTACATTTGTACATTTATATATTATGAATGTATATACTTATGTTTTAATAAATATTATGTATACGCACATAAAGATAAAATATATATATTTTTGAACCTTTTTTTCATTATACATACATATATACACAAATAGCTACACAAAAAAATAGATTGTATGTAGATATATTTTCATTTCTTTTACACATTTTTTATGTACTTCTTTTTATTTTTTTTTTTTTTTAAAAGAAAATTCTTTTACTATTTTTTTGTATATCATTTTTATATTTTGTTTTGTTTTTACGTTTTGTACGATCATAAACACATCCACATACATACTTATGTACATATACATTTTATAACATAAACATGAATATATGTGTATGAAAAAATATACATAGTAGTAAGTACATACATTAACAAACTATGTATATATAGTACTTTCACGTATATTTTCACGAATAAATAATGCCCTGAGGTAATATTGGTCGTCTCCAGGAATAAAGGATAAATATAAATAGACGAAAAATATTGCAGTACCACCAACAGTAACAACAACAACAACAACAGCAGAAAAAACAACAAAAATGAAAACAAACAACAAAAACAAAACCTAAAAGAAAATCAACTCTGCTCCTATATCGTATAAAATATATAATATGTATTTTATGTAAGTAAAGTATGTATGGGTATGCCATGTATGTATGTATGTAATGTCTATAAAAGGAAAAATTATGGTTTGGCTATTTACCGGGTACTAAGAAAGGTACGTTCATAAATAACGTTTACATTTACTTTGTATGTACACACATATGTATATGCACACTAATGGGTATACATATAATCGCAGATTTATATGTAAGTTTTTTTTTTGCATGCCTCCTCCTCCCTTTACATATACATATATAAATTGTGTATGTAAAAATACATATCTATTATTGTATATATATTTTGGCTAAAATAAATGAGAATATATTTACTTTTATAAATATTTCACTTATTATATACATATATACACAAACACTATATACACCCACATGTATGATTTGAATGAAAATATGAAATCTCAACCTCGTATTACATATACATAATTTTCAAATTTTATTCTATAAATGTATGAGGTCAGTTCGATAAGTTTATGCATAATTGATTGCTAATTACAATGGAAACGTGTCTGGTCAGTCTTCGTACATCTGTCAAAGTTAAATTTTTTTAGAGGATGACGCAAAAGTATACTATACTATACTCGTATTATACTAAAAAATGTACTATATGATTTTGCAAATGGCGCCTAATGTCCATATGCTTTGACTTTTGCATAACAGTCGAACAATTTTAAACTTTTCAAGAAAACAGTCCTTTTTTTCTAATTTTTAATAAAATTGTAGTCAATCAACAAGCGCCTCACCGTATTAGTATGATACGCTTTGTATTGGTATGTAAATTATTACAGCGGAATGGTTGGAACAGAGATGAAACGTCGTTTGTAGAGTTCATAAAATCGCCACATTTTTACGAACTTATCGAATAGCCTAAGTAGTTTATTTCTGGTAGAATTTAGCTATCCATACTCATATATTATTATATCATTCTTCATATAAATACTAATAATATTTACCTACACATATAGGCATTTATATATACATATATGTATATGGATACTATAATAACAAACACACTTCAGTGTTAATATTTATAATAATAATGTATGTATGTACACTTTATGTGTGTGCGTTTGTGTATTTTTGTGGATATGGTGTGTTTTTGTTATCCAACCATTTATTCAAATTTAATAAAGACATGAGAATTTAGCCACAAAGTGGATAAAATTCACTGACGCATTCACAAAAGGGTATTTTTATGCTTTTTGAATTATGATATGTGATAAAAAAAATTTTATTGTTTTTTTCTTGTTTGTTTTCATTTGCTTCCTTGTATTTACTTTATTTTTATTTACTTTTTTTTTGTGAATTATTTTTTCTTCTATACGTATGTATATGTGTTCGTATAATAAAATATTTTCCTTTGTTATTATTATTATTATTATTTTGGTTTTTTGCATTCAATTTTTTTGCATTAAAATCTGCATATAAAAGTTAAAGATACTTAGTTTATTTTTGTAGCAAACATAACATGGTAAAAAGTTTTTTTAAAAAACAAAAAAAGATTTGGTAAAAACTAAAAGAAAAAGAAAATAAATTAAAAAAAAATTATATAAAATCCTTTGTAGAAGATTATAAAATAACACTAAAAATATTTAACATTACAAATAAAACATGAATAACGTGCAATTAAGTATATGTATGTATGTATACACAAAGTATGCGGTGTCTGTATTTTTGATTATTTTTTTTGTTGTTTTTAATTTTATGAATGTATTATAGATAACGCAACTTTATAAATATGTATGTAGATAATATAATTTTTTGTTATAGTTTTTATACTCGAGTTTTTATGTGTTCGAAGTAAAAATAAGGGAAGTAAATCGAATGAATTAGTTTAGTTAGAATGCGCTTTAGTTCAAGAATTTTAGTACAATAAAAACAGTAGCTCCTGTAAGTATGTGTAGTAAGGTTGGTTATGATTTAGATACGGGAACCGTATTACCGTCATGATAACAATTCTCACATATAATGTCCTTAAGTCAATTCAGAAGTGAATTTTTTTTAATGTCTAAAGGATTTAAGAGAGGATATCTTCAAAAATTTTTTAAGAATTATTATGAAAACAATGTTCTCAGTAAACGAAAATGATGAATGGAGAATAAAAGGGAATCATGAGATAGAAGAGTTTTTAAAAGGAGAAAATATACGTAGTCATGTTTATCACACAGGTCGAGTAAGCTTGACAGTAACTAAATAATGAATATAAATGTAATTCCCAAAAATATCCTTAAAACATCACTGAATAGGGGCAGATCAAGAAAAAATCGGGGATATGACGTGATAGAGAACACCTGTAATTTTTGGAGGTACGAAAACGAAAATGCATCACCGAAGTGCATCATTGACTGTAACGCTGAAAAAAAGAAGAAGAATATTATTTGTACCATATTGAATGTAAGAAGTTTAAATATTAATTTTTCTCATTCATTCTATTTTTCTTTGAATCCAGTTCCATAGACATCTTGAATTGGCTTCTATTATTCCAATGTCATAAAATCGTAATACTGTCCTTTTTAACAAATTAGCAATTAAGTATTTGAGTTGATATATTTTTATCTCTGCAATTTACTTTCATTTCATTCCATCTTATATTTATCCTCCCATCATTATTCCTTAATATTTTCCCTAACTTACTTTTTGGCCTATTGAATAACAATTTTGAATATATTTTCTAAAGTATAAAAGAATCACTATAGCTTACACTACACATACATACATGCCTCCCATTCAATCATCGTTAGGAAATTCCTTTTTTTTTGTATTTTCAAAAGTTTTGAAAAGTTTGTAATGAATTTTCAAACCATTTTGTAAATAGAAAATATAATAGGATTGTAGTACGTATAGTACCATATAGTACTAAAATAATAAATTGCCATTCTATTAGTTTATAATACACATAATTCAAAATACATTCGCATACAATAAAACGTTAAAACTTTTTTTAAATAAAATTTTTTTTCCAACTTACATGAATGATTTCCAACATAAAATAAAATACAAAATAAAAATAAATAAAGAAAAAAATCAATTTTTCATGACTAATAAAAATATTTTACTGATAATTGAATTGTAGTATGTATGTCTAATATCTCTTATTCGTATATACAATTTCATAATTCATAAATGTAATAACGTGCATCATTTTGTGTAAAATGAGGCACTCTATAAAATGTTGTAATAGATCCTTGTGTACCTTCTGTTTCTTTATAGTTACATAGTACGATATATATAGTCAACAATTGTATTTGTATTTTGCAAAAAAATTCTTACCACCAACCAGTACTGTTGAAGCACATACATTATATCTGCAGTGTATTATAAATAGTAATCGAATTGTTGTTTGGGACATATTTTCTTTTAAATAATGAAAATTTATTCATAATATTGTATATATGCTGTACAGAATATTGACTGTATGATCCTTCAATATCAGTAAATACAACCACTATAAGTTAGTGTATTAAATATAAAATTGATAAACCTTCAAGTCCCTACTCTCTACAGTGGTACTAGAAAACCATATAAGTATATAACTGCTAGTAAGGCCATTAGTACACTCTGTTACTACTGTGTTACCTTTACACTGTTCAATCGGAAGTCTATGGTGCCAGAAATATCTCATAAATGAATACAATTTTTTAACTTCTTGAATGTAAATTTTTTTTTTTTATATTTTTTTTCCTAGTATTATAGATCCTTTATTATGCGAATACGAATACTATGTTTGTGTATAGTATTGGTGGATGGTGGATGTATATTGATTACAAATTACTCTTGGCAGGACAGCACTATGGGTTTGGCACGATATAATTCCATTATGTAAATGTGATTGCGTGATTCATAAAATTTCACTATGAAAGTTAGGCATAAATATACACATTCGTATACATAAATGCATATAAAAGAATATATAGTGATGTAAGTTATATAATAACTTGCATAAAAAATGTATTCTGGTACGTAAGTATTTATGTATATATATAGCTTGTAGTATACATACTTATATACAATGTCGATGAAGAAGAAAAGAGTTTTTCAAAATTTTTCTAAAATTATTTTCTTTCAATTTTTATTTTTTTCAACTTCTTATTTTTCTAACTTTATAACACAAATACATAAATAGTTTGATGTACATACATTTATTCAAATTACATATACTCTATCAAAAAAGTATCATAAATTAATATTTTAAAAAATCTCTGTGTGCTAGTCATTTTCAAATAGAATAATTTGGTCCACTGTACTCTATTACTACAGCAGCTGTTTGAATTAGTCGCCACTTCGCAGTATATCATAACAAGTGTATCATGATGTTTACAAGAAATCGTTACCAACTATTGAAATAACAAATGACTTTGATATCTCTTACACAGGTCTACAATTTTTTAGGTTTTAGTCGACATTTTGATCATAAGATTCATCGTAGTATAGTTTGTTCACAAGGAACTGAATTTTCTTCAAAAAGAGAGCAGAAAAAATAAGTTGCTAAAACAATGATTGAGCGAGCTAAAACAAAATTGAGCGTGAAACGTATCATACAGGATGAGGAGGCATTATTGATGTACAAGTTTCATGTGCAAACCAGCTAACCAGCTTGAGAATGGCGCTTCGACAGTGGTGCCAACATAGCTACAACAATTTCCTTTCATTCATTCACCATTTTATTTTCACGATTTTTAAATAAACAGTTCCCAATATATTTTCGACAGAGTGTAAATTTTGTATATAATTTAGTCTTTGCGAATGTATGGATATTTTTTTTTAAATATTTTATTTCATTTTGTTGCTGGTAGTCTATGAACGATTGAATGTGTGCTTATATAATGCCCATATATATTTTATATTTAACAACCTGTTATGGGGTTGATATTTTATGTACATACATATACTCAGAATCATTCGTATATGGTAAGGTATATTAAAGAAGAAAATATTAAAAGCTGGTGGTAACTGTATAACTAAGTCAGTAACTAGAAATGAAATAATATTATTACTATTAGTTTTGGCAGCAGACTGCCCTTATTTTTGACATATTTCTTCCCACACCTTATTTATTTCTTATGTTTTCTTAACAGGCAATCATCTTATTACAAAAAAAATTTTTTTATATACTATATGTACATACATATTCATGTTTTATTGTTGTTTTATTATTTTTGTTGTTATTATATTTTTTGTTCTTTCGATCAACTACCTATAACAAACACACTTTTATTTCGATGAAGAAAATTGTATTCTCTGTTTATTTTTTTTTGTATACAATAAATAAAAATTTTGTACTGTACTCGTATATTCACAACGCCATATGTCTGTAGGTAGCTTATGTGCATAAGCACATATACGTGTACATATTATATATATATATTATTAAACCTGTGGTATAATTTCATATTATAACATTTATCCACATAATAATGAATGTACATTACGTAAACTACATCCAATCTATCTGTAGACGTGAATTTTCCATTTTTAATACCATGCAATACAGCTGTAAAATGTATAAGGATAAATATTTAAAAAATATATATATATGTTTTATACGTTTTATATTTACATTTATGTATCTCCATATACATACGTTGGATATACGATGAAAAATCAAAGAATTATTAGGTGTACTTTTTATACACGTATCGTATGTGTTTAACAGAGTATCATTCATTGGAAAATATGTACTTGCTCGTGATGTATACATACATACATAGATATATAATTGTATATATAACGTTCATGTAATATAAATTTTTGACGAATTACAGGTTGTTATCAAAGCCTATAAATCATCGTGTAAATTATTCAGTGTATTACATACACATATACGTTAAAGTCATGCACATATACATATATAATCGTTGTTATATAACACATTTTATAAGGTTTATACACTCTTTTACTATGCTACGAACTACGAGTATAATGGCTTTATTCATATATTTATTTATTCGTATATATAGTACCAATAGTACATAAATGAACGCGAGAAAAACACCTGCGGCTAAAGGTAAAAGAGTTCATTATATAATGTTAACCTTATATAATTTCACACTTTTCTCATTATCTTTCCATTATGTTAACTCTTATCGATGCGATTATAATTCCATTCGGTATATGGTATGTACTATATGGATCGATATTTCGCGGTGACAATTATTATGTACTTATGTATATACGTACCGTACCTACATATTCTCATCTGTACATAATGTAGCATACTGTATAATTTGTGTGTATGCGTTTATATGTGTAAGATTTATTATTAGCTCCGTTCAATGTGAAACAAATAGGAAAAAAAATTCTTATTACATAAAAAAACGTAAAATTAAAATTGAAAAGAGAAAAAAGAATAAATAAATAAAAATAAAAATGTATAAGGACAAAAAGATTATTAATTCTATACTTTGAAAATTAAAATTAAATAAATTTGAATAGAATACCCATGATGTATGTACATATACTCGTATGTATTTGGTAGATTATTTTTTATTTATTGTTTTTAAGAGTGAAATTTGAAACAAATATGTATGCTCACGCTCGATCAATATGCTTTTCTTAAATCAAAATTTAAAATAAAATTCTACGAGTATTTTTAAAAATTAATAACTTCATAACAAAACTATTGTATACATGAAAAATTTTTTATTTGTATTGTGTTATATGTTCAATTTTACAGTGAAAATTCAAGCTTCATGAGCTTATTTAAACCTGCATAAAAGACCTAAACTATAGTTTAAGCTGTGATTCAAGTCTGTTGTATTTAAGACTAAAAATACCACTGTGAAATCAAACGATGAAAACATCTCTCCATCTCTTAAGCGATATTTTACAACTTATCTCCTTATCTAAGCTTAAGCTTTCCATTTGAAATTGGGCATTAGTTATACAACATCAGCCTTGGTCTTTAGATAAATTATTGGTTATTGATTATGAATAAAGTGGGAACTATAATCGACATAAGTGACGAAGGCTATGACATATTATGTCGTAGCCGAACACAGCCAAATCAATGAGCTAAACTATAATCGACATTTCCGACATTCGTTAAAAATTCGTTTAACGTATGCACGACATAAGCAGTACGATCGAAAGCGTACATGACATAAGTAACATAAGCCATAACCTCATTTTGTGAAATTCGTATTGCTTATGTTTAGTATGTTATCTATGTTATTATATGTAGTTAACCAAATGTGACGTTTTAACATTCGTTATTATTTCTCATGTTACCCATGTCAGCTATGTCAATTATAGTTCTACCATAGAGAATAAGCCACTGAGTTGTTGGCACAGCAACAAACTCAATTACAAAGTGAAGCTTAGAATAATCTACTTTTTGGTTTTCGAATGGTCCAATGTCTAGTATGCGCAATAAACTTAATTTACTTGTTGTTGCTTGTTGTCGGGAAGTAGATTTGAATCAGCATTTCTATGTATGTACTTGAAAAGAATTTGTTGAAGTGAACAGTGAACTTTTTCAAATATATCACCGGACTTTTTGGCTTCGTGTATCATTCACATGTACATCATACATTCATTCTTAATACATTTATGTATCCACACATTTTTTTTTAATAATTTTTGTTGTTACGCTTATTTATAGTAAACTGAATTAGGTTGCACTAGAAATTGTACTTCATGTATAGGTGCTGTATGTGATTGGTTGCATGATGTATATACATAAATACCAGCTCTACTATATAATAATCAATATAATAATTGACTGAAATTATAAAAAAATTTTTATTAAGGAATTATTATATGGGTGATGCACACACAAAGTACAAATTTAACTTGGTTTTTCTCTTGAATTATTAATGCCACCCTAATCACTTAATTCAACTTTTTTTTTTTTTTCATTTTTCATAACGCTAACAATTGTTTAAATAAAAAAAAAATAAAAATAGACTTTACCTCATTTATTTTTTATATTTTAGTAATCTATTTCTATTATATGTTTTTCAATTTTTTAATTTCCTTATTCTTTTACATAATAATGTATGAATAATACATTCATGAATATAATAAAAGTTGTATACATATGAATCGTATTGACCGATCGGGCGTTGGAGAAAAAGTATCGGACCTTCAATAATAGATGAAATCGAATAGTTTCATTTCCACAATCTTCTAGGATTTTTGTCTGAAAAAATGTGAGAAGTGATTTGAACAAGTCTCTTTAAAATTGTCCGCCTTATCATGATATTCGAAGACGATGAAACGATGAAACGATGAAACGAAACGATACGGTATAAAATTGCTATTATGAACCTTCATCGTTTCGAATATTAAGTGGTACATAGTGGTACAATATAAATCCCTTATAAAAACGAAACTTTAATGTTTAATTCATACAATTTCCAATTTTGTTGTAAGAAAAAAGGGTTCGATGTCATTTCTATTATTTTGTTGATGTTTTGAAATATCATTTTTAATAATAATTTCCATTTTTTTAAAAAAATTAATTCAATATTAATATTCACAAATATTAGTAATATGCTTTAAATAAAAAAAATTCTATTAAAAACCAAAAAAAAAAATAAATTTATATGTAAACGATGAACAAAATGCTATCGACTGAGTAGACGATGAAAATCGTTTGAAATTGGAACGTTTCGAATATCATGATCGCGTTTTTAACAAGACGATACGAAACGTTTCGTCTTCGAATATCATGATAAGGCAGTGTGCTTTAAAGAATGATGTTCGAAAGGAATGTTCGAGATCAAATCTGTACGATTGAAATTTCCAACTCAAACTTTCTCAAATTTAGTTGAATCATCAAGTTTGAAATGCAACAACGCCCTTTATATTAATTAATTTCTGCCTTTTTTTTTTGAACTACTTGTGTCAATCCGGTCAATCATTAACAGTAGAGTCAAAATCAATCGTACAGCATGATGTTATCACAGCACAAATTTTTCATACGAAAATTATTTTTGCCTGTATCTAAATAAAATCGTAAAATGTATAGAATTTTTTTTTTCAAAACTTCATTCATTTTCAAAACGTGATAAAGAATTACCAGATTGAATTAAGAAAAATCGAATGATATTTCTTAAATTTGATTTGCCAAAGACCAACATTCAAATTTACATAATGTAAATATTGGGGGACCTGATTGAACATAGTATAAAAGACAGTGTTTTAAACACTGAGGATATGGCTCCATACTTTTTTCCTGAATTGTAACGAAAAGAAAAATAAAATAAAAACAATACCAATTTACTTTAGGAGTACCATGAATGAAAAAAGAAAAAAAAAACATTGTTTATTTTTAAATTGCCTAGCAAATCAATTTAGAAAATGAAAGAAATTACTTTCATTTATTAAATAAAATTTATTCAATACATTACTTACATATTTACAAATCTATGTATATCTGGTAATAAAAGATTTTATATGATACTTGTACATTGATTTATAATATACATATATTTGTTTTTGATCTAAATGCAATGTTATTGTACAGCATAAACTAAAAACTCTCATACTTATAATTCTATATAGTAATTTACAAAATAATAAAAATCACTATAATGTTCTATCAAATTCATTAATAACATATTTTAATTTTTTAATAGCTAATTCAATATCAATTTCATTAATTTGATGATAAGCAACAATTCGTATATATTTCCAATCTCTTGAACTGACTTTCAATAATATTCCATTACCATTTGAATCAGTAATACCATCATTGATTTCATTTTGTGTTACATGATTTAAACGTTTCGCAAATAATTCAGATGTTAAATTTTCATTATTTATATGAATTAAAAGTATATTCGTTAATATGGAATCGATATCGATTTCAATATTTCGGCTGTTGATACTTTGTAGTGCTATACATATACGCGCATATATTAGAATTTAAACACATGAAATATAATTTAATTAAGAAAATTATTACAAAATGTATATAAAATGTTATTAAATGTAAAATTTTATTAAATGAAATATATACCATTTGCAATATTTTGAATTTTAAGATGATCCTCTTTTAAACGTGGCACAATCGTTCGTAATGAAACAAGACCAGGTGCTGCTAGTACTCCAACTTGTCGCATACCACCACCCAAGGCTTTTCGTAATCGTCTAGCTCTAAAATGAAAGTGAATAAAATAAAAGTACATAAATGTGTATAAGTACAATATATGTGAAGGTGAATGTAATATTAAATGTAACAAAATAAAATTATAATTATTACATAACATGCATAAATGTTATGTAATCAAAAACAGCAATTATTATGCATTATATAGTACATAACTGAGTCTATACTCGTATAATATTCATGTAAGTGTTATACTTTATACAGGGTACTAAAGTCTGTTATAGAATTTCGCGTCTTATAACAAACTTGTATGGGACAAATTAAGATTTCATACAAATAAGATAAAAATGTTTGATAGTTGATCTGAAACATATACGAAACGAGAACTTTATTTTAGGAATATCCGTAGTATGATCGCAAATTGTTTCTGAAGTACTCAATATACAGTCATAAATTAATCAATCATTGGAAGTTTTGTTCCCAATTATACAATGTTATCCTTAGATGATTTAAATTTACCCCAATTATTTAAAAAAAAAATGCGTCTAATTTTTTATTAAAAAATACATAGTTTTCAGACTTTTTGAATATCCCATAGAGCGAAATGGAGAGTGAAAATCCTCTTGGAATGCAATTTATGTTTTCATTTCTTGACAACACAACCTAAACATTTTTAGATAAATTATTTTCCGTTTAGTTTAAAATACCCTGTATAGATTGTACTTAGTACATAGATACGTACTTGTATTACTTTTAACATATATGTATATGTGCTTTAACAAATAATATAATCACTCATTCACTCACATAAACATTGTAATACTATTACATTTCTATATAATTTTGCTGTATATGTATAATTATCTACTTACTCTGAAATGAATTCCTTTGATCCAGCTAAAATTGAGCCAGCAGGACAAGAAAGCCCTTTACTTAAACAAAAACAAACGGTATCACAATATTTAACAATATCAGAAACATGTATATTAAGTGCTTCAGCAGCATTAAATACTCTAGCTCCATCCATATGTAATTTTAATGAATTTTTTTTACATAACATATAAAGTTTTTCAATCCATTCAAGTGGTAATACTTTACCCCCACACATATTATGTGTATTTTCAACAGTTATAAGTTTTGTAATTGGTTCATGATAGTCATAGCCACGAATTCTATTTTCTAGTTCTTTTAAATTAAATGTTCCATCCGGTAAATTTTTAATTGTACTCAATTGTACACCAGCAATTTGTGCAGCTGATCCTTTATATATTGTATATAAAAAAAAAAAAGAAAAATAAAAAAAAAACATTGAGAAAATATAGGAAACTAAAAAAAAAAAAAAATAAAGAAAATTTTTACAAACAATCAAAATGAAATGAAGAATAAAAGTTAAAGAAAATTTCAAAAATAAAATAAAACATTATATTGTTATTTGTTATCCTTTTATCCCTTTCATTTTATAAAAATATATTTTATTTTATTGCATTTACAAAGTAAATTCAAAGCTAACTACAAACAAAATGACTTATTGTATTTAATTGAAAATTTTCAAATTAAATTTTTTGTCTTTAATTTTTTACTATTTAGTACGTGCTTGCAAATATTTATAAACAAAGGAGAAACATGAACTTATATAACAAATTACCAAAAAAAGAAAGAAAAAAAAAAACAAGAAAAAAGGAAATGTTAGGGATATGAATTTTTCGAAAAAAGAAAATTATATTATATATAAAAAATAGTTTTTATATCCTTGTACAGCATGTAATAATAATGTACGTGTATATTTTATAAAGGATTTTTTTTTTTTTTTGTAATATACGAGCACGAACACGAGTATAGATAATGCACATACATAATAATATTTTTCCTAGTTGTATACGCGTTAAAAAAAAAATATATATAAAATCGTCGTCGATGATGAGTATTATAAATGCATATAACCAAACACAGACTTTTCGTTGTCGTATTCGTATGTATGTATATATGAATGCGCCATAAAATTTAACAAAAATAACAAATTGTAATAAACAATTCTGTAATGGACATACTTGATAATAAAACCGTCAACTACAAATGGCAATTATATCTTTTTCTGGAACAAAATTTTTCTCTCTATGTATATATTATGATGGTGTATAGTGTGGTAATGTATATGTACAAACTCTTTTTTTATTACATTTTTCCTTTGTTTTGTTGTTATATATTTTTTTTTTGTTCCTTTGTTTGTTTGTTTGTATTTTGTAATGTGCTTAAATTTATTTTCTGGATCTATTTGATTGCTATTTTAAACGAATATTCTATGTACTGCATTTCATATATATACACATTATAACGACCATAAATATAGGTGTTTGTACACTTGATATACTTAGTATTAAAAAAAATCTACAAATCTACACAAATATGCATATACTATACTCGTATATGTGTGTTTGTAAGTGTATAATATAACATATAACATGTAACGTCGTAATCATCATATCATCATTGTCATCATCATTTTACTCTTCATTCATTCACACTTTGCTGCATACTGCGATACTGACACTAAACGAATCATGACAGTGATTCATATACATAAGTATATAAATTTATGTTATTTTTTCTCTTCTGAGTTTTTAACGATTATGTAGATTGTATAGGTGTTGGTGTACCTACAATGATGAGAATATTATGTACATACACTCGTATTATTCTCGTACACAACGGTACACAACGAGTATATATAAGTTGTGTAAAAGTAGTAGATTTTGTGTTGCAAAAACAAAAAAACAAAGAAAAATAAAAAGAAGAATTTGATAAACAGACAAAAAATGGCAAAAATTGTAATCAAACACTCACATATTCATATTATTGTACGTACAACATACGTCTACACGTATTTATGTATATACATACTTACATAATATGTATGTGTGTAAACCTATAAAGTCAACCTAAAATTATTATTCGTACGTTATCACATACATAGGTATTTATGTAAAAACAAAACAAAACCAAAAAAAACAGGATCATAATGACTGTCCTGATGTAATCTTATGTTGTTATCAAAAAAGTAAAATGAAAAAAAAAACACGAAAATTTATGAAGATTTATTCATTTTCTTTTTCATTTCACAGTATACATAGTACATTATATGAATGAAAAAAAAAAATTAAAAAAATAAATAAATTAAATTACTTTTACTGCTTTTACGTAAATGTGTGTATGTGTGTATTGTAGACAAAATTTTTGTCAAAAGTGTGATATTTTTTATTTTTCAAAATTTTCACATTACAGTATATTTAATTTTAAAAATTCTCCGTAAAATACCTCCTATATATGTATACTTTTGTGTAATTATTATATGTGGATGGCATGGCATGTTAAATTATCTTTTAAATTTAATTATCGAATGTGCGAAATTAAAATTAAAATTTGTTTTTTAAAAAAAAAAAAAATAAAATATAATCATCATAGGACTATAGGACATTAAAGCTTGGGATTGTATCAATGAATATCATTGACTTCATTCATTTACACAGTCATGGGCACGACGCATGGTCATGAGTATTACTCATCATGGAAATGAGCGTAGAATTTACACAACAAACAAAGTAGACATGACTGTCATGATGTCATGTTGTCAGTTGTCATGTGAATCGAAATTCATAAAATATTGTGAACACTCGAATTAACGATGAATCATCATAGTCATAAGCATGCATCAAACCATCAATTTTCTCGCATGCTTGCATGACAAACTCATTCTCTGCTCTTCAATCTTTTTTCTCACGTTTATGATGTCACGCTCATGACTATGCGTCATGCCCATGACTGTGTAAATATGGGGTCATTCGTACAGACACACAATAAATTCTTACCTTGTTCATATAGAAATACATGAGATAGATCACCAGCAATTACTTCTGTACCACGCCGATTACAATGCACCATAACTGCAAAAAGTAGACAAAACAAGAAAAAAATGAAATGTATTTTTAGTGTGCAATAATTCTTAAGCTAACCAAATAACTTTAACGCTCTAACCTTATTTTAAAATTGAAAATATTATTTGAAATAAAATGAAATAAGAAACTTAACGATCGTTTAAAAAAAGTTTCTACAAACAATTCAAACGAAAAAAAATTAACTAGAACATTGATTATTTTTCAAACAACAGAATGAACGAAGCGCCATCATTGTTCCATTGCTTCGACTCCACTGCCTTTGCTTCAACTATGGCTCCTTTCAAGATATGTTGGCGCAACATTATCTTTAGACTTATTATAAGCAAGATTGGTTCAAACCTGGTCTCAATACTCTCAGTTTGCCATCCAAAACATTTGTGGATAATAAAAATCAATATTCCAAATTAAAATTTCATATACATACTCATAAAAATTGCTATACACTCATTCTCTTTTCGATAAGATTTCAATTATTCGATTAAATTTTAAAGTGTTACCATGTAAAATGTAGGAAAATGGAAAACATAAATAAAACAAAAAAAAAAATTGATACACCGTGAACCGTGTACGTAAGTAGATACTATACTGCTATTGCTACTGCCTCTATACTACCATGTTACGTATTCGCAAATATGGTATACATACATGTATGTAGCATTAAAAAACAAAAACAAAAAAAAATATCATGAAATTTAAGTAGATTCATTGATTTGTAATTTGAAACACCTGTCGTTTGCATTAAATTAATAATATTAAATGGAATAATACTCGTATGTGAATATATGTGTACATACTATACTGATGTAGGAGTATTATATAATGTGTAGTATGATACTCATGTTCACATTTGCAACAATTTATAATGCCAATATAATGTAACGAGTAACGAATATTTTGTATGTACAACGATAGAAGAATTATACGAGTATACATTATTTACTATATACACATAAATGTTGTTATACACACCTACCTGCTAATAAATTTGCCATTGTACCACTTGGTACAAATAAACTATCCTCTTTTTTCAATAATTTACAACATTCATTTTCTAGTTCTTTAACGGTCGGATCCTCACCATAAACATCATCACCAACAATTGCCTCAGCCATTGCTTTTCGCATTTCATCTGTAGGCGTACTCAATGTATCTGATCTCATGTCAACTACTTTATATTGGTTGCAATCAATTTTATTAATAAAAGGGATCATAGTGCTTATTTGATAAATAATATCCTGTTTGTTTCTGTTATTCTGTTGTTACTGCTGCTGTTGCTGCTGTTGTTGTTGTTAGAGTTTTATTTTTCTGTTGTACTTTTTGTTTCTTTATTTTTATTTTTGCTCTGACAATATTTTCTTTTAATAATTGCCTCTTGTTATAATACAAAAAATATGTCCATGTAGTAAAGTACATATAAATTGTTCGAAATATGTATTAATATGAATTCATATGTAACTACATACGAGTATAAGTATATGGAATGTATACGTTTTGGTTGGGTGTCCTATATGATTTATGTTTTAAACTAAAAAAAAGGGAATATAAAATAGAAAAATTGCAAAAAATGATAGTTATATTCAAATACTGATAAATACTGATAAATATTATCAGTATCGAATATACTGGTAGATTATAACAAGGATTTAACTTGAAAAATATATTCCAATAATATGATACGTGTAACAAATATTGATTGACCATATGTACTTAAGTGCAGTTTCGTGCCTTAATTATAAAAATGATTTATTTGTAACAATTTATCTTTGAAAACTAGACTGTTGTGAACGTATATACTAGCATAGATTATGCAGATTTATCAAATTTATCATTTCAAAATTATATTCAATATATGAAACAAACAATTTAAATAAAAAAATTTTTAGTTGATAAGCATTTTAAGATATCACAATAATTGGCACATGCATAAATGTATACTCATATGCACTCGCATGTAGTATGGTAGTATACGATAGGAAAAATTGAATTTACTTGAAAATAAAAAAAAATTATTTTAAAAACAATATCACTGAATTTTTTTTTTTTTTTATTCGATTGATCGGATTTTATTTTATTTTATTTATTTATTTTTATTTTTTCAAATATACATATATACATAAATGTATATAGTATATATTAAGTGCACGCGGATACTCAGTCCATGGCACCGCCGATCAGTAATTTTATGTCAGATATACATTATTATCCAGTTTATCATCAGTAATCAGTTACTGGTGTACATTGCTGATGGGAAAAATTTTTGATCGACTTGGGCAAGAGTAGTGCGCTGGCTGGGGTTCGAACCGTGATCTCAAAGATCGCAAGACCGACACACAACCATCGAGCTATTCAAGCCCCGGATTTTATTTTATTGATTAAATCACAGATAACAATTATCAATTGAACTTTTTAAATTTTAAAATAATTAAAAATGATTTTCTGTTGCAAAATTACTAATATCAATTTTTTGTTTCTAATCAATATGTTGATAAAATTATGTTTTTTGTTTTCGAACTTTAGAACTACACGAGCAAGAAATACATATATTAATGAAAATGATACTCGTACATCGTACTGTGCGCGGTCTAGCTTAAAATTATAATAAAATGAATAGTTTTGGTTTTTTTTTTTTTTGAAAGTTATGTAAATTAAAAACGTAAAATTTTTAATTTTTTTTTAAAAATCTTCGAGATTAACAAACTTGTTTATACTTTCTATATTGGATTTGATACTGCTGATCAAGTTTTTAAGATTAGACTGAGATCATAATTTATTACTTGAACGGATATTGAATAGACCACAACGCCACAACATTAAATTATAAAACATTGTATCATTGTATGCATACAACACTAGCTATATCGTCATATAATTTTTTTTTTCAAAAATTGTTCCAAATATAGGCTTTCCGCATTCTTTAAAGCACAATATAGCATATTAAAAAATGTCGATGCGATACTTGAATCAAATACGAGCGAGGAGGGAACAATCATAATATATATATATATTTTATTTTGTGTACATGTCTCCCACTGTTTTCAATGCAAGCTAATGCAAGGGCAAGCAAGCATGCTACATACTCTGACACAAAAAAGTATTAGAACGCTACTATTCTCTTGTGCTACTCTTCCTTCAATCTGTATTTAACATTTATGAATGACATTTTTCTGAATGACGTACGCCCTATAACTTAGAAAGTATTTTTAAAATTTTTTATGTATGTATTTTTGTAGAGCGAAATTCTAATAAAAACTTTTGATTCAGTTTATCGTACAATATTTATCTGTGTTTTATTTATGAATTTATCTCAATCAAATTTTATCAAAATATTCACACTTATCATAACACTTAGCGTTCCAAATACTTTTTTGAGTAATTGTATCTCCCCACACTATGTATTTAAAATGTTTCCGCAACTAATACAAATTTAAATATTATATATGTATTATTAATTTTTTTATTTAATCAACATTGTATCTTAATTCTGGGCAAGTAGCAGCAAAATTAAACGACAGAAAGAATGAAATTAATAATTTACAGATTAAAATAAATTCAATTTTTCATGCAGTATTCATTTTTAAATACACAAACGGAACAAAATAATGTAATAATTAACAACAAGCAATTGTATAACAAAACAACACTACAATTATTTATATTTTTTTGAAAAGTTTTCACTACTTTTATTGGTATTGTGGAGTAGCTATTAATTACATATCAGCTATCACTTTTCACATTGATTGATTGAAAACTAAAGTTCTCGCTAGAATAAGCAAAAAATTAATGAAATAATAATGTGACTTGAATGTTGAATGAGAATTATTGCAATAATAATTTCATAATTTGATCTGCGACTGCGATTCTGACTGACTGTATTTAATTTAATAATATTTTAATATTCAGATTCAGCTACTGGGCTACTAACTACTACATACAAATACGACATAGCTTGTTTCTTGCTTGCTATCAAACAGAAGAATGAGACACCATTAGTTAATTTATATTAAATGAGAATACAGAAAAAAGAAAGAATTATAGAGATATGAAATGTTTACTTACATCACATGTATTTATCATTAACATTAACATTATCATTCATGAATTTAGTTAATTGCAATTGGATTCGGAATGGTGCGATTTTTTCATCTCTCTATTATGTGTCTATTAAAATCAAACAGCTTCTTTTCACTTTTCAAAAATATTCAGCTTAACACGCTTTTCAATAGTTCAATACCCTATTTATACGCATAACTAAAAAAAAAACTTTACAAAATTATGATTTTTCTATACATTATTAGCTCTAAAAACCGGCGATATTTTCAAATCGTACTGTCTTTTCCATTTTGTGTAACACCTTTTCATTATTTTCTATTTCTAAGACACTGTTAAAAGTGGAAAAGACGCTGTTTGATTTCAATTCAATAGACATACATATGTCATCAGATTGTTCATTTATTTCAGTTTTTTATTTTATTTTTTATTATGATTTGAATAAATATCAGCATAAGTACACATCTGTTGTACAAATTTATTTATCTGTAGTACTCTAGAGAATTATTCAATTCGATTATGATTATCTTAATTCAAAAAGTGGATTGAATTCGATGTATCAGATGGTAAGATATTCGTGCACATGCAGGAAGTGTATTAAATACAATCATTAGAGTCTTATGAATATAATATAAACACTTCATTTTACATTACTTCACTTATACTATTGACACAATGCAGAGATAAACCATGGTTATCTCAAATGGTTTATCGATAACCTGGTATGGGTGACACATTTAAATTGAAGTGAACTAGTTTATGTATTCATACGACACCTGTTGAGATAAATTCCAACACTAATTCTTTTTCATCTAGTCAGCATGTTAGCTGAGATTTGGTTTGACAGTTTGTTTAAATATACGAGTAATAAAAATAAAAAAAAATAACACTAACGTCAAAGATAACTGAATTCGAAATTGGTTAACAGGATAATTCAGTTCCTAGAAACTCGGTTAACTTAAACAAGTTCTGAAAGTCGGTTATCGCAAAGATAAACCAGAAAACTGAGATAATCATGGTTTATCTCTGCAGTGTGTTAATATAGTATTAACATAATAAATTTATTAAAATCATTACTATAATTTATTCTTTATAACAATGCATATTTATGTAAATAAAACATTTAGGGTATTTGTATTTGTTTTATATAAATTCGAATAAATGGAATGGAATTCGAATGTAGCTGAAAAATACTAATTTGGTTGAACATTTTTAAAAATAACTATACATGACAGTTGTTTGGAAATATCAATGGATTGTTATTTTACTTATACTTATTTGACGTTTGATCATATTTGCTTGGGTGGGTTGTGGTGCGATCGGATGGGAGGCAGTTTTACTTGACCACGCCTTGTTTAATAAAATAACGTTATAACGTTTACAGTGACGATCAATTGACATTTTCAAATTGGATCGAAGTTTCAAAGCTTTGTCATTTATCAAATACTTGAACCAACATTGTATATCGTAATATCGTACGATCGATAATTGACATCCGACCCGACATAATAGCTATCTACTGAATTAACTGATCTTTAAATAATTTTCTATATTCATTTTCGATTCATGAAACCGTGAAATATAATTAAAACTGATAAAAAAAATAAAAAAATATGAAAAACAAAAAAATACATAAATGCACATTAAAATTAATTCGATCATGGAACCGTTAATAAATGTACATCCTTCAATTTTATATAAAATTTAAAATAAAATCTCTTCAACGAAAATTCAAGGATTCTTAAAATAAGAAACATAAAAATTGTTGAAAATCTGAAATGTATTTAAAAGTAGTGGTTTTTCAACGCATACTATAACAGAAATGAAATACACAAAAAAAGAAAAACATAATTTTTTTTCTGAGAAAAAAAAAATGTTCAAGAGAATGTGGACAAAAATTTAATCTATGTAATTAATTTATGAGAAAAGAAAAAAATTTATAATAAATTGTAAAAAAGAAAAATATAATTTGTTTTTTTTTTCTCTTTTTATGAAAGAAAGTACAGAAGAAAAAGAAATAAAATACAAAAAAGAAAAGAAAAAAATAACGTACCAATTTCTTGAAATTAAATACTTGTCAGGCTATTTTATTATATTTTATTTCATTTTTGCCTTTATAAATGCTGTTAAGGGATTTTATTTTTATTTTTTTTTTCTTTTAAGATTCCTTTTACTTTTTTTTTTCATTTTCATTTTCAAATTTTAATTCCTCTTTAAGTGTACACTATGTATGCCGAGAGTGTATGCAACCATCCGTAATTTAAAGATAATATACAAAAATCAAAGGGTAAAAAAATTAAAGGAAAAAGAAATGGCTCACAAAATATACATATGTACGAGTATATAAAAATAAAAATGAATGGGAAGGAAAGGATATAATTTTTTAGTAATTATATTTTTAAATTTTTTTTTTTGATTTTTATAAAACCAAAAAAACAGCAACAAGAAAAAGACATAGTTCGAAATTTTTTTAAGACAATACACATACATATATACATATACACGCACACACACAATAATACACAGAATACAATACAAGCATAATCCAACTTAATATGAAGTTTCTTTGAGTGTAAAAATCATGTTATTTCTTTATCATAATTTTAGCCTTCTTTTCATTTTTTTTATTTTTGTATAACATTTTTTTTTTCATTTTTTTTCTTTTTTACTGATGAAGAAATACTTTACAATGAAAAGGAAATTACTATATATATCGCAGTAATTTTGAAAAGAGTTTAAACTTCAAAGAGAAATGATTAGTTGCATTTTATTCGAAGTTATAGTATAAAGAAGAAGAGAAAAATGGTTATTTCCGCCCTTATTTTTAAAGGTTTAGATATATTTATTTATTTTTTTTTTGCGTCGAATCTTTTTTCTTTTATCTGTGGATGTGAATAATGTATTATGTATAAAATGATAAAAGTTAAAAAATAAAAATTGATTTATTTTAAATTTTTTTTTTCAGAGATTTTTTCCTTAAAAATTCGATTATGAGTATAGAAACAAAAAAAATTACGAGTAGAAAAATGTGTTAATGAAATTATTATTATTTTTACATCAGAAATTTATTCTTATTGTTTTGGCTATGGGAGTGCATATACGTATGTACTGCATTCTATTTAATTATGACTTATTAATTTTATTTTTTGGGTGAAAAGAGAAGATAATTAAATTTTCTTTGTTTTGTTCTTACCTTCTTGTTTTCCTTTAGCTTGTTTAATTTTTTTACAAAAACATAAAAGGGGGCCGTATTTGATTATCATGAAAAATGTTTGTAAGGTCTGGAGCAGTTCGAAGGGCTTGTCATACCGAATCAACATATTTATTTATAATCTGTCATATCTATGATGAAAATTATTAGCGAACCTAACTGAGGAGAACAGGCTAACAACAGAAAGCAGACACTACCAGAGTAGATAAGGTATGGTATATTGATGGAATGGAACATGTTTCTCCTTTGTGTTTTGAAAAAAATTCGCGTGTTGATCAATAGTAGGCAGCCAGCTCATTAACCTATAAATTTAAATTGAGAAAATCAACTTTTCTCACAATTTGTGAATGGAAATAAATTACTTACTATGCGAGGTATTATAGCGTACTCGTATATCGTACTATAGTTAGCTGCCAATAACCTCTTTGCTACTAGCAAAGCTACTAGTTACTAGTCTCTTCCTTTTTCCTGTTATACTTCTTATAGTGTGTAATGCAGGACAAGTATAAAAAGAAAATGAATGAATCAAATTATACAATTACATAACATGCAATGTACTACTTATGTGTACTCGTACATCGTACGTAGTAGTTAGCGCCAATAACCTTTATTGGCTGCTACTCTTGCCTATTTCTCTTTCTTGTGTTAATTCTTTTGGTGTGTGTATAGTGTAGAGTAAGTATAACAAGAAAAATTTACTTTTTAACTAATTTTATTCAAGTTTATTCAAATTATTAATTTTCCATATGTAAAATTTTTGATTTTAATAATTTCTTTTAAATTTTCAAAGTTCATTCATATTCTTCATAAATTTTGAATAAATTTAAATTACTTAATGGATGTGCTGTGTACTCGTAAGTTGAATGTATACATGGTGCACCTACTACATATGTACTTATTGTATGCCATGTATAATTAAGAATGACAATTTAAAAATTCTATGAGTAAAAGTAATATGAAAGAAAAAAAGAACGGTGAAGTGAAAAATTTAAATCTGTACTTCACTTCTATGTCTATACTATGTGTAGTGAAGGAAATATGAATAGCCTCAATCAAAATATGATATTTACGTCTTTTTGTTTTTCATTTTCTTCAACCTTACAGCCTATACGATTAGATATACTTCTTTCACAATCTGTTGCCATGTTGTTCTGTTCAGAGTCAGCATAGCTCCACCATTTTCTTGGCCTTCCCTGTAGTTTTGATCCGGTTATGTTACTGGTAAAGCTACATTTTGACAGATCTGCTATTATCAGGCGTTTTTACTAAGTGACCATGCCCATTTTATACTTTGAGTTGAGCTTTTATGAACTTTATGAACTTTATTCTATAATTTATTGGATTTTGAATTTCATGATAATTTGTAATTCTTACATATAGCTACCGTCATTTGTTCATTTCAGTTTTCCACAACAAATGTAATGATGACACTATCCATATTTCCATCTACTATTCACAATAATACATGAAAAATGTATACGCACCTATAAACATTTTGTATCTATACATATCTATCATAGATGTGTGTGTATATTTTTTTGTATGTTTTAAATATTTCTTTTTGGTTATATTTGTTTTAATTACAAATTAAAAATTTAAGAAAAAACAAAAAATACATACATATACATCCAGATGTTGTATAAAGAATATAAAAAGAATAGAATACACAATAGTTATGTTTCTTGCTATCAAATAAAATTTAAAATTTTATATTACTACTTAAAATTGTTCTTGAATATTTGTATGGTATAATAGTAGACATTTTATGTATACTTACATTTATATGTATACTATTTTCAGAAATCGAAGTCAGTATTGTGCTTATGGAAATAGTTACCTGATGAGGTTCTGATAACTTCACATATAATATTTTGTAGGAAATTCTGAATAATATATCTCTGTCAACCCTGAAGAAGGTACTTTTTAAAATATGTTAACAGGATGTTCCAAATTGTGCATAAATAAATTTATAATTTTGTTCACAAATAATTCTTAAAAGGGAGATTGTGTACAAATTTCACATTCCTGTAAATTTATATTTGATAAAAAAGTAGCATTATTTGAAAATATCATAAAAATGTTCGGTTTTAAGACAAATTTTAATTTTTGTTTGCTGATTTTTTCATTTCTAATAATGAATCACCCTGTTTTTTTGGGAAAAAGAAATACACCATCCCCTTTGATGTTGCCTATCACACAGCGTGAAGGCAACTGATTTAATCAGTTAACACCATTTTGGTTATATGAAAAATAAAAACCCGAACTATAAAATATGAAGTCGTTGCGCAGCCGATGTCCACTCAAAGTATAAAATGTTGATTGAATCGTGTCAGCGGGCAGATGGGCATAAAAGAAAATGATGATAATTCAGGGTTGCCGTAGCTACTGGGAGTATTGATTAAATTTATAAAAAAAATATGAATTTATGATTAAACCATATTCAGTATTTTTAATTTTATTTATAAAATTATGTGTTCAGTATCAATTTGATATTAAATTTTGTATACATACGTACATACATTCATTTTCATATTTGTTTATTTGTCCATTTTCTTCTATTTTGTTCCCTTTATGTACGTGTTAATGATTTCGTTACGTTACCGTTACATTCTGAATTTTATTTTTTGTTTTGTCTTTTCTTAGAATAAGAAAGAAAATTATTTACAATGCAAATTGCTATCATATTATTCAAATCAGCTTGTTATTATATTTTATTTTGTAAAGAAATGAACATATTTCATAAAATTTCCAAAAATGTCACAAAATTACCTGTTTTTTTGTAAAATCTAAAAAAAAAGTTTTGTGCAAACTGCAGCCCTTCATAATATACAATTTAAAATATTTCCCTCGGATTTAAATTGAGATCTGATCACCCCACACACGAGACAGATTTATACAAACGCAATGTGAAAGAATATAGAACAGCATGCCTATCTTGCCTGTACTGACTTCGATTTCTGAAAATAGTATAGGTACTCGTATACAATATACATATATGTATGTTATGCATGTTTAAAGTTTTTCTTCATTACTTTTTATCATTTAATTTTAATAACAAGTAAGGATATGTATACACACATACGAGTGTACTCATAAGAATTTGATATGTACATATGTGTAGAAAAATATATTATTTTTTAAGTTTTGTACGTATATTTAAAGTTTATAGATAATATTCGACTTTATTTTCATGTTTTCATAGTTTTCGTCACGTTCTTAAGTATTTAAGGATATATAGTACATATGTATGTACGAGTATAAATGGATATATTCGTATACAATAATAAGTATTTGTAAACGACAGAATATTATATAAATATACATACGAGTATATACATATGTACATGAATGTATATATGTAATAATAATAATAATAATAATTTTCAAGAAGTATATTTTCACTAATTCTATAGTAGTTTCCTTATAAGAACCACAACAAAACTATTTAGTTACAGGAGGATATAGCTATGTACATAAATACAAAAATTTCTAGTAAAATTTTCATTTTGCATTTATACACATTTATAAATGTATGTGTATTTCTACATAAGAGTATTATAAGGATATAAGTTTATACTAAAATTTACATATAAATGTGTGCATGTGAATAATATTATGTATATGTACTTAAAAGCACGAAGAAATACACATAATATTCAGTATAAATTTATATTTATATACAAATTTCATACTTTACGTTATTACAAAAAATAAAATAAAATAAAATAAATAAAGGATAATAACAAAACATTCGAATACATGAGAATATGATATTAAGTTGTATGATATTTTATATATAAAATAATGAAGGAAATTCTAGATGAATATATGATAAAATCTTTTTCAGTTATACGAATCTATGTATGTATCTACAAGACAAGAGTATAATATCTACACGTTTATGTATGCATATATATATCTCTCTAAATATGTATCTAGTATATGTAAGTAATATAAAATGTATTCTATAGCTACAGCTAGAAGCATTCTTTAGATAATTAGTAAAGTTTTTGTTTAAAGTATGTCATTTTGTATTTAAACATTGAAAATGTTAATCGGTTTTCTCCTATATAGATAAGTATAACAGTAATTTCTTGTACTTACTTCTTGTACTTTTCAATTTCAATAATTACATACTACTTATACAGATCTACTCGTTTATTATTAATAAAATAATATTAATAATAATCACAAATACGCATATTATACGAGTACCTATCTATTTGTTATCTTTACTTGTATGAATTTTTGTGTAGCAATAATGGGCCTTATTATGAGTGTCGATAATATCGACTATCGACAAAATTAAGACGAGACGAGACGATGTAAATTTTGTATTATTATGTAAATCAGTCGCCTCGACAGTAAGATATTGCCATATCAAATTTTATTTTCATTCAGTTTTACCATGTAATTTCTATAAAAATTGTCAAATATTATTTTTTATAATTCATTTTTTTTTTTCAATTTTGAATAAATATTTAATTAATTTTTGTTTTTAAAAACAGAAGAGCATTAAGAGATGCGTTCATGTTTTTTTCAAACAGCATTTTTGGTGATTTTTCTTTAATTAATTAAATTAATTAAATTAAACTTAAATAAATTAAGCAGAATAATTAAATACAACTTATCTTATATACAAAGCATACGTGAAATGTCAAATCACCATAGACTACTATGCCTGTCGATTAGTTTTAACTATGATCGACTCAAAATGTCGATATTCTCGCTTCGAATCGACACTCATAATACAAAATTTGTCGAATCGAGGCGATAGTCGATGACGAGACGATAGTCGATGACGAGACGATATATTATCGACACTCATAATAGGGCCCAATATCTTAAGATCATTAAATATCATATACCAGCGTATAATAATTTTGATTATCCTTAAAATCCTTAAGTATACAATCGAAAAATATTTAATAAAAAAATATTAAATAAAATCATTCTAAATTCTGTATGTTCTTCAACCTCAGTGTACTTTTTAGAAATTGGTATGCTTCCTTGCTCCTCGTGGATTGTATTCTCCTCCAATCGGTCAGTATCCATTTTTGAATATAATATTTTTGATGACTGATTCAATTTTTCGCATATAAAAATTCTAAATTTGATATTCTCTGAGATCAAAAATGTATCAAAATTTACTTAATAATTTTTTTTTATTTAATTTTTTTTTCAAAATTTAAATTAAAAATTTTGTTTAGACTTTATTCAATTTCCTCTACAAATACATACATATATATTGAATTTTATATGTGTACATGCAAAAAAACATAATACATAAGTATCCTTTTTATGTATTGTTATTATAATAATAATGAAATCCTTTGACATTTTATATGTAAGTAAGTACACCATATATAATACATGAGGACTTATCTATGAATGCTTGTAATACTTGAAAAACAAAATATATATATGTATATGAAGGAAAATAAATGAAAATTTTATCATGTTCAAAAAATACTGAAAAAAAAAAAAATACAGAAACATTTTTTTTATATGCAAATTTTTTATTCTTCTAATAAATATATTTACTATGGCTACACATATGTGTATACTTATGTACCTACATAGAAATATGTAATTTTACCTAAATTACAAATGTAAATGTATATACACAAATAGTAGCACATAAATATCACATATGAATGTATTTATGTAAACATATTCTTTTGTCATTTGAAATAGGGCACAATAATAATAATAATAATAATAATAATAAATATATGATATTCGCATATATACACATTTATTATATTTGAAGATTACATAAATTTCGTACATATACATTTATGTATGTAAATATATATGATTACATATTTGTATATATGAAAATATGTAGATAAGTATGTATGTACATGTTTATGTGTAGATATAATCGTATATTTTTTAAAACGTTTAAATATAAAATGAATAAAAGTTTTATGTGGCTTTTGTAAATACTGTATATGTACTCTGTATATTGCTTTTATAGTAAAAGGAAACAGCACAAATACATACTTACACTTTACAAATATGAATATATGTATACATAAGTATATAATGTATATTCAGTTGAAGTAGACTTTTGTATACTTATATAAGGTATTTATGAATAATAATAATAATAATAAATACTTAAAGATGTAGAATGCGACTTCTCTGTGTAAAACATTCATAAATATGTAAATTATTTTTGTACAAAACACATATACGTAGAAAGGATAAACGTGTATATAAGAGTCGCATATACAATGTATGAAAGGATTTTTATTTGTTTTAATTTAAACTTTTGTGCTTGTGGTAATGATATATGTATAGTTTTTATTTTGTTTTTTGTTTTTTTTTTAATTTTTAGTTTCCTTTGCAATTATTTATTATTTATTTATTTTTTTTTTTTTTGATAAATGAAAATGAGTGAATGTTAAAAAGCCCCATATTTTAAATGTTACCATTAAGTACATCTATTTAGTAATGTGTAATGATATAAACGAAAGTATGTTAAATATGTAACGATTAAATTTAGAAGATTGGGTCCCAACCCTATAGAGGAAACTAAGGTCAGGGACATATGATAAGGGTAACAATTATGGTCATACAGATTGGGAGTTTACGAGTTATATACGATTAAACATTCTACCTTGTGAAAAGCTGACAGTTAGGGAGACTGAGAGGTGGTTGAAATCCATTCAAAATTGTAGTGACATGGTGGAAAGTGAAGAAGGGAAAGAAAAGAGAGATGAGAAAATTAATAGTGTTTTTCATTATATTTCATGAATCAGACAATATGAAAAGGATGTGAGTGTACGCATTATGGTGTACCCACTAATAATAAACTGTCATAAACTCAGGATTATTATAAAAATATTTTCCATCGAAAAACATTGCATTTTCATTAAAAGAAAGAAAATATAATTAAAAGGATTCACTGTACATACATTGTACATGTAACATGTATCTGCAAAAAAATAAAAATTACAATTTAATTTATCTTGAAAATATATTACTACTTAACATCTGTTTTTCCAAAAACATAATTGTTTTGGAATTACATGAATGCACGAAAATTAAAAAAGAAAAACAGATGGAAAATGTATAAATGAAACACAGAAAATGCTTTAAATCGAGTGTACACACTATACAGTTTCTTAAAATTTTTATTAAACTTATAAAACTACATACGCGTATATATTTTATTTATTCGGTTTTTCGTTTTTCTCTTTTACTTTTGTAAGGATATAGGTACTTATATTTTTTATGAATTAATAAGAATTTCATGAGTAAATAAAACAATAAAAGAAAAACAATTTTTCTTGAAGAAATATTAAGCATTTCCCAACTTAATACATTTAGTTGTATCGTTGTATTAAATGTAAGTAAAAAAAAAAAAATATTATTACATGTACAAATACAAGAGTATACGAGTACCTATTGTAAAAATTTTCTTCCCTAGAATATTTGCACATATAAAACTCATTATATATGGAATTTTGACGACATAAAATTTATTTTTAAGCGACAAATAAAGTTCATAGGACATATTATATAATGTAATATAAAAATTACACAAAATTCAAGGACACTTTTTTATAATAAATTAGTTACAAGAATTTTTAATTAAAACCCATTAAACAAATTGCAGACAAAGAAAAGAAAAAGTTGAAAGTAGAACAAATAAAAAAAACACAAGAAGGATAAACGAGAAGAAAAAATGAAATTAAAAAAAAAAATAAAGTTTTTTATAAGTTTGTGTTTAATTTGTTGCAGATATAATACAAGAATGATGCACTTAAGTGGATAATAGGGCGGATATTAATGAATATAAGAAAAATTACAATAACAAAAATTAAATTAACAAAGAAAAAATTTAAAAGAAAAGAAAAATAGAAGAAAAATATGTAAGAGATTTATCATTTGTAATACACTTAACCATGTATATAACGACATTAGATTACATTGTAATTATGTGAATTATGGGATGAATGTATTATCGTTTTATGTATCCTTAATACACATTTTTGATTATTCATTCACAATCTTTCGAAAATTATTAAGTCTTCTCTTCTTCTGCTTGAAATATCTCTTTTAAGCGCTACATGTATTCACATTTATCTTCACAGTACTGTCGTCTGTTTTAATTTCTGAATATCATATTATTAATCGATTAGGATTTTCGTCACTTTTGTGATCGAGTTCCATTAAAATCGTGTAAAATTTGTTTTTACTTATTTTTCATTTATGCAATCGAACTTTATTCCATTGCCTGTTAACATATTTTTGAAACTTTTAAGAATATCCTTGGTTTTCCCCCAATCCTCTTTACTACAAAAATATGCTTCAATATCTTGCTCTTATGCTCTTTCTTAATTCGTTATATTATCCTAAATTATGGATTGAAGTAACTGTTGCTAAATAATTTTGGATGAAAAAGTATTAAATATAATTAAAAATTTGTATTATTAATTTCGAGATTATATATATTACCAGTACTTATATACTTACTTTTAAGAAAAACATCTATAAGAGTTCACTTTAAATTAAATGAAAATTTCTAGTAACTGAAAACTTTGTCTTGATTTTTATTTTTCTTAGTTTTTCTTTGCATTGAATTGCTAAATTATCTGTATGCAGATGAATGTATGTACAAACTATATATTCTATAATATTTACCATGCTGTCAGTTTTTTAATAGTAAAAATAAAAGTTCCTATAGTTTTAAATTAAACGTCGTATCTGTAGCTTTTAAATTTGTTATATAAATCTAACTAAGTACTTCAAAGCAAAGTTTTAACAAAAATACCATCAAAAATACTATCTATAGATACATTATACTCATATCCATATCCTCGTATATTTCTTAAAACAGTTTAGTGAAAATGTTAACTGATAGTTGATGGTAGATATATGTAACATCCATAACCGACTATAGATATGTACACATAAAATATGTATACATGAAGTAGTACATTGATAGCGTGTGCTCTTACATTCTGTCTGTATTAAATGAAAATAATCATCAACACACAAGAAAATAATAAAATCTGAAAAGTAAATTAATGAGAATTTTCATAATTCGAAAAAGAATTTATTGAAGCATTAATATAATATTTAAAACTTTTGCAAATTCAAAGATGTATACTTTTACTCGTACGTAAATATGCACTCATGTATTTACGTTGATGCGTATAGCGTATACTACACAACGCGTACTGTACCCATGGTCGGTTCTTATATAGGTTAACACGCAATTACATGGTATGCCAGGTACTATAGTGAGATGCAAATAACCTTACAGCCATCGCACGATTTACTGTCTCTTCCCGTTTCTCGCACACTTCTAACGAGGTGTAGTGCAGAACATGTATAAAGGGGAAATGAATTTTTCTCATGCATCAAAATACGAGTGCATGGTATGCAAAATCCAAGGTAATAATAGCGCACTCGTATTTCGTAATATAGTAAGATGCCAATAACCTTATTGCTACTATATACTTATTGTCTCCTCCTGTGTCTCGTATACTTCTTATGGGGTTGTAGAGCAGAGCAAGTATAGGGAAAAAACAAATTTTTCCTATGAATGAAAATACGATTAGATGATAGGCAAGCTATTCGTATATCGTATTATAGTAAAATTCCAATAAATTCGTTCCTATTATTTACTGTCGTTTCCTTTTTTTCGTATACTTCTTATGGGATGGAGTGCAGAACAAGCATAAAGAGAATATGAGTTGTTCTCATGAGTTAAAATACAGACGAATAAAATCAAACTAAAATAAAAAATACTAAAGTTTCAACCTATAGTACGAACAGTTTATAAGCGGACCGGGCGTTTAAGAGTCTAGCACCGATACTGACTGTACCGTACGTAAATGGTATGGTACTTGAATATGTGTATGATCTATTTACGCATACGTCTTTTCCTCTATAGACATGAGAAAATTAAATTAAAAATGAAATAAAATAGAAAAAATTAATAAAATAATGTACGTGTACCTGTATCTAAAAAACTCGAATATACGAGAATGTACTATACATGTATTATTCGAAATATACTCATTACGTATATGTTTTCTTTATGTTTCATTTTAACCTTAAGGCATTTTATTAAAATTATTAGTTTATATTCGTTGATTATATTTTACGAATATTATGTAAATCTCGATCGATTTTATTTTATTGTTAAATATTCAAATTTATGTACATAACATAGCATTACATGCATAAGTACATACATTACTTACAAAAAAAATATATTTTTTTAATTTTGTATTCGAACATCATTATACTCGTACATGTAGAGATATGTAGCAAATTAAATTTATATGCTCGAGCATTTATGTGTAGTGATATACTGTACTCATTTTCCTCCTGTAGTTAACATTAATTCGAATGAATTTTATTTTATCTGTAGGCAAATTACAATTTCGTATTTACAATAAAATCGTAAAATTTATGGAAAAATAAATTATGAAAAAGTAAAAAAATAAATAATTATCAATAATAAAACATGGCAAAAAAAAAAAAAAAAATCGATTTATATTTATATTTATTTACTTCTTTTTATATTTTAAAATTTTTACGAAATATTTATCTGCGTATCTTCATGCATGTAAGTATATTATATAGATATACATTATGACTATTGGGTTGATGAAGCGGACCACAGTGTCCAGCTATCACTCCTTGGTTCTCATGTGGTAGATTTTGTTAACCTGAACAACCTTAGAGAATATTGGATTCACACATCAGTGGAAATTATATGGTCAGGAAAAAATGAGATTGGGGAAATTGATTTACGTGGTTGGGGGCTTAGAAGAAGATTGGGTTCAAATTTCAGTGGGAGCTAAAGTCAGAGACAAACGAGGAAGAGAGAAACTTATCGTCCAGATTGGCGGTATAGTGCAGGGTTGACTGCTTACTACTTTTAGTTAAAAGGCTTGTAGTTGAAAGACTGAGAGAAGGCTGAATTCAATCCAGAATTGTAATGACATACAGATTGAAATTGAAAGAATGTAAAATTTTATATATGTAAAATATTTATGACTATGTTGAATTGCAAGAGATTTTTTCATATCCTTAAATTTGTTTTTTGTAAATCATTTGTCACACAGTATACACAAAATAGTTACTTGAATATGATTTGACACAGACTAATAGATACTTATTACATAAATCAGGACTAAAAGTTTAAATCTTAATCGAAGTTGAAATAATCGCATATATAAGTTGTCACATAATTAAAAGAAATCCTGTAAATCAGGATTTATAGAATTACCTATATTTGTATATTTTCCAATTGCCATAATCGATCAATTCCGAATGGGGGGGGGGGGATAAATGTAATTAAGCAGTAAAAATAAATAAACACAAAATAAAGATAGAACATATTTGAAAAGAAATGGAACAAAAAAAGGGAATCAATAATAATTATAATTGAAATTAATAATTGAAGGCAGTAACTGAAACTTCATTTACTCACATACAGCATGCATATATATTACATAATAATATGGGAAATGAAATTTACGTAATTGAAAATCTTCAGGAATTAATTGTGGTTAGGAGTTCGCCAATAATGTTGTTACTTCTGTTTACTTTTCAAATTTTAGAATATAGAACACTTTTAAGAAACTTTTTGATATTTTTTATTCAATTTCTTGTCAGTTAATTTAGTAAAATTTTTCAGCTTTTCTGTAGATGCAACATATAGTAATTCGCTTTTTAAAAATTTCAAACATAAATAAAAATATTATAGAAAATTTTCTGTGCGGTTTTTTTTTTCTGACATATTTATATCCTATTTAGAAGTATAATAAAAAAATGAAATTTAAATAAAATATCTTTAAAATAAATTATTTTAAATTGTTTTTGTCCATTTTTTTTATTTCCTTTTATTGTTTTTTGAATATTGCGGATAAAAAGGATGATAATAATTTAATTAAATTACATTAAAGTGTTTTTCACATAAAAATACCATACGGTAAGAGTTACATTGCCAGAAAATTTTCAATTATTACACAACATTATAATAATATACACTGTGTTAGGAGTATATGTATATTTATACGTATTCGTACAATTTATACATATGCTACAAAAAAAAGGAGAAAAGGACTTGCTACCAAAGTATGTGTATGTATGTATATCCTCATTTTTTTTTGTTGGCTTTTAAAAACCAATTATGAACAATATGTCTTTATGCATCGTATACCGTACGTATCCTGAACGTGTCAAATTTGGTCGTGTCGTGTCTATATTATTGAAACAATTTTCACGTTTTTCTTACTCTGTCTTTTTCATTCAGTCTCTCTATAAACATAGCTGCACACAACCAAAAAATATAGGTTTCCTTTTTTTTTTTTTTAATTTGTCAATTTCATTGTTGGTTTTTGTTGAAATAATTTTATGTGTGTTATCTTGCTAGCATAATAATGAAGTAATTTTAATTTTTTTTTGTTATGTTTAGAGGATAAAATTATAATAATAATGATGATGATAATAAAATAATAATAAATGTATTCGAATTGGTATAGGAAGTGATAAAAAAATTCTAATGGAATCTAATAAAATGAATAACTAAAATTTTATACTGTCTTACACAATAATACTCGTACTTTAAATGGTTTTAATTTCATACTCTGAATGAAGGCTATTTTTGAAGTTTTGTAAGGCAGAAGTAAGCTAGCATTTTAATAATGTCCATTTGAATTAGCACACATACTATGAATGCTCATTTATTTACTAGCACCCGAGTATAACCCGGAAGGAACAAAAAATAGGAGGTTATCCAAAAAATACAAGAAGAAGGAAAGCAATAGCAGAAATGAATAAAACCGGATATACATACCTTGGTTGACCCATAAAGAATAGCTAGTAACAGGGTTCGATGGTAAGTCTTACATAGGCCATACGCTCCACAGTGAAGTAAAACAGATAAACAAACATACTTTGAATGTTCATTTATCTGAACTCTCATTGTGTCCAGATTGAACTTGTGTCAAGATTTTTTCAGCGTTCATGATCGTCTTCCTTATTAAGCTGTAAAAAATTGTTTAGAGTATATATATATGTTTATACTGCGTATTTTTAGTAGACTGGATATTTTTAAAAGACCATCGAACAATTTAAATATTAATTTATGAACAAAGTACGAATATATTTGTGGCCCAGTGTACGTATTACTCCCACAATTATGTATTCGAACTTGTATTTGGGCATTAGTCAAATTTAAATGAACTGACGATTAACTTTATGAATTCAATAACAGAATTATTTGAAACTTAATAAAATATGCATACATATACATATACTTTGTGTCCCATTTAAATGAAATTTTTAATACCTATACTACAATAATATTTTGAATACTGAATATTTTTTGTCCTAACTTTAAATAGAATTTTATTAAATTCAATAAAAACAATTATATAAAATCATAATACTGGATTTTTAGGATTAACATTAATTTAAGGAATATGTACATCCTAATAATTTTAAGTAGCAACAAGTACGTGTTTACTCACACTACAAAATAGAAAATTAATTAATTAAATAGTAGATAGTAGTCAGTTAGTATTAAATGGAAATTGGTATATTTTTGATTTTTTTTTATATTTTATTTGATATTTTTAGTCTTATATCAACTACTCTTATTATTTAGTATTACAGAAGGGATACAAAGACATATTTATATTTATGTTTGTTTTCAATTTTTATTTCATTCAAATTAATCCTTAACACACAAAAAGTTGTATACAAAAATATTTATAAAAAAGTATCATATTTATAAATACTCGTATACGATTATACTCGTACATGTATATGTATATAAAATTTGTGATAAAATTTTGTATTTTTTATACACAATATTTAAATGAAATTAGAAAAGTTAAAACCGAAAACCAAAAAAAAAAAAAAAAGTTAAAAAGTATAAATTATTGTACTCGAAAATATACATTATACTTGTATTCGTATCTATAAATCATGAGGTTTATTTTCAGTACATTATATTTTATTTAATGTTCATTAAAAAGTTTGTGAATAAAATAAACTCGTATCTTTGTATATAAATATATAATTTTCTTTGTTTTTGTGATAAGTATTATTGTCGTTTTTTTTTGTTTTTTTTTAAATGAAACGTAAACATAAAAATAAAATTAAAAAAAAAAATTAAATAAAATAAAAAACAAAGAAAAATTTATATTTGAATTATTTAAATAATAAAAAATACAAGCATAATAAGCATGTGATGTATGTGGAAATGACAATAACGCAAATATATACTTGTACATATGTATAACATTGACTTAATCGCGTCATGCATATGCATTATGTAGTATATACATATTTGAATTTATTTTGTATGTTTGCTCTGACACTGACTCGAAAAAGTATTGACACAATATTGATTTTCAGGAAACTGTATGGTTATAGAAAAAGAAAATCATTTAGTAATATTATTTATAAAAATTTGTATATAAGACTCGTATTCACAAACCAAGATTTAATTGAATAAATATCGTTTGTATAATAGCCTTATTATATTAACAGCGACAGGGGCTTGAATAGCTCGATGGTTGTGGTGTCGGTCTTGTAATCTTGAGATCACGGTTCGAATCCCAACCAGCGCGCTACTCTCGCCCAAGTCGATCATTAATTTCCCATCGGCAATGTACTACACCAGTAACTGATTTACTGATGATAAACTGGATGATATATCTGACAGAATTACTGATCGGCGGTGCCATAATGGACTAAGTATCCGTGTGCACTTAAAAAAATATACTATATACATTGTATGTATATATGTATATAAGAAAAAAAAATTAACAGCGACAGCATGTGCATGGCACTATTACATGTTAATCATTACAATACATAACCTCTTTTTCATTTTGCAATATAAAAAAACTAACTCCGAAAATGAAGTCCAAAAACAAATGTTATCTAGGTTGATGTATAAGCTGAAATTATAATATGGCCGGCTAAAATATACCATATCTGATGGACAATCTTGGCCTTTGAATATGACCATTTGGGTTTACATTTTATCTGTATACGAAAACCGATAATTTTTTAAATTTTTAAATCTCTTCTTGTTAAGGCATTCAAAGAACTAATTTCACCATTCATTTCAGAGAATTTCGACTACTATCCATTACTACTTACTTAAATGTGCTACTCCATCATTTTGTCAAAATTATATCAAGGAACTTCGATTAGGCTCAAAACTGCACTTCAACGTTTGGTACAATAATATAAAGAAATTAAATTAAACGTTATTATTTTATTTTAATTTCTATTAATTCTATTCTATAAGATAGAACGTTCCTATGTTTCAAATAAAGTAAAGAAACACTTGTTTTGTAAATACTTCAAAATAATTCTAGAATAAGTTTCACTAATGCATAAGAATTTTATTATCAATATTCAAGAAGAATGTCCAAAATTACCTTAAGAAAAAAAAAAATTACCTTATTGCCGGGTAGCCGAAAAAAAGAAATTCATAAGTTGAAAAAAAGGGATTGCATATATCGAGAGAACATTAGTAGTAATAGTAGCGTCCTAATCCTAATACTTTTTCAGTTCAGTGTATGTACAATATTAGTTTTGTTTATTTTTGATAAATTTTTGTTGCTGTTAAAAATTAAATGATGCGAAAAATGAAGTTTTTTATACCCGTTTATTTAAATTTACAAAACAATAATTAAAGGATAAATGAAAAAAAAAAAATGAAATATATTTTTTATGTCATTTTAATATTTAATATCCTTTATTTAAATATGAAAAATTTTTAATTGTAAAATATACAAGTATGTACGTATATATATATTCTTGTTTATTATCAATAAACTTTTTTTTTTTGTTCCTTATGCATACAGACAATCATTTGCGTGTATACAGAGGGACAGAGGTCTACAAAATCACACACATAAAGGATATTATTTCATATTATTTTTGTTGATTATTATGTACATTACATTTATGAGTGTATTTTGTACTAAGTAAAACCTCCTAAATACCAATTAATTGATTGTAGTTCTTATCAAAACGATTTTTAATGAAAATAAATAATATTTTTGAACAGAATAACATAAAAATACAGGACAAACATAATACACAATAACGATCACATAATATTATGTACACACATAATAATACGGCGTACATTCATTTTAATAAATTATTTACATTTACATACAGACTTATGTATACATATACATGCAAGTATCTATTCATTTATTTTATTCACGTAATAAATTGTCAGAAAGAGAGAGAGAAAGAGAGAGAGAGAGATAGAGAGTGAAAAAGAGATGGAGAGGTAAAGTTAAATCCTTTTAATTGGAAAAATGAATTAAGATTATTATACATATTTGTAAAAAATATAAAATAATAAAAGGCAACTACAAAATACATACAAAAGAAAAAAATGACAAAAATGCATGAGTGTATATATCGAGGAAAGTAGTAATGTGCTTATGCACATGCATGTTGAACTTTTAGATATATTTATTTACATTTATACGAGTATTTATGTACTAAATATGTGATCACATGATTTTTATATTTATATGCCATAATAAATATACCAGGATTATGAAATTAAAAATGGAAGAAAAAGGTAAAAATTCATTTTATGCACTTTGTTTATAACGTACGTTCGCATTATTCACATAACTACATACTATGGCTGTTCGATAAATCTTTGATATACGAAAATATTAAATTAAATTCAAAATTTGCTCTGTTTATTCAACACACTCCTTTTTAAGGGCTTTACATCTATTCCATACCCCATTGTTCTTTAGAGCGTAGTCACGATAAGCCCGTTCCGTTCCGTTCCATAAAAAGAAAAAAGTTGAATATTTGACATTTCCATGTTATTTATATGGATTTGACGGAAAAGCTGTTACGATTGACGGAACGGAACGGTACGAAACATTGAAGTTGAACAAATTTCAACTTTTTACGGATAACATAACCTGTTTCCACATAAATTTTCAATATTAGCTTTTAAATTTACTATATACCGTTCCGTTTATTATAACAGGTATGTTTTGAAACGTGTCGGAACGGAACGGGCTTATCGTGAATACGCCTTAAAGAGAAAATAAATTTTTCTCATGAATAAAAATACGCACGAAAAAAAATCAAACCAGGGATCTATAGGACTGTGAACTAAAAATTATATTGAAACAAAAATTTGTCGTGACTACGCCTTTAGGGTTTTCAAAACAACCAACAACAGAGAGAGAAATCTGAAGAATATGGTGGATGTGGCAACATCTCTTATTGTAATAATTAAGTTGTTATAATCACTTCTTTATGAATTGGTGCCTTGTCATGATTATAAAGAGAAATGTGACATCCATTTTACATAATAAGCTTCCTCAAACTTAAACTTACATTCTCACTTCTCATGTATGATTCACAATGCAGTGCCATATGATTCTAAGAACCAATTTTTATTTTTCGGTCATTAATAATCATTTTGTGTACTTTGTTATGATTTCTGATGTTAGGTACCTCGACAAAAATTCTCTTACTTGGTATACGGTTGGTATACGGCCATTTTTGGACACGATCAACCAATCAATATTATTAATGATTCCAGTAGTGCAGAGCAAATACTTATCAAACAGCCTAGTTACATTCATGTGAATATCTACCAAAGCAAATAATTTATTGTGATACAAATATTCGTGTCACAATACATAATGTACATGAGTAAAAAATAAAAATATTAAATGGCGTGTAGCTATAAGTTAATTTTTAAATTTATGCAATTTTTATTTTATTACTTTTACGTAGGTATATTAGTAGTTGATGATTTTACCTCTTTTTTGTTTATCGTTTACAAAAATAGTGTATACAAAACGGAATATAACAAACTGTTATTTTTAATAAATTAATTTGTTTATATGTATGTATGCGATCAGGAATATAGTAGTAATTTATCTGGGGATTTTGAATTATTTTATTCCATTTTTTATTTGTTTTTATTTGATTTGATTTTATGTAACAACCGCCAAGTAGAATTTATTGTTATTAATGATTATGTACATGTCAAATAATCGAAAAAAGATTATAACTGCCACTGTATCTCTAATTTGTAGTATTGGGAACTTTGTGTGAGGGAGGATTGTGATTTTTACTGCAGAGAAAATGTAGATCTCACAGTCCCATTTAAATATTTCACATAATTAATTGTCTGTGATCATTTTTTAATGCTTCCTGATTATTTTCACACGTTTGCAAGTCATTTACGCATTAGCTCCACTCATATATTCTGTTCCTATTTATTTGAGCTGAGTTCTTTAAATTATTTGGTTTCAAATACGCAGGTAATTAGTCTAGATGCTTATAGATCTTCATCTTATACAATTTCAAATATAGGGGCTGTCATTTAAAGCAAGCTGATAATGTTTTTGATTCCGCTTTTCCATAGTAGTGGGTTTCCATGATCTTCGATTTTGATTGATGGTGCCAGCACACAAAGGCATAGTAAAGGATTATGGAAAGTTGCATTTTGTTTCCTTCTATGATTGATATTTGTCTATGTTCTCTCTATTTAAAAAAAAATTAGGTAATAATTGAAAATAAATTTGAATGAAGAACAAGAATATTTAAAGCTGTCTTTTATTTTTGAAGAGAAACTAAAACCATCTAAAAACGTTTTCATTTTATTTGCTTTTTAAATTTCATACTTTATTGTTCCTCTATTATTTTAAATGAAACTATGTACACATACATGTGTTTGTAGGTATTATATGTATGTGTATATTAGTATGTGGATAAACTTAAACTCATAATAATAATTGATACACGTAGGTATACATATGAACATTTTATCAGAGTATACAGTGTATTTACATTTATATAAACATAAGAGATACGTATGTAATATATAGTTACATGTGCATATGCATATGTACTTCTTATATGAGTAATATAATTTGCATATAATAAATATGCAATGAATAGAGTCGGTCTGTTAAGATAAATTGATTTAATAGATTTATGATATCTTGTTTGTCTTCTTATGAATTTATAATGCATCATGGGAATATTATGCATGTACTATGTATGTATTATTTACTATGTACATAAGAGTATAGAATGTAGGGTATTTATGTATTTTTATATATTTTAAATAAATTCTGTATAGCATCTTAGATTGATGTTTTGAATATTGAAAATTTATTTAAGGTAAAATCCTATCGTATAATATACGTATATACACACACATATACAAAAAAGGATATTTTTCGTATATAAAATGTGTATGGATTAGATGTCTACTATATAATATGCTTTTATCATTTTCTGTAAATAATCTACATAAATGTATACTATATGTATGTATATATATATATATATTTACATATAAATATTAGTATTAGCATGTATTAGTGTAGGAAGAAAAGCAAATAAACTTATCTGCTGTTTTCAAAATAATATAAGCAAATGTTTGCGAATTTAAGTAGTATATAGATTCAAATATAAACAAGGAGAGGAACATCTAGAGTACAAATATTCGTATATATTTACATCCATTGATGTATGAAGAGGAAAATAAAAAACATTAAGAACTACAAAAAGACACTCGCTCTCATGTAAAATAAGGATTCTTATGTTGTATATGTACTCGTAAATGCGTGATAAAATTTCAAATTGAAATATTAAAATTTATTGATTTTTAAGTATTTTATACTTAAAAGAATAAAAAAATTTGAATATTGAATTAATTGTCACAAAAATATATTAAAGGATATACTAAAGTACAATGTATGTATACGCACATTGTACAATTATTGCAAATCCTTTTATTTGTACAAAAGTAAAAGTAAATTTTTTGTAAAAGAAAAGAGTATAAGATCAGATTAAATTATTTTTCTCTTCATTCCCAATTTTTCCCACATAATACGGATGATGTTTCTATACAAAATAATTTCACAAAAAAAACCAAAACAAAAATAAATTCAACTTCAAACTTATTTGGCATTCAAAAAATGTAAAAAATATAAATTAAAAAAAAAAGGAAATATAATATTGAAAAAAAAGAAAAAATCTCATTAAACTGGGAAGATATAAATTTTTGATGGACATTTTTCCTTTATATGTACACATATTTTATATTTTATTATATAAATCAATCCACTTCAAGATTAAACGATTAAGATCTGTCAACAAAAAAATAAAAATAAAAATTCAAATTCGAATATCTGTGTGATATGTCCGCATTATTTTATTAAATTGCCACAAAATATTCACATATACGTACGAGTATAATATTCTCTAGTGTATGATGTATACAAGTACATTTATGAATGCAAGTATGTATTTGTGAATATATAAACGGATTGATAATAATAAATTCTATACACATATCATTGATACGTACAGTCCGGTCTAAAAATGTAGCTTCTTCACATTTGAAAATTTTTTGAAAAACCTTTAGTTTCAATTTATCAGAAATTCTGATATAGAAAACATAAATTTTACGAATAAAATTTTAAATTCAAATTTCACTATATAATCAATGTTTATATAATGGAAATAATTTTGAACTTAATTTCGATAATTTTTTGATTGAAAAACTAATTAAAGACGACAAATTTACGGAGGTATTGATCAAACTGTAAGCAGTGTAGTTCTAATATTTGTAATTATCATCATTTTTTGGATAATTATTTTAAAAAATAAGGAAAATTGAATTGAAGCGAAATTGTATGTATGATGGAAGCATCAAAATCAATAAATCATTATTCGTTGCGAATAATCATTAATTTGCCGTATATTCAAACAAATTAAGTTAAAACAAAATTATTGACATCTTCATTTCTAACATCATTTAAGTGAGCTCGAATGAAATTCGAATAAAGTTTGAATGAATTTTGAATAAAGTTTGAATGAAGTTCGAATATACTTAGTTTTAGGAACTTCATTCAGCCACGAATGAAAATGTTGAATTGAAAATTAAAATCTAGAATGGCAGCCAGAATGATCATAAAAACTTCAAGTCGAGTATCAAGCGATTGTTGAATAAATAACACAAATAAAGACTGAAAAAATGATCATTAATTTGGTTCTGTGTATCTGCTAGGTAGGTAAATAAAATCGATATCGATTTTATGAGTTGTATTAATTTTCAAGTGAGACTATATATTATGAGACGCACTGTAATACGTAAATCGTTCTCGTTCACATACACTACTATCTATACTATGCATATGCTATGATAGAAATATTCCTCTAATACTTTTATATCCTTTTTTCATTTCAGATTTTTCATAAAAATATAATGTAGACATATATACACATCCTAACGTATGTTGGTATATGTGTATTTAAATAAAACTTAAATTTGAATACAGATATAATAAATTCTAATATCATTGACTGAAAAATAATTGAGTGCAAAATTGGTTTTTCGACAATATAAATATACATACAAACATTTATGAGTAAAAAAAAAAATCTGTATATTTATTCGTCCTTAAAATTCTATTTGACTTTGATACATTCTATTATATAGTTTTATATGGTTGTTATATAGTGTGTTTACAATCATGTATAAATATGTATACAGTATGTGTGTGTAATACAAAAGCACACGCATAATATACAAGGAGTTAGGAGTATACAAACGACATATGCATACATCTTAGATACGTACTTAGTCATATGGATGATTTTCCTTTAACAATAAATTTTATTGCTTGAATGGCTAACTGAAAATAAATTTCAAGATGATGATATACTGTATACGGAATGAATGAAAATAACAAAAAAATTGAAAAATAAAATAAAATATTAAAAAAAAGGAAAAATAAAAAAAGAAAATATTGTTTTCGTGTTCAATAATGAAGATAAAGGAAATCAAAAAGATATTTAAAGAATGAAAAAAAAAAAATAAAATTCAAAAAATATTGCTTTATCATTGAAAAACTATTGAAAATCCTTGGTTATAATATATGATTGTTTGTTTTTATATGTATGTATGTATTTATTTATTATACATACGTCATATACATATATGTACACATATGTACGGTATAGTTGTATATGATTCTATAATTCCATCACATATATATGTACATATACATATTTCTGTAATGATGTCCTTCTTTCATTTCAAAATCGCTCTTTTGCACAAATGATTTGAAAATGGATTTAATAATAAAATATCCTTTTCAATATAAAAATTACATACATCCATACATACATACATGTGTACATATACACAAAAGTTTTTATGTACTTTTCATTTTTCGAATAAATTTGTAAATTTGCAAAAAAAAAAAATTAAAATCCTGTTTTAGATATTTTATATATAAGTGGATAAAACTGATAAACGGATATACATACATATACATATGTTTGTTTGTTTGTTTGTTTGTTTGTAGTGTATAAAATATCATTGATAATAATAAAGTAAAGTGGTACTTAGATAATAATTCCTTTTCAGCATATTTCACGTAGAATTTGAAAAAAAAAAAAAAAATTACATAAGTATATTTTTACTTCACAAGATTTAAAATATGTGAAATCACAGTAATAAAAGGATGTTGATATTATATACTCAATACTTGTCGCATTCGTATTTGAAAATCATTGAAGACAATAAAAAATTTCAAATGTTTGGTATATTTTCAAAATTAAATCCAATTTATGTTGAGTATGATATTCGAAATATATGATTTTATATTGCATGTGTTATGAGAGGATTTTGTTTTCTGTTAATATTTTATTATAATATACACATTTTTCTTTTTCATTTAACATTCAATTCCACCTATGGTGTGGGTTTTTTATTCGAAAGTGATATGTAATAATGTTTTGCTAAATCGAAAAAATATAAAATCCGCACAGTGTTTAGGTAAACAGACTTTGCGACACATGATTCACAACTTTCATTCACATTTTTAACATTTTTTTCTTCCTTAATAATAAACACAATTATGATTGTATGCAACAAATAAAAACCAGTGAAAATTTCATTAATTTATAGAAAAAATTTGAAATGGATGAAATTAGTGAGTAACAACATCAAGGGAAACCCAGTCAATTCTAAGAGAGGCTTAACAAAATGGTTGGTCAATGTAGTATTATAGGTCGTATTCTGTCAATAAAAAACATTATCAATAGTCACTAAATTAAAAATGTCTCAAAAGGACAAAAAGAGCTCCACATTTTTCAAATGTAGTTGTTCAGATCTTTTAGATCATTTAGAATTTTTGGCGATGCCATATGCCCTAAGCAAATTAATGGAAACCAGTTATCTTTTAAAGAAGGAAGAAATTTGGATTTTAGATGGTCTGAACAGTAGATGAAGATCATTAATGTCTATAAGGCTCGATTTAATTTCGTAATTCTATTGAATTTTGTCATTTTGTGGAGCACACAAAATTCTGAAAAATACACCGAAAATACACCGATCTTTTTGTGGAGAATTTGTAAACATAGGAAAGACTTTTTAAAGAAAATTCACGAATTTTTTCAGCATGATAACGCGAAACTCTGATTTCAGCTTCAATAATATCGAGTGTTTTACAGCGATGTGTCGTATCTTTCGTTTCGAATATTACGAAAATGATATAAGGAATTTCGAAAAATAAGTGTACGAGAAATCATGTGTCCCTGAGAATATGTAAGCATGCACACTTTTACTTTTTATATACACGTAATTCAATCGTTTATTTCTGTTGCTTCTATTACACTATCATCTTTTATATCTGTTGTTATTCCTTTTTTTGTTAATTAAATTATTATTGCAGTGTTCACTAGTGTTTGTAGTACAAGTGTACATAATATAATACAGATTTAATAAACAAAATACCATAGAATACGTACTACAAAAGAAAAATAGTACATATAGAAAATTAAGTGAAATTTTCTTTTTCATAAGTCTGTAGGTGTTATACGTTCTAATAGGTATCCTGAACAAAAAAAAAAAAAAAAAATTGAAGAAAATGAAAATGAACAGAAAAAAAAAATAGCTACGTATAAAATAACGATATCTATTCAAAGGTAAAATTAATCTTAAATTCGCTCAAGGTAATATTCATTATTATTATTATTATTATTATTAATATTTTCATATTTTTATACATTCCCTACAACATTTCCTTTATTCCTTTGTGTGTTCCTGTTTGTGTTTTTTTTGCCTAATATTCGAGTAAATGATAAATCAATTTATAAACGATTTCTTAAACTATTATTGCTTATACTACGAAAAAATAAAAAAAATGTGTATTATCTGCGATACTTTTGCTGCGTTGTTGCTGGTTTTGTTCTATTTTAGTTAATTTATATTATGTACGTTTCCTAGATACAAGGATACCTACAATTTTTCTATTAATATTTTTACCTTATTTTATATTAATTTTATGGTGTTTTTACTGTGAATTCATTACAACGTACAGATATTATCCTTTCTATACATAGATAGAGAGTGTTGATATGTTTGATGTGTTTGTTAATGAAAAAATCTATTAACAATGTACACAAATACTTTTGTAAATATACGTACGTAACCTTATGTGTAGTCGTATTGTAAACACAAATTTTTTTGTTGTAACTTCATCACATTTACATGCAGTCTATAGGAAATGTGTTTCAGCAAATGTATGTACTTGATGATTACGACTGTATGTGTACCTGTACATATAATTTGTATGTGTCCTTATATAAAAATGTAAGATAGTGAAAAAACAGATACACATAATGATGCAAGTAGAATAATATTTTCATGTTCAGACACGAGTACACATATAAGTATTTACGGAAAATTAAATTTTCTGATTTCCAATTTTCTATTTCGTTTTTTTAGTGTGTGTGTTTTTTTTTATACTTAAGAGAATAATCTAGATTCTGGAGTGTTTTAATCATAAAAGGAATTAAAGTAAATTTTACCATACTATTGGATTGCATATGATATTCCTGTAGATTTGTATACAAACATTATCATAATAATCTTAGACACCCAGACAAACGTTTAATAATCATACAGACAGATGTGATAATGTAGACTGATATAATTAAAATTGGTTTTTGTTTATATTCACAAATAATTAAAAAATCATAGAAAAAATTACCATTAAAAGGATAAAATTAAAGTCAATATCTAGTTAGAAATTTAGCATTTAATTTATTTTCAGTTTTAAATATTTTTTATGCAATCTTTGATTTTTTAGGATTATGAAATGATTTTTTATAAGTTTCAAGGATATATTCGTATATAAGATTTCATTACTTTTATTTTTTATTTTTAAAATTGATGTCAAACGAATTTTTATTTTTATTATTTTGTGATAAATATTTTTTAAAATTATATCTCGAACCAACTCGAATAACGAATCACATATTCAGTAAAAAATGTTTGTTCTAAATTGCTTAAGCGCTCAATGACCGCATCTTTGTTTACACATAAAAATATAGATCAAAACATTCATTGGTTTTTCTTTTATACATCGATCTAGTTTCAAGATAAAATTCTTCTTCGTATACGCCTTCCGTAGTGTAGTAAGTAATATGGTAATATACACAAGAAAAGAAGAAGAGAAACAACTATTCGAGTATTGTTCTATTTTTATGTCCTACTTCTCTTTCTACATCTTCTTTTCGTGTGTATTTTTTGTACTGCTCTGTAGTGGTCATGTTCGAAGAAGAATTTCAAAATGAAATATGATCCGTGTAAACAAGAAAAATTGATAACTGTTTTGTCCTACATTGTCCTTTGTAAACAAATATGATCATTCAACTCTTGCGTACTTGAGATGTCGAAGGAGAAGCAGAAATAAAAGTAGAAAGACAGGCGAATAGTATTTTTCTTCTTATATTTATTGTTGAAACTATGTGCTGTACTGCAGTGGGTGTGTACAAAGGAGACTTTTAACAAAACCTATAAATGTAATGTTTTGACCTATATTTTCACTTGTAAACAAACATGGTAATTAAACTCCCGAGTATTTAATATGTAGAAGGAGAAGAAGTAATGAAAGTAGAAAGATACGAGAGTAATTGTTCCTTTCCTTTTTTCTTTTCTACATTTTGTACTATAGTGTAGTATAGTGGGTAAAAGAGCATATGTATTTGTATTTGAAGTGACAAAACAAGCTCATTCCGAATAATTTTGACTTTGAGGCTAAATTAAGAAGAAGAAAAGGAAGACATTCAAAATACGAGCATATAACCGAAACTTTGGTAATCATTATAACTAATATGTACTTATTATATACATATATTACATAAATATGGTTAGAACTGTAGATTTGTAGAAAATTATAGTTACTTCAGAACGTTTAAAATTTGAATACATCATATAGCAAATATTAGATTAATGTCAAACGTCAAATCCAAGAAAAAATAAAACTAGCTGAAATCCTTAAAACAAAAATATGTACAAACAAAAAACACTGTACTGCTAATATCTTATCGTTCTCAAGTGAATTTCATAATGACGAAAGACGGTGATGTACTATACAAGTATTTATACACACTTATACTATTGACACACTGCAGAGATAAACCACATGGTTATCTCAAATGGTTTATCGATAACCTGGCTTGGGTGTCACATTTAAATTGAGGTGAACTAGTTTATGTATTCATACGACACCAGTCGAGTTAAATTCAAACACTAATTCTTTTTCATCTGGTCAGCATGTTAGCTGAGATTTGGTTTGACAGTTTGTTTAAGTATAATATATAAAAAATAAATAAATAGCACAAACGTCAAAGATAACTGAGTTCGAACTTGGTTAATAAGATAATTGAGTTCTAGAAACTCGGTTAACCTAACCGAGTTCTGAAAGTCAGTTATCGCAAAGATAAACCAGAAAACTGAAATAACCATGGTTTATCTCTGCAGTGTGTCAATAGTATTACACTATATTAGTAGTAAAGTTTTTGCATAATAATAGGTTTCGAAAAATTAACAAGTAGTAGTGTTCATTAAAACTGCTTATAATATATAATAATTCTTGATCTTCACTTCATCATAAACTAAGTATAAGAAACTTTTTTGTTCTTTCTTGCATAAAAATTGTGTATATCATAATTATAGACAAAATATTCTGTACAGTATTGACAGTAGCAGTAGTAGTGGTAGTGGTAATCTTGGGTATTGGTATTATTGAAAGTTTTTCTGAACAAATTTTATTTTTTTTTCTTTTTGTTCCGTCATAGGAGGATATTTCTTTTTTTTTTTTTGACTAGAACACGTAACCAACAACAACATTAAAGTAATTACTCAATTCTTAAAGTTTTCAACTAATTAATTAGAAATCAATTGATTTTTTTTTTCTTTTTTTCAATTTCTTCATCATTTTTTTTTTCACATTCATTCATTCATATAAAAATACTTTTCGACGTTGTTTACTTGTTGAGTTCGGTTTCTAGGTACGATAAGTGTATATACACAGACAAGTACAAATTATTTATGTATCTATATGGATGGATCTATGCTATGTTGCTGTGTATAGCTATATAGTGTACGATGATGAGTAGCTAGAATGTCCGTAAAAAGTTTCCATTGACTCGTTTTACTGATAGAGGAAGCAACTTATAATACTAAAACAACAAACAAACAAAAAATAAAAATAAATTGGAATGCATGTTTAAGAAGCAAAAAAGGAAATTAAGGTTATTGATAGGGAATATACTTAGTAGAGGAAAAATTTCAATGTACGAGAAGAGTATACAAAAAAAACTAGTAAAAGGAAAAATATGTAATTTTTTGTCAAACTAAAAACTCATAGACACATTATACTCGTATATACAAAAATTAACTAAGAAGTATAATGAAATTTTTTTTTTTATATGATATTTCCAGTCGGGCTTTGACATATTATTTTATACGTAATTGATCAAGGAAAATAATTTGATATCGTTCGCATTTACTTTCTGTGTTTGTGTGTATATTATAGTTAAAGAAAGTTAAAGAAAAAATAATTTACACGAATATCCTCTATGATATGTACACAGTTTATATCAATTTATATAGATATTGGATATAAATATATATATACATAATAAAATAATAATTAGTACATAGATATGTATATAATATACATAATATACCTGCACGTATATAATACACTTAAAACTTAACGAATGATGATGATGATTGTTAATTGAAATATATACTGTAAGTTCAATATAATTTCTGAGTGACGATAAAACTTTTTCCAAACAAAAATTTTCTTCATTTTTTTACGAGTCAGTGTATACAAATATATATCATATGTACTTATGCATACCACCATGAACCTACTTTTTCATAAATACATAGAAATAAGAGCATAAATTATATAAGTAATTAACAACAAACAACAGCAAAAAAAAAATGTTATTTGAAAAATTCAGAATATTTATCGATTACAAATTTCATTATCATCATTTCTTTATGTTCTTTTTTTTTTTTTTTAATTTCAATTTATTTTCTAATAGATTAATTTTTATTTAATTCAAAATAATTTAGTTGCTAGGTATAGTAATCGTGTATGTAAATGTATACATATACATATATAAACATGAAAAATAATATATCTGATTCTAAAGATAATTCACTATAGATATGATAATGTTTTGTATCTATGGACATGCTGTACCTGTAGTACAAAAGTGAACGTTATAGAAACACGCGTTCAATACTAAAAATGACTGTGTGTGTTCGAAAATATAATTGGAAAGAGAAAATATTCGAAAATATACTGAATATATTGCTGAAAAGTTTAGTGCATGCAATAAAATGAGTTTTGGCATAAATTTAAGTACCATTATCACTGTGACAGATGTTTAGGATGATGCATAATTTATAGATCCATTATTAGATTATAATAGCAAATGACATTTGACATTTTATTCTTTATTCATTATAAAAATTGCGATTGACATTCAACTAATTGATTTTGTTCCTCTACAATTATCAACGGATCTGAGGCAGAGTAGCTACCGAAGTGCAAATTGCCTGATAATACTAAGGATTTTAGAAGTTATTTCAGTGAAAAGTTTTGTGGCTCGATTTTAGCTGTGCGTAATTGCAGAAAAATTCTTATTATAATTGTGGTGGTAAAAATATAAAACTGTTTTTATTGAATGTGGTATATAAGTCCATTATATTATACTTTCGTTGCCCGTGATCTCGCCCCGGGAAGTCTATATGTGGGAAATATTATTATCAATTTTCAATTTACATTTACGCAGAAAGTATGTTCTATTCTCTTTAATATTATAGTGGAAAGGATGCAAAATATGGCAACGGTTAAAATTGATTTAATGATTAAAATACTAAAATCCTTTCAATTTTATGTTTTTGTAGGAATGATTTTTCCAAAATGCTCATGCAAGTAATTTTTTATTTCTTAACAAAATCCAAAAATATGAATTTCCATATCCCTAACTTGGAAAATCTGTGTTCCCTATGCAACTTTTATCTATCATATTTCATTCCATTTAGCACTTTTGTTTTTCAAACATAAAGTGCTTTTTATCCTTCTTCAAGATATATTCTTTCTCTTTGCCAATTATGATTGGAAACTGATCAATGGTTGGAACGTGGAAAAGTATGACCTACAGATAGACAGATTTTCATATTTATAGTTTTCAAAAATAAACTTAGTCTCCAGTTTCAAAGAAAAATTTCTCAAATTGGATGAAGTCAGTATTACAAAATTTTAATTAACTATCATTATATAAAAATAAAGTAAAATGTAAAATTCTATCCTGACAGCGTCACACCACGTAAATTTTTCATCAATAAATTGAAAATTTTAAAACTGATTTTCACATGTATGTACATACACATAATATCCTCTCTTCTTAACGTTTTGATTTCTTCATCTTCTATTTTTCTTCTATTTTTTTTTGTGTTTGTGCATACCGTGTGTGTGTGTGGGTGTGTTTGTATGTGTGTTTTTTCAGTCTATAAAATTTTATGTTATGCCAAAAACTAGATATTATAATAATAATAAACTTATCTTATACCCAGAATATGTCCTTTTTATAATATGTTCGAGTAGAAAGTGGAAGTATCGGCTAAAATGTATAAATAAACCTTATTAAATCTTTTTTTGTTTGTTATTTTTGTATTTTTGAGTATATTTTAACAGCATAGTATATAAATATCCTTTGTTATTATTTACGGTGTATAGTTCACTCGTATGTTTATACATACATACATACACACGAGTATATACTACTACCTTTATGAAATATTAATAACGTAATATTGTAATATGTATTAAATGTATTAATTTCAAAAGAATTTTTGTTTTTTGTTTTTATACTATTTTCACTTAATTTTTTTTCACATACCTAATCCTTCTTTTTATTTTATAATTTTTATATTTTTTTTGTTGTGAATTTCATATTCTGTTTAATTTATTTTTTGTTGTCGTCGTATATAAGTATGTGTTGTGTTTCCTATGATCCTAAGAGTATATGCTTTGTTTTAGATATTTCCCAATATATGGTATACTAAATTACTAACATCCTAACATACACATAAATACGAGGATGAGGAGTATATGTATACCAATCAATTCTGCTGTTCATAAAAAATTCTATTGTTGGACTTTATATTTTTTAAATTTTTCTTTTCTAAAGTATACAGTGTATTGGGATTATTGGTAAATAATAATTTTGTGGAAATTTTATATTGTTTTCAGATGAAAAGATTGTTTTTTTGTCTTTTAAATTGAAAATTGAAAATAATAATGATGAAAAAATAAAAAAAAAATTGAAATCCAGAATATAATAAAAATAATGAAAAATAAATAAATAAATAAATTTATAATATTCTCTTGTTGCACATGTAAGTAATATGGTATCAAACTGTTTGTAAAAGGATATCAATTCAATATATGGATCTTGGTTTGCTTCAAAATTTTATTTCATTCTTTATTTAACTTGTTAACTTTCCCCGATTTGAAGACCAAATAAGTCTCATTTATCTCCCAACGACATTTAGTTATCGGAGTTTTGACCTTTCCCTTGATGTTTTGTATACTCTCTGTACTTCGTAGTCTTTGTTAGTAGATTGGATCTCATTTGTTGGATTAGCACGTTAACAACAGTTTGTAATAATCTGGTCAATTGATTCGCTGATAGATTGTCTGTGTTTCGCTTAAGATAATACGACTTCACGTATTACTTAGTCTCACAATTTTATATCTCTCCCAAAAGCATCCACTTTTGGACTGCGTGCTGAATTTCAGCTTATTTGTTTTTTATATTAATACGAGCAACTATGTCCAAATCATTTTTGTATTTTCTTTTAACTTGAAGTTGTATTCGACTTCTATATATTATCATTGTGTTCCTCAGGCAATTTTTGATGCACTATCTTTTCATCTGTGCATAACTTCGTTCACCAATAATATTTCGGATCCATTAAGTATGATATAATGAGGTGTTCCACATTCTTGTCGAACAGTCAAGTTGTCAAAATTGATTGATAATGAAAAATTTTTTAAACTAAAACTTATAGAACGAACTCAACCTACAATGTATGATACTCGTTTTACAAATATTCAATAGAAAGAATTGGAGAAAAGATAAACTGACTGAAACTGAGATCAAAGAAAAGTGTTATTCGTATTCGTAATGTAATCTAACACAATTTTTTATTTTACTTAAATGTACTTTTCCTGCTACAAAAAAAAAAAAAACAAATTCAAACGAATAAAAAATATGAATTGCAAATAGGAAAACATTTAGTATACAGGTTACTTGAAAAATATTCAAATTGAGTATCATGTATAATAATATCCTTCGAGAATTTCTCATTACTACTATTACGCTATTACTATGTATGTATGCAATAAACTGAATATTTCTACTATTCAAGATGCTATATGTATTCGTTCTACAAATATAACAATATATTCAAATTTCATTATGAATGGGTATTACAAAATTCTTATTTATTTTTTTTTTTTTTTTGTATATTTTTATTTCCATTCAATTTTATATCAAAGGAAAACGATAAGTAATAATAATAATGTTAGAATACTTGTATGTATATACTTAGTTAAGTGAAAATCAATAATGACTTTTTTTTTACTTCTTGCATGTGAAATTATTTTTGTTTTTCCTTATTAACATTGTTATATCTGGAGTATGAAGAAATGATTTCCGGTATATTTTAAGCGCAGGAAATTTTCGCAAATGAATTTTACATTTAATCAACATCCTCTTGATTGCATCACCACGATATAATATTTTATATGTACTTAAATTTCGAATTTGAAACGAAAACATTCGATAGAATAACGTTTTATTCCAGTTTGTTTTTTAAATAAGTGAAATTTATATTGCTGTGAATAATTCACAATCAACAATGTTCGTGGTAGCCATATTTGTTTTTTTTTTCAAATACTCCTCCAAAAATGACATTCATAGATTCAAGCATAGATTCATGTTCAGTGTTATGTGGTCTATCACTCAGGGAAAAATGTTCATTACTTCATGGAAAAATTATCTTAATCATCTTGAATAATTTTGTGAATTAATCACAAAGATTATGCGATAAATCAGATATACGGCGATTATTTATAAAAGCTCCATTGGACTTTTATCTTTTTTCCTGTAATAAATCACAAACACTCAATGATCTCAAAATCAAATCCAAGCATTATTCATGTTTTTTGTGAAATAGGAGTGGATTTATGTGAAAATATGATCGAAAATTTATGTTACAGAATCGAATGTTCAAGACATTCAAATGCGATCATTTACATGAAATCATTTTTTTTTAAATAAATTAAAAATTGACATAGTTTTGACATTTGGTCACCTCTTATGGATTGGTTTTGAATAAACACTTTTTCATTATAATATCCTGTCAATTGATAAAGTAATTTTTAGTGTAGTTTCAGATTTTTATGAATAAGAATTTACACCTTCTTCCATTTTGTTTTGTTGGCCATCTTGTTTTCTTACTCCATGTTTTAAAGTTTTTCTTTCTCTAGCGCATTTTACTCCATCTGATGCGCTTTGGAGAAATCAGTGAAGTGATTTTTGTTAACTAGATCCCATCATACCTCCCTTTCCTTTTATCTATTTTAGATTTTGTAATAATTTATAGACTACTTACCCACTCACTACTTATATGTGCACCCGTCAGGATGATACTTTTCGTTGATATTTTAATGCTCCTATCCCACAGTCTAAAATATGATTTTCAACCGAATTTTATTTTATTTTTATTTTTTGCATGAATGAATAAAAAAATAGTAGAATATAAGTCGAAAGGAATACTAACTACACAGATACTCTTTACCTTATCATTTTCGTTTAACGAAAAAATGATAATGATATGATACGCATTTAATTTTTATTGGAAATATTTAATTGAAAATTTTCACCTCATTTGATCGTAATATTCACGTTTTAATATTTCTGCACCAGATGAAGAACAATTTTCATAGATTTTATGAATTTTATGACTAGAAAAATAAGAAAAAAATAAGATGCAATTAAAAGAAACTTTAATATTTAAGAAGTGTTCAAAGTATGAAACATACACATTATTTGATTTTATGTAACGCGATCGATATAACATAAAAAAAATTATATTTTGAAGAAAATTTTGTTAATATTCAATTAAATTAACAAAATTCATTACAAAAAAAAATTGTTTTTCCTTTTTTTTCCGAAGTCGTTAACTGCATCTTTGAAAAATAATAAAAGAACAATTAACTGAAATCACTTTTACTACATCGTTTCTATGATAATAATGAGATTTTGTAGTACCTAGCTACTCGTTTCGTTATATGATGCGAATTTCTTCGAAAAAGGTAAGTTATCTTAAGAATTATAATATTCCACCCTTTTATCTTTTATGTATACGGTCTGTTACATTCTTTTTTTTTGAAGAAAAGAATACAAGGAAAATGAAAAGAAAAATACTTATCTGTAATCATATTCCAAAATATTTATCATCATTAAATTTTATGGCTTCTCAATTACAATTATCATAATCATAAGGATATAAGTGAATGTATGAGTATTATGTTGCAAGAAGATGTAAGACGTAAGTCGTAATATCTAAGTATATGACGATAGGCACACTGCCTACTGTTAAGTACATTGATGCTGCTGAGTTAAACAAATTCAGTCAGATAAGGGTGAAAATTTGTTTGTGTCTTTCTTCTTGTACTGTTGTTCTTGTTCTTATTATAATTTTGTTTTTTTTTTCTCAATTTTGTAACCGTTTTGAAGTTTATACGCTCACATCAAAATTATTTTCAAAAATAAGGATGAAATTAAAATAATTTCTAAAAGAAAATCAAGTATGGGAGGCATAAAAGAAGAATAATATTATGATGATGATGATGATGAGAACAAAATAATTTTAAATTAGAATTTAATCGTATTTTATGACTATTCAAAGTCATAAAAAAACGCAATAATAATGAAAATAAAAATGAAAATAATAATCAAACGTTTTTAGTCGCTTTAATATTTTTATCATAGTTTTTTTTAATGTTTTCATTTTCTTTCACCCTGCATAGAATTTTGTTTGTTTATTTGAAGAAAATGAATTTTTTTTATTTCAATTATTCGAATGTATGTACATAGAATTCAAATTCTGTTGTTCTGGTTTTAAGATCATTAAAAAAAATGAAATTTTTATTTTGACTTTGATTTTTTTGTTGTTGCGGCTTTCAAATGTTATAAAAAAGAAATGATGGAAAAATAAGGGGGAAAATTTATTTTCTTTAAATCTACTCGTATATTAATTGAAAGAATGAATTTATTTCATACTCATATAACCTAACATTCAATTTATATACCGCTTGTAAATGATATGCATTACAGACAATATACAGAGAAGGATACTCTTGTAAATACATACTTAAATAGGGGGAAGATTAAAGGAAAAATTTAATTTTCCTCTAATTATTATCGACAGAATTTCATATTTTACAAAAAATAACAATTTAATTTTGTTATTAAATTTATATTACACTCAAAATGCAAACATTAAAAGAAAATCCTAATTTTTTTTCTGTATTTTGATGTTATAAAATTGAATTTAAAAACTCAAATGCAAAACAATATGAAAACAAAACGAAAAAGTGTTCTGAATAAATTATACTGAAGGATTTAAATTTTTTTATCTATGCTCTTTAACTTCTTATAAATTAGGATTGAGGAGTAAATTGCATAAAAAATCTTGTACGTATAAAGTCTGCCATATTAGAGACCAACCTGTATATGTATATTTTATGTCCTCATTATGTGAAAGTAGTAGTAGTGCATGTGATAAAATATCATAAAAAATGCAGCATAATGAAATTTACCGAATTGAATATACCTACACTCGTATATATACAGTGACATCCACAATAATCGCCCCTCAGACTTCGAAATGAGAAATGTAATCCTTATCTACTAAGTATTCTATACGGAAATATACTAAAATATGAAATTTACTCAATCTTCATCTGTCAAATTTGGCCTTGCAGCCGTTGACTTAGAATTAAACATAGTTTTAAATAATTCTATGATTAATTTGCAATAAATTTGGATTTTCTGATGATCAGAAAAATATATCATCCGACCACGCTGGTACACACAGAAATATCCTTGAATATGGTCAAAATACTTTTTGGATCATTTTTGATTCAGAGCTCCATTTTAAAGCAATTAACAGTGTAATTAACTTCAAATACCCAACAATGTTGAGAGCCTATACTAAAAACAGATTTGATTGCTTGACATTATTTACTGAAGTTTGGGAAATTCTCCATTTCTCCGTCCTACAAAAACAAAATTTCAAATTAGTTAGAGTTAGATGAATTGGTTACTCGCATAATTTAGTGGATGAGATTAATTTTTTCGAATATCAGTGTATAAATGTACATTAAGACAAGACTATATGCGTCTATAATACTCGTTCGTAATTTTATATTACCTACCACTAATATTATACAGGACACTCTAATGTATTCGTAGTGGTATATAGCCGTATTATACAAATATGCACAAGCAATTGCGAATATCCTCTGCTGTAGGTAAATGTACTCTACTCGTACATAACATTCGTATCCGTATGTGTACATTTTATGTCTATCAACATTAAAGAATCATTATCACATTGCCAAGAAAGCAGTTAAACTATTATTTTACAGTGTCTTCTATTATGTAGCCTGTTTTTTTTTTTGTATCTTGTGTATCGAAAGAAAATTTTTATGGTATTTTTTTTTTCTATTTAATTTTTATTTTTTTTTTTTTGTGTTATTTTTCTGTTTCATTTTTCCTTTTGTACAATTTGTACATCATATTCTCTAGTACTTTTGATTTGTATTGTACTCTATATGTTCATTCATTTTCTTTTCCTTTTTTTTTATTTTTCTTTCATTTTACTATACAGACAAAAAAAATATTTCAACTTTATTTGTATTTTTTTCGTTTTCTTCTTCTTTGTCTTATATGGTACAAAAAAAAAAATAATACATTTTTTTCTCTATTTTCACAAGAGAAAGAATCACATAAATTCTTTCTTCTTTTTATGAAGGAAAGCATATAAAATAATAATGTTGGCATATGTCCAAAAAATATAATAATTATTCTTCTAATACTGCATTACTCTTTAAAAGTACAATACATATGATATTTCTATTTGAGAATATACGTGTACAAAAAGAAAAAAAAAACGGACACAAAAAATAAGGAAGAAAAAAAAAAAAGGATACAAAATGCAATGAAAATAAAAAACAGAAACGTATTTGAGCAGTAAATTTTTTGATTGCAATTTAGTTCCAATACACATAATAAAATGTACATATCCATGTCTCTAGCCCCACATTATTTTTGTATACATATGAGTATGTATCATGTATCATGCACTATTACCACCTATACCACCTATTTCTATACCATAATAACTAAACATGGTCGCTTTATAATTATTATATTACGAGACTAAAGATAATTTTATAAAGTGTAGTATATAGTATTTATTAAAATCATTATTATGAATGAACGAATTTAGTTTTTATACACACATACGAGTATAAATGTTAGTTCAAATTAAATAGTGAAGATTATTGTTTCATCTTTGATGAGTTTTATGCCTTATTTACTTTAATTATATATTTAATTTTTATTCTGTATAATTTCTTATACTGCAAAAGTTTAAAATTCTATTATAGTAGTTTCAAAAATACATTTGCGGTCATAAAGTATAGTATCATGAATAAAATAAGTACAATTATTATTAAAGCAGTGACTTGACATTCAAATGATTTTCGAGGTAAGCTTAAATTTATGAAAGCGCCCTATATTAGTATGATAATGGTGGAATATTGTTCAATTTTGATTGTAGTCAAAGTAAAGTTTTATTCATATTCCATGGACCATGTTTTCAATAAATCTTTGGAGACTGAAGCGGTAACTAAAATGACCTCAGCCAACTCAAGTTAAAGCTAACGAAATTCACTCAAGTCTGAAGTTGTAACTATATTGGCTTGTGTGAATTGAGTAAGCATCTGCATAGTGTGAAAGTAAGGTTAGTTAATTTAGTAGTTACATGAACATGATATTTGTTACTAGTTAGAGTTACACATACAAAACATAAAATTTAGAGAGAGTTACACATAAAGGAAATTTTTACAAATTTTTAACATTAACTACAAAATGCGATATTTCATATAAACTTCATTATGGAATTGATAATGTTTAAATTTAAATAATACATGTACACATGTATATATTTGACATATTTCACTCAATCCACTCAATTTTGTGTGGTCGGTTCGGTAGGCACATTCACTGAAGTCAACGAAAATTCAAAGTGTTTCGTTAAATTCAATAAAGCTGAGTTGAGTCAAATATAGTTACACTGATTGAAAACAATGGGTGCGTTCAGTTCATTGCTGTGATGCAAGTCAGAAATGCAGCGACTTTTAGATAATCGCTATATACAATTTACTGAACTATTTACAGCGTAATCCGTAAATTATACACCTTACTAATAAATATGTATTAACTTTTCATCCATTAAATTCATCTTTCAAACATGTCAAAATTTGTTTACGATGAATTTTAAAGCGAACTTTTTTTCAGCTGCAAAATATTTTCGTCGCTGCAAAGTAGCGACTATGCAGTGAAGTCGTTTAGTGAGAGAAATTATCGCAGCGATGGAAAATTTTACATCACTGCGTGGAACTGCACGCACCCAATGTAATCTGACTTCTGACTTGAGTTAGCTGAAGAAGTCATTTTAGTTACGGCTTGATTCTTTAATTTTGAGAAGAGTTTTTCAAATTAGTTGACCAAACCCTAAGAAAGACAGAAGTATTAGAATTGTCTATTGAAGTCCAACACTGATCTTAAATGATTTGAAGTGAACTTGTACGCAATTTATTATACACTATAAAAATTATCATTAATAACAGGATTATTATTTTATTTTATCCAAATTTTATTGTATTTCTTTTACGCTACTTAAGTATGTGATTGACTTTGTGTAATTCCTTGACGATTTCCATATAGTGTGCAAATTCCAAAATAATATTAGGTGAGTAGATAGAAGGTGTACACATTCATGAATAATTATGTACATATATCAAAATGTAAAAATGTTTAAATTACATTGTACGCATTAATCTATGTGATTGTGAATGTATCTACATATGTTTTGTTATTGCGGATATAAGTTTCGTTATGTAATCAAATCAATTTTATTTCTATACAAATAAATACATACATATAAACATTTGCTTGTATAGCAAAAAAGAAAACACATTACGGTTAACCTTTAAACATTAATTTTCAAAGATTTTGGTGTATATACAATAATTACATATTGTTTTATATCCTTAAAATGACATGTTTAATGACAACAAATATAATATATATAAAGGTTATTTATTTTGTAGTTTATGTAGTGGTTAAATTATATGATGATCATCATACATTATTCATATGTTACCTTACATATACATTATATTACATAGATATTACTTATACAATTTTAAAATACCAACAAACAGATGTACACACAGCACAGTACATATTTGTTACTTCGTAAAATTCAACCATTTTATTACCTTAAAAGTTAAGTATGCACTACACTACACATACACTCGAACCTAACTATGTGTGTGAGTAATATAAGGTTAAATTTCAGAAGAATATCAAATATTTTATAATCATTCATTACAACATAAATTTTAATTGTTCACATAACAAAATCATGATTACATCTTAAATGAAGAGAGTGATTTTTAAACTAAATGTGTATTACAAGACGTATATACGTACATAATATGAGATTCAAAGAAAATAATTTAAGGATTATGATGAATTATTTACGCTCTTTTTACTATATGCTTGTTCTTATAACGTACGTCTAGCATCTAGTACATATTTACAACTACATAATACAGTTTATTTTTAAAATAATTATCGCGAACATTACACTAGTATATTTCAGATTTTTCTCAACCGCATTAAAAATCGAATAAAAATGCAATGCAACAGGTACTTACATACATAAGAGTATTATGTTGTACGTATACATATTATAAGAGCAGTTGAATATTATACAACACTCTATATGCAAAAAATAATAACTATGCTTACTCTTGTATATGCTGTGATTTTTCTAGTGATCTCCTCAGACTTACTGTGAGGCTGTTACACAAGGTTAATGGCTTCTACCCAAATAGAAGTATAAACGTGTCATTTTGTACGGATATTCCGTAATAAAATTCATATTCCACATTATTAAAAAATCAAAATTTAAATAATCGCTTGTATCCCATACCTACACACTTGGTTTTATTCTTACTGAAATAATATGTGATTAAAAATCAAATAAAAAATTGTACAGATTATGAAAGCACTCTCTAACTTCGTTTAGAGTTTAATGCCATCCCGTGCTGTCCAAAGATGAAATTCTACACTGCTCAATCTCCAAGTGAGACAATTTCTCCCACTATCTGCTAATCATTAATTGTTTTGTGCAGTTAGAGGATTGCTTTTTATCTGTTAAGCCCCGTCATTATCCACTTCGTTCCCATAATTTTCGAAGAGCCGGTTCGATTACCTTATCTCCCCAAGGTCTAACAACTCCACCAAGTCTTGGTGGGAGAAGTGAGACACTTCCCATCTGAAGTCTGTCACTAAGTGCTCCTTAAATATACAAATAGTAAAAACGTATGTTCTACTATGTTCTTTGATAATGAGTTTAATGGTTAATTAACTAATCTGGAGAATTGTTCCTGAATAAATTTCAATTAAGAATGCAAAAATATTAAAATTATTTTATTTGCATGTATGAGTATTACACATAGGTACATAGGTATGTATTCATCCATATTTGTAAAGGATATATATATATATGTATATTTTTATATATGTATAGTACAGGATAGATGTATTTATACGTCTACATAATGCTTAAAATGTAAACTGCTGCAATGAATAATCCCATAATGGACATACTTGATATAATGAAACCGTCAAATGCAAACGCAGCAACTACTCGTACATCATAATTTTTTTTTTAAAGTTTTCATACTTTTTTTTTAATTTTCATTTTTAAAGTATATTTTGGTTAAAATTTATTTTTGAATACAAACACAATCTATACACTTGTATATGTACGTAATATAGATATAATTCAAAGCGTGTATAATACATACAAGTACATATATGTATGTATATATGTATATATTTAGAGATTTATATATCGTTTTATATCGTCATCATGACTGTCATCATCAGCTGTGTACTCTTCGTTTATCCGCCAAAGTACTTATAATTGTATGAAAGAGTGTTTTAAAATACGTCCTGTATGTATGTACATACACCCAGAAATATGTACATATGTGTTTGTGAGAGTATTGTGCTTCAAAAATATACTACATTAAATAATGTGACCTCTTAAAGGGATATGGATTCATTTTTTCTTTATTTATTTTTTTTTTTTGAACTTTTAATGATAGCAAAGATATAGCTAGATATATGTATACGTAGATTTACAGAGATAAATATGTATAGCTAAAAAGGTAAATAAACTTTACTGTAGCTTTATAATTAAAAAAAAATATATTACATACGAGATAAATAATTATCTTTTTTGTTCAACGTAATCTTATATTATGTAATGGTTCTATTTAAAATTCTCGTGTGAGGAAAAAAATTTGAAAGTTTCTACTAAGTAAATAGAAGAAATTAATTCATTTAAAATGGATGAAAATGAAAAAATTGTTTATTAACAATTAAATTATGTAAAACTACATAAAACTGAAAAAAGCTGTATGATCAAACTGAACTAAAAATATTGCGATCTTCCAATCAAAAAGACAATCTCACAAATACACACTTTTATCTGGTGATATCAGTAAAATTGTTTAATAAGAATTGTAAAAGTGTTGTTAAATTTTCCTTTCGAAATTGTGTGAATAAAGATATGCACTGCAAAAAAAAGAGAATGACTTTTCAGTTTTCATAAAAATTTCATGTATTCTGATATTTTCTATAAAGCATTTTTCTCCCAAATTAGATGAGATTTTATGGTAAATTTAATTTTAAAATAAAATAAAATAAATACTCATACATACAGATGCACAATGTATCTATATTTTATGAATAATAATTTTTAAGGACATTATTCTACAGATTTTGTATACTTAAAAGTACATATATATGATGACACACATTATCTGATTTATAACTACAATATGCTGTGACTATTAATAAAATATGACAATAATTAATTATTTACGTATTTTATATTATGTTTGCATATACATATGTATGTACATATATATTATGTTTATGCATAGAAAATATGTGCATTTATGTACGTATACGTATATACATATTCTCTTTTTATCCATTAATTTCAGTTTAAATTTTTCTTTATTGTCATTCAAATAAATTATCACGTTCATTAATAATTTTTCAGATACACGAATTTGAAATTAACAACACCGTATGTGCATCTAAAAATTTAGAATTAAGAGTATCCAGCATCAAATTTGTTTTCCTTTCAAATTTGGACTTTTCTGGATGTTTTTACAACAAAATTATAAAAAATTGTATTTTTTTTTTATCAAAATCCTGAAAAATTAAATTTCAATAGCACTCATGGTTATGTAAAAGTATATACATAATGTAATTTATAATTTTTATAAAATTTCTAGTGTAAAAACGTTGTTGTTGAAATCGAATAGTTTTTCATATAACTATGTAGATCCTAGCCTTAATTTTATTTTTAATTAAACACGACATACACGTATGTACGTCGTACATATGGTAGATACATTCTTATTTCATTTCTTATTTAAGATTTTTAAGTTAAGAATTTTGGTTTTTTTTTTGTTTCCTTTAAATTCATTATTTCAATAAATAATAATATTATTAAACTGACAAATGTGATGCGATTACCTGGATATTAATTTGAAATTCGATTATGTATTAATCACTACATATCAGTGGAAATACATACATATATGAGATACGAGTATATAACATATAATTTTCATTTTATTATTATTATTATATTTTGTTGATGTTGCTATTATTGTTATGTAAGTATTTTATACATACTCGTGTGTATCAAAATCAATAATACGTCAATTTGAATGATGGATAAATTATAAATGAAACTTTTAATTAGCATAATGTAATGACAACGTATATTTAAAATATATCTATTTGTATATATAAAAATATATACACACATTTCGATGAATTTACATATATCTATACATATCCGAAACAAATAAATGTAATATCAGTCTCATGAGTTTTCAATATTATATTATTATATCGTATGTATGTCAATTAGGTACAGGGATATACAGTCAAATCTAGTAAATGTATTTTGTACAGTATTTAACTTTAGATACTATTTTAATATGTATGTACGAATGTATAAGTAAATTCATTCAAATACATAAATACTAATTTTAATAGTTAATGGTATAAAATAGTGTGCCACCACCACCATCATCAATATTAGTATACACAATATGTATACATTTATTGACGATATGATTTGTATATATTTTTGTCAATATATTGAAGTTAAATTTTAACCGAATTTAATTCAACTGAGATTTGCATTAGCATAAATATATGCAATACAGATGTGTGCAAAATTATAGTTATATGTAGATATTGCCATTGAACAAAGTTAAATGGGAAGACAATGCAAAAGGAACTATTTACTCAATATGGGGGATTGGAAAGTAGCAACAGGGGATTGAAATGCGTGGAAGAGGATGTTACAGGATGCAATGACTTGTCGAGGAAGTGGGGAGCACGAATGCTATTACGAGGTACTTAAAAAATTTGACTGATAATTTTTTAATAACAGAACAGATATAAAAAACAACATAAATAGAAGACATATAGATATCATTATTCCTGCAAAATATTATCCGAAATGAAATTTGATAGAAAATTTAATACGGACTAATGTACTATAAGATGACGTACTATGAAAGCAAATTTAAAAACAAGACCTTCAAAGAAGTAGAAGATATTATATAAGAAAATGATATATTACAAAGTGGCAAAATATATACTTTGAACTGTGGATCGATAAATGAGCAATTCGATTCTACAGCTAATGTGGAGTATTAGAAGGCCTCAAACAAACAGTTTTGTTATCGTAGATACAAAAAGAAAATAATAATTAAATATATGATGAATTTAGCTTCATTCAAAATCGTACAAATTTCAGCATTGCTATTATTTAGCACATATCTGTATTTTATATACGCAGGTATATTATCGTTATAACATAGACTATGGTTATAACATATGCATTATATATTATATGTTATACATAGAATGCTCCAAATTCCATGACATAGTATACAAGTATTGCTATACAAATATCAACCCACGTTGTATGCGTTGGGAAATTAGTTATTGTGTGTGTAATATTTATATTTGTATTCATTGTATTTAAAAACGTACCTATTTATTTATATTCATTCGTATGTATGGATATGATGATAGGTATGGAAAAGTTAAAATCGGGACTAAACTCGCATCATAACATCATACGAAAGGATAAGCACAATTGAATAAACACAGGGCTAGGTAATTAAAAATGTGATAAACTTTAAATTTACATAACTAAAATAAATTTAAAAAAAAATTAACACATTTCTATAAATTGTGACTACGAATTAAGAGGAAAATTGATAATCATTTGCTCGAAAATGAAATTTTCTTATGAATCTAAATACTAGTGCATGCTTTGCAAGGTACTGTAGAGCATACATCATACTATAGTCAGCTGCCAATAACATCATTGCTATACTACCTACTACTCACTACCTCCTGTTTCTTGTATTTCTTATCTCTACCTTTTTTTTATGGTACATAGTGGAGAGCAAATATAAAAGGGAAATTAATTTTTGTCATGAATCAAAATACGAGAGCATGGAGTGCAAGGTACTACATGGTACTACTAGCGTATATATCGTACTATGTTAGCTGCCAATAACCTGACTGCTACTACTTACTGTTTTCTCTTGTTTCTCGTATACTTCTTTTGATGTATGTAGTACGTAGTACGTAGTACGGAGCAAGTGAGAAGAGAAAATAAATTTTTCTCATGTATGATAATACGATTAGATGGTATGCAAGGTGCTACTACTGTTCTCGTATATTATATTTTTACTTACTAGCTACTTAATATTCTTCCTGTTTCTCGTATACATACTTGTTTTAGTGCGAACTCCAGAGCAAGTTCAAGTGAAAATGAATTTTTTTCATTAATCAAAATAAGACTGCTATGATCGTACTCCTTGTAACTTAATTACTACTGCTACATTCTTTCTTCCAACTTAAAATCAAAATCTATTCCTCTAGAATGAAAAATAAATTCCCTGTCAACATTTTACTATTATCGTCTGTGATTCTAATAATTAAGAATTTCTGAAAGAATTAAAAAATAAAAAAATATATTCGAGAATTGGAAAAAAAAATTCATTTAATTTTATTTTTTCATTAGGTGCTTTCGATTTGTCAATTTCAAGTCAATTGCGAGTAGAAAAGGTAAATATCTGTGCTAAACCATCTATTCGCAGATACTCGTGAAAAATGTTTCAAGTAGCTATGGCTAGTAGATGCAAGTAGTTACGAATAATTTTTGTGTCGTTCGTTTTAAAAATTTATCCTAGACACATTTTAGTAATCGCAACTACTTGAAATTGCCAAATCGAAAGCACCTATTATTTTCGAATTATTTGAATTATTGTTCGTATTACAGGAAAATTACTCAAAGCTTTAAAAATTATAATAAATTGAAATTGATCTCAGTGCAAGAACATGAAAATTAATACGAGTATATTTGTTTTTCTCATTCAACAATATAGCTATCGATTAATTATTCAATAATAATATTCATTTTCTTACTATTAATTTTTTCTTGTTTTTAAATTCAATCGTTTTTCATGTTTACGAGTACATAAATACATAGTTTGTACTATGTATTGTAAGTACATACGGATATTTATACACTTAAACACAATTTTTTTTTAATTGATTCAATAAAAGCTCTTTGAATATGACCAAAAATGAAAAAAATAAAATATTCAAGGGTTTATAAGAAAATCAATTAATGGAAAATCTTTACGTACTCATATATGTACATTTATACGTACTGCATTATTTGTATAAATGTATGTATATGCATGAATGTATATACGATGTGATGTGTATATGCCTTATGTAAAATAGCATATTAAATAAACTGAAAATCATAAGTGCATAAAATATTTTTTTCTCAATTATTATTTTGATTTTTTGCCTTTGTATTGTTCTACTTTCGTATAATTCATTTTATTTTTTTGTTTTTTTTCACAGGAATTGATTTTATGAAAGATGATAAGCAGATTATGTTAAAGGATTATTTTACAAGAAAATGAAAAAAAGAAAATGAGTAAGACGGTTATTTTCTATTTTGTTTTTTTCTTATTCCTTATTTGTTTTCAATCTGCATGAGGATTTCCTTTGATTTTTTTTGCATTATCATCTATTTTTTGTACACCCAGCGACATAAAAAACCTCACACTTACGAATTTTGCAAGATTTTTGGATTTGATGTCAATTCATTTGAGTTTTATGACTTTAACGAACAATAATAATTTTATTCAATGTTTTTCAATGCAACTCTTCTAATTTTCTTATTCTTTTCACACTTATATGTAGAGACCAGCTCTCTTGCAGTCCACGACACCGCCTTTCTCTGTGTTTTACTTTTTATCTTTCGAGTTCTATGGCTAATGAAATTGCCTTAAATTTTTTACGACATTTGCCAAACCTTTTGCCATTGAGCGGTTTACTGGTCTGCTTTTTTGTGAACGTTTTGATATCGTTTTTATACCCCAAAATCTTTTCCCACGCATTGTCTAGCCATCTTAATATATTCAATTTAATTTATGTTGCCATTTCAATATCCTTGAGATCTTATACGAAATCCAGACTTTTCATTTTCAAATTAATTAAGAAGCAATGAGACAAATATAAGGACTTTAAGATCCTCTCGATCTCATATAATAGTACAAATCTGATAAAATATCTATTTAATTTCCTAAGTTCGGGAAGATAGCCATCTTCTCTAATTGTATACAAGGATGAAAGATGAATTATAAAAGAAATCAGGAAAAATAAAACAGCACATAAATGTGAATAAATATACAAAATACTGGAGAGTAACACATGTGTTGCAGAATGAAAATTTGTTATAAGATACTGAAAAGAAAATCCTTTTTCAGATTTATGTATTTTGAGGATGGATTTTGTGTACTGATTAATACGTATGTGTATTATGTAAAATTTAAATAAGTAAGAAAGTGTCAAGACGAGAATACATTATGTATATTTTTATTTTATACCAGAATATACACGTATTATGTATGTATGTGGAAATACTCGTATTAAGTGGGTATGTGTGAAAACTACTCTGTTCACAATATTTTTTTATCTTTTATATTTGAAAAAAATTGTTTTGAAATTTTTTATGTTTTGTAAAGTTTTTTTTTTCTTGTGTATGTGTGCGTGTAAAATTATTCAAGGTTCTTACATGGGTCCTTACGAAATCATATAAAAAAGTCAATTTTTGATAGTTTTGCATAGGTCATGTTCCTTTCATCCCTAAAATAAAATCTGGAATTTAAAAATTTAAAAATGTAAACACCGAACTTAAAAAAAAAAATTAATAAAAAATGTAAATACATTGTACTATATGTATGTAAATTGAATAATTTTTTTTTTGCACATATGTAATACCCACATATTCATGTATAAGGCATTAGTGTGATGACATTATAAAATAAAAAAATTTGCTTTACATATAGTTACATAAAGAAGAAAACTATTCACATTTTCTTTAAAAAGAACGAATGAAATTTGTATTATGTAAAATATACAGGATGTTCTTGTTTTAGCTAATTCCATTTTCACTGAAAAAATTTCTGTAATTATTGGCATGATTGTCCACAGCCAAGATGTTATCGAAGTCATTTTGATTTGTTGAAAATTATTCGTTAAGAATGGAATTAATTTTCTAAATCAAATCTTTAGGTAAGATACTATAGATGGCATCCTGAAATGGAAGCAAAATTATTGCGGAGAACAAAAGTACCAAATTTGGAAGTTATGGTTGATGGGTAAGAGAGGTTGATTATTGATTTATTCGTTAAGATAAATTTTCAATTCATTTCAGATTTGCCAGTTCTATTTTCTAAAAACTTAGGCATAAACTAATAATTGTTATGTCATTCTGCAACTTTAACAGAGTCTACACTCTACATACAAAATATGTTCATTCAAACACCCTGTATCCAAATGCAAGTAAATGCATACATAAAAATCTGAACTGAACAAATTCAACAAGGATTTACAAAATGTATACATTATGTACATGCATGCTTGACTGTGAATATAGTTTTACTTTTGTGGTTAACAAAACATTTTTTTTTATTGCTTTTGTTTTCTTTTGTTTTAAAAGTGCGAAAGTTTACTGTATGATACCAAAACCTTAACACATCAAATAACTACATGCATATTAATACTGAAGAGTATGTGTGATTAGTACGATACATAGTGAATAGGATGGGATGGGATCTTGGGATCGAGATGATACTTTTGGTGTGAGTTAATCAATGTATACATATATGATACATACAAATAATTTACTCTCGTATATGCGTACATTTCCAAGTAAGTAGCTGAGCGTTAAATTAATTTGCTGTATTGTACATACATACTTTGTGAAATAGTGTGCTAACATTGGAATTTATTTTTTTTTTTTTTGCACATGTTGTCATTTATCTCTGTAGTCTGTTTGCTGTCCTAAAAAAAATAATTTTTTTTCAGATTCAAATGCATATTATGAGCATCACATGTAATATGTCTACGTCTTGTGTGTGTGGGTGAATTGTATATTGTTTCTTTGTGATGGAATATGAGAAGAATGCATATTTTAATGAATTCCTTAGAGATATTGTAATGAAAAATGTGTATTACTTACACGGTCTCAAAACGAGTAGCTATGTAATTAATGTCTTTAATTTTTTGTTGCATATTCAAAATTGATAAAAAAAAAATTATAAATCGTGAAAAGGACATTGTACGAACATATAAAGTACACGTGTGAGCGTAATATTTCTCTCTTATTTATCATTTTTTATGTATTATGTTACTTGTATAGATGTATTGTGATCTCACATAATGGAAAATATATTTAAATTTTGTTCAGTTTGGAACAATGATGGTATCTGTATGTTTAAACCGAACTGCTATACTACATACATATGTATGCGTCTTGACAAATTTTCAAATTTGTATCTTACTAAATTTCCAATAATTAAAATGGATAAACTTGGATAGAAGTTAAAAGCAAAATATTTGGATAATGAACCCAGGAAAGCTGGCTCTACATTCCTCCTAGAGTATGAATATGGAAATTTGTCAAACTTCTTTAGACCTTGTTTACATAAGTAAAAGAAACCACACACACGCACGATCCTTCACATAAGTACTATATAGCTCGGCATGTAATAAATATTGGTGCTTATTATGGTTTTCGATTCGATGGTTGATCGAAAAATCTTGTTCGATTCGATTAAATTTAATTTTGGTATTATGTAAGTTAATCGAACGACTGAAAATGTCAGATGTCATTATTTTGAATTATTGTGAATATTTTCTTGTTTAAATGATATCTTTTTTAAATTTTCTGTGGAAAAATTGCATGAAATGTATTTTCAAAATAAATTTATTGAAATAATTGTTTGTTTAACTGTGCTGTTGTGATAATTATTTTGAATCTTCATATAATCAGTGGAAATGATAAGCGTAGAGCTAGGTTTTTATTCGGATTCGGAGGAAGAAAACAATGCAAATGAAACTTATTTACTAAAACAAACAAGATTCATAAGAGATGAATCTAATCCTCTAGATTTGGATGAATTTTGGTAAATTATTAATTTTTTTTGAAGATTATGATAATGATGAATAACTTAAATTTCTTATACAGTTTTAAACAAACATTCCGTTTAACAAAAGATGCATTTATAAATCTATTGGAGAATATATCCCCGAAATTGACTACATGAAAGCGGTCTTCCTCTATACCAGAGATTATAAAATTAGCGTGCCCCTTAAGATTCTTCGCGCAAGGATCCTACCAAAGTAGTGTAAGAAACGATTTTCATTTAGGACTAGTACATTCAACAGTTTCCGTGGTGCTGAAAGAAATGTTGGACATTTTAGAAGAGTGCTTGTGTGTTAAATGGATAAATTTAATCCGCACAGAAAAGGAAAAAGAAGAGGCGAAGCTATATTTTTATGAAAAGAGTGGACCACACCACAAGACCACAAAATGACGATCCGATACGTTGATGCCAAATATCCAGGAGCCACTCATGATTCACTGGTGTGGAATTTGTCTGCCGGTAAGAGTGAGTTCGAGGAAAGATACCAAAACGGAGAAAGGAATACTTGGCTTGTTTGTATAATAAAATGAAATTTTATAAATTTTGAGTTTTGTACATATATACATTTTATAAAAAAAAACACTGAAAGCTTTATATACTTACATTTTTTTTGAACTGTCCATTTTTCTAAATGTATTTTGTTCACTGTTGTTATACGTAAATATGACAATTCGTCAGTAAAAATGTGATCGAATCAGCTGTTCGATTTAATAGAAGGCTTCGAAAAAAATCGAAAACTATAATAGCGACATTTTGAATTTGACAGATATTCGATAATTTATCGAAAATCATAATAAGCACCATTATTTGTTTATTTAACGAAGTGCATGGGACGCCCTAAAAATTGCACATTATATCATCCTGTATGTATCATGTTTTATTACAGTTTTTAAATAGAATCTTATGTGGGTGGATGATACAATTGTATTTTATGTTTAAATTTATAATACAGCATCAGGTGTTATATTTACATTTTATTCATGCTCATACAATTTTTGCAAATGATGTTATGCACATACTCGTACATGTTACGTATTTTGTATTTATACTTACACTTTATGCCTATGTACATGCACACAGAAACAAGCGTCATACACATCGTATAATACTTACCAGTCTGTTCTTAACGTTCATAATACGCGTATCCATATGTATGCGAGTACGTTATGTGAGTATATAGTTTAGTTTCGTTTTTATATATTTTATGCACTTCTCATATTCGTACATGTAACACACACAATGAAAAATAAAAAGGTGACGGACAGCTAAATGAATGAGAAAAACTATATACTACACATAACATAAAAAGGACACAACAGAAAAAAAAAATTTTTTTTTTTTTTTACTAGTTTAACGTCAGCTGAAAAGTCATCTAAATCTGTTAGTGTCATTGCATTAGACATTAAAATGAAACCAAATAGAAGAGAACATTTAGAACTTCTATATAGTACTCTACGACTCTACTCTACGAACAAATAACAGAGAATATGTATGTATGTATGTATGCAAGTACATTTATGTATGTACATTATTATGTTGGTATACTTTTATTTATAATTGATCTACATTATATAAGGATAACAGAATTCGTATAATGTGTGTATTGTATTATATACAGTATTATACAGTACAGGAATAATACAATGTATGAAGTATATTAGAGCAAATGAAAATTCTAATAACACAAAAAAAAAAAAAAAAAAAAAAAAAAGGTTCTCATTTTTTTTTTATTTATTTTTTTTTGGAAAATGAAAAAGACATTTTCTTTCTTTAAAATGAAGTAAAAAAAAAACAACAAAAAACACAGAGAAAAACAAAAACCGACCGAAAAAATGAAAAATAATCAAAAGTAAAATGAATTTTTTTTTTTTTGTATCTTATTTCGCTTTGGGCAATTTTCATCATGTACGTACTTATGTATACATAACATACCTAACAACACACACGATTACGAATGTATATGAGTATACGTATTCGCTTCTCCTTCTATATGTCTATTGCCTTTTGTATATGTGTATGTATTTTTTATAATTTCTTTTCATTTTTCTATTTTATTTTTTTGTGTTATATTTTACTATTTGTTTGTTTGTTTGCTTGTTTATTTTTGTTATTTTTATAAGCTATATATTTGAACTAATTTCTATTTAAAAATTTTAAAATAAAAACAAACGAAAAAAAAAAAAAACAAAATAAAAACAAAAAAAAAACATGAAAGAAAGGACTAAAACCATTTTATTTGTGTTGTATGAATCAAACTTTGCTTTATTCCCTCTGTATTTGTTGTGCACACATTAAGGCTAACGAGTACATATACTCGTAATGTTCATACTCATGTATTATCACAGTTTTTCTTTTAATCAAAAGAAAAAATAATAGGTGTATCATGTACATATAATATTAAAGGACATGAAGTACTCATGCATACAAAAATGTTATGTACATACATTGAATTTTGTTGTTGCTATATTGTAGTAGAATTTATTGTTTTTTCAAATTTAAAATGAAAATTAAAAGAAAAAAAAATTGTATTTTCGTATTAACAGAAAGGTTTTGTTTTTGTTGTTTCAAATATTTTCAAATTCAAATTTAATTTGGAATAAAAACAAAACAAAAAGTGGTACTGATCGATTGAGGACATTTTCTATATGTAACGGTAATCCTTATATATATATCAATACAATATAATTGGTTTGTCTGCGCTCATGGAGACGTCTGGATCTGGATCATTCTACAGCAGACCAAATCCCAGAATCCAGAATATGGAAGTTTCAAATTTGATTTGTTTTTCTCATTGCATATTTGAATTTACTTACTGTAGATTTTATGGCCTGTGTAAATTTATTTTAGTATGTATATTAGGTTCTATCAAATTCTTCCACATATCCTTAGGATGGCCTTAGTTTCTTGTTCCTTTTGGATTTAGGTTCCAAGTGCATCATCTTCTTCTTCCTCTTAGTGCAAAAAATTTGTCAAAAATACTTTTTTTTTCAAGTAAATTATAAAAGGAATCAATAAGACGAAAGCAATCTTCAATGTTATGTCTTGAGAAAATTGTACTTATGCTTGTACTGTACATTTTTACAGATAATCCTACTATCACTGCTACTAATCTTATTCAACACAAAATAATAAAATCAGTTACCTACCTATACAGTTTTCTACTTTTATCATTTATGCGAAGAAAAAAATCTGTCATTTAAATATCTGTCATATAAATGCGAGAATGAATAAATTTCACATTTAAAATTCAATTCCCTAATGCATTTAAGTCCTTTGTTACTATCTTTTACATAACAAAAAAAAAAAAAAAAAAAAAAAAAGGATAAAAATTCATAAAATAAAATTGTTGACTGTTTGTAGAAATTTTTAAAATTTTCAAATGTCAAAAAATGACAGATATGATGTGCGTGCGTATATACATTTTTATGACTTATATTTTTTGTCAGACATTTTGTTTTTTGTTTTGCTGAATAATAACAATTTAAACGATATCAATTATTATTATGACGTGATCTATGTATCCTTAATTGCTTCAAATTCAATCTCGAATAATCTTCTTTATACCGTACGAATATTTACTGTAAATGTACAAAAATTGTGCACATGATTTTATACATATTTTTATTTAGCTGGCAGTTTTGTGAAATTTTTAAATAATAAATTTCATTTAAATAGACTCTGTAGATTTTTAATTTCCAGTATCATCATCGTGTCCAATTATTTGGAATGCGTTAATAAAAAGGAGGAGGAAAAGAAAAATTCAAAATTTTTTAAGTACTTAAAACACGAAAAGATAACAATCTAACAAGGCAAAAGTATTCGAAATGAGTCACAATAAAACGAAATTAATTCAAATAAATTTTATTTTTTATTTTTTTTTTTGTCGTTTTGTTTAAATAAAAGATCAAAAAATTTCCTCACAATTTTTTTTTTATCTTTACATTTTAATATTTTTGTGTGCTTTGCACAAGAGAAATAAATTTAAATGTCCGAAACATTCGTTTTTCCCTTTTATATTTTTTCATCTTTATCCTTTTTTTTTTTCGTTATTCAAGTTTTCACTGCTTTGCTGCTGTTGCTCTATACATATGTAACTCGTTTGACCAGCTTTTAAATATTTTGTGTATACAGGGTGTCCGGAGTTCGAGTGCAGGCATTTTGCCAGTCGATAGGTCTTGCTGAAAAACGAAAAAAATCATCTGGCAAGGGGGGGGGGGTCTAATATCAACGGGTGAGGATCTAGGGGGATCAAAAGTTTTTTTTGAGGTCAAGTGACTTGTTTCCTATTTGTGGTCATAACTCACAAAATCCTTTAGTCGTTTCGAATTATTTTGCATTCATTGCAAAGATAATTAATCAGTCTTTACTTTGATACTTGAATTGTACAGATCGGTCAAGTGATGACAAATATATGGTACATCAAATTCAAATTTTCATTGGAAAAAAATGCAAAATTTTGAGTTCAAGTTCAAATATCTCAAAATTTTGCCTTATTTTTTTTTAATTTTCTTTACTAAAAATATTGTGCAATAGATTGCCTTTCATTTGCAATTTATTTCATTTAATTATCTGTCTTGGTTTTTGAGTCATGGAAAAAAAAGTAACTGTGGATTATACCAAGAAAGTTAATATCGGGTCCTCCCATAAGTAAGGATTTCGTGAGTTATGACCACAAATAGGAAACAAGTCACTTGACCTCAAAAAAAAAAACTTTTGAGCCCCCTAGATCCTCACCCGTTGATACTATATAACCCCCCACCCCCCAATGACATACGATTTTTTTCGTTTCTCAGCAAGACCTAACGACTGACAAAATTCCTGCACCCGAACTCCGGACACCCTTGTATTTTGTTTTTTATTTTTTAAATTTTTTTTTTGACTCGTTCATATTTTTATATTGAAAAGGGTATTTCCCATGCGATGAGCTAACCATAAAATAAAAAAAAAACAAAATAAAATTGAAAATAATATTATGGAAACATTTTCATTTTATCATTGAATATTTCATTCATTTTTTATTCTATTGACTATATTATGTGTAATTCTGTTAGATACTTGTATATTCAGAAAATTATATACACACACAGAGATGTATATACTCGTACATACTTACATAATTGTGAACATTTTCCCATTTTCTAAAAGAGGAAAAACATTTTGTTAAAGTTAAAAATCATCGTTTGAATATTATCATGCAATATGGCTCTTGCGAATCGAATATACATATATCCTAATGTTTGTGGACATAAAATTCATTGTGTCTTACTTTTTTTGTTGATTTTTTAAAATTTTTTTGATGTCGAATAAGGTTAGAGGGCGCTGTGAAAAATATTTTAATACATAATGCGTGCATGTTAGGGTGTGATAATCATCGTTTATTTTAAATATATCTGATATAGTTCTTGGTAGAACTGAAACACACACTCTTTTCTGGTGGTAAGCTCATTGTAAAATACTTCAGTTTATTTCCATTCATAGTCAATCTTCTTTTTACTCCTCTTCAATAGTTTAAAATTAAGCATAGTCCCATGGTCTTCACTGTAAAGATTTCTAAACTTATTACTATTATCATCATTAGAGTCAACTTTTAGGGGTAACGAAAACTCGAAATACGTAATGGAAATTGAATCTAAGGCTGAAACTTTAGGTTCAGTAGACTTGCCATTGTAGTAAATGAGATAGTGCAAAGCTCATAGTTCAGATCATATGGAAAGTGAAATTCGGCTAGTTACACTTACAACTCCGGAAATGCCCAATTTTCAGAGTTATAATGCAGATATTCTCTTTCAATACAACAAAGGACATAGCTTATATAAATTTTACTCTAGTAATGAAGATTATTCTTGCTGACAATACTTGTCTTACTACCATTCACCCAATGCAACTTGACCATCTGAACTCCAGTTTAACATATGAATCGGGAGGTTTTGTTCAATCCCATGATCCCATCTACATGCGAATCATAAGAAAATCACAGTTCTATACTTTCATAAATAAAATTAAAATGAAACCGCGAAAGGAAAAATATTCAAACTTAAATTTGATAAAAATAAAATTAATATGTGTGCTAAAATGATGATTATATCTGAATATGTGTAAAAAATATAAACAAATTTCTTTAAACTCTAACATACATCACACAATAATTGCAATTATAAAAACAAAACCTCGTATATGTATGATTATGATCGCACTCGTACTTCTTACATAATACACGAGCATAACATGTATACTATTTTGATATTATCGAGTCTTTCTCTCTCTCTCTCCTTCTATATAGAAGAAAATTTCATGTAAATATTTGTTATCCAATGTATTCGCATTATACACTCATCATTATGTGATATGTGTAATGTGAATGATGATTTTTTATGCATTTTTCTTCAAAGTATCATATATACTACACTAGGATCCTGAATATTAAAAGAAAATGCATTTACATTTTAGTTTTCATTCACTTATCCTTTAAAATTTTTCTTTTCTACTGTTTTGAATTTTTCTTTTGGTTTTTGCGATTCTTTGTTGCTGCTGTTGTTGTTGTTGTTGTTGTTTCTGTGGTAAGAAAAAAAAAATAAATAAGATGAAATAGTGAAGAAAAAAAAAGAGAAAAATCCCGATCAAAAGTTTTGCATAATATACAGACGAAATACAAAGAAATACAAACAACCGTAAGATATGTAGAAGATACAGAATCATGTACATAAATATGTACGAACATACATACATATAAGTATCTATGAATAAACTCGTATACGTAATATATTTTATGAATTGTGAACAAAAATATACATTACATTATTATCATCTACTGTGTGTGTATAGTGTATAATATAAAATAAAAAGTCTATAGATAGTGAATTGAAAGAATATAATTTATTGTGCTTATACCATATTTACATTTTTCCACATTATATCTTCTTCAGTTGAATATTTTTAACTTTTTTTTTTTGCATTTCTCTTTTTATGTATTATTTTACTGCTTTACTGTATGATTTTTGCATATCGTAGTCAGTTCACATAAATATACAGATAAATCGAATTTAATAGTTATGTAAGTATATCTACGAGTGTATGAGTATGCATTCATATACAATAAGTAATATACAGCGTATTACCATACTATTTACTTTAGTTTAGAACTACACACGCACACACATACACTCACAAATATTCATACGTATTACGTATAATAATGTAATACATTTATGCGAGTAATATCATTTAAATGGTAAAGGAAAATGAATGAAACTACACAAAAAAATAACAACAAAAACAACAACTATTACTTACTAGATACGAAAAAAATAAATAAATAAATAAAAAAGGAAGAGAAACTAGAATAATACAAAATATATGTTCATACGTACAAAGAATAGTATTTATAATAACATGAAAATTTAGGTTAATATCTATACATTTATATGTAAGTATGTGCAGATGATGTGGTAAATTTTCACAAAGATATATGTACTTAATATAGAAATGAATTCTGCACATGTTTATACATACATTTGTACGTATAACATGTGCGTCTATCATATATACAATATCGATAAAAGTTCATATATTTTTTGTATTTTATATTGAAATATTTGGTATACATCGATTGATACAGTATTGGACAAAATTATGTCTACACGAAATTATTTGCCTGGCAAGAAAAAAAAAACAAGAAAAACCTTAAAGTTTTAGCAACATAATTTTCAGTTTTGTAATTAAAAAACATGATATCTTTAGAACGATAAAAACATAAATCAATAAATGGTCGGAAATCATCAAATAGTATTATGTCAAAATTGAATATCACTCCTTAAAGTATGCAATAATTAAAAGAACATTCTCAAAATGGTGAAAGGATTTCAGGGTTTAAAAATGTATTATCATTTGTAGATATATGTATCTATCATAAAATACGACGTAGATTTTTTGGTGAGCAGTATATTAATAAGAAGCAGCCTCATAAAAACAACAAATACTAAAATGGATAAAAGTGAAAGTTATTTTTAGTATCAAGGAGGCAATTTTATAAGAGTTTATTGGAAAATTTTACTCTGTAATGGTCTAATTATGTCCAAGCCCAATTTTACAGTGAAAGTTTAATCTTGAGCTTTGTTAAACCTGCATTAGATTATGACTTAGATTATGAATTAAACTATCACTTAAACTTAACGTATCTGAAGGAGAATTTAAAACCTTATTCCGAGCTTAAGCTTTCAGTGTGAAATTTGGCATTAGTAGTCTCTATATTGTTAGAAAATAAATCCCATGTAAAAATAATTAAGACTGATACTGTATAATGTACAAACATTATTTATGTATTGTGTATGTGAATTTTTCTGATATTTATGTATATAAGAGATCGTACCTAAACCTAAACATATAGAGTATATGTACATTCATTTTTCAATCAAACATAATGCACCTAACATATAATTTGTTTGTATACAATATAAAAATGGATATTTAATAGATGCATACACTTGTATTTTTCATATTATTCATGTACTTACTCACATTATATGAGATAGAGTAAAAGTATATCAACGCTAGATAGAATACGAATACGAATATGATTGAAAGGATCAAGTGAAATGTAAAAAACTTGTATACAATATAAAATTTACATAAAATCATACACATACTCGTATGTAAATGCATATATTATGTATGTGTATAATATTTTAATATGATGATGTACAATTTTACATTTATACTATAAGTACATTACAAATAAATAAATAAAATATATATACGAGTATATATGGATGCACAAATTTTCTATATTTAAAAATGTTTGTATGTATGTATGTACAGACTTAGATGTAAAATTTATTTATGCACATATTTTCACATATTGCATTTTTCATATACAATGTATGTATGTATGTATGTACATTATATCGCAAATATCAATTGTATAAATAGCTTTCCAATTTTATCGAAATAAAGCAAAAAACAAAAAAATAGAAGAATTTATTCACATAAATTTTCACGATTCACTTCAGCATTTATATGCATGTAACGTACACATAACTTCATATTCTGTATATCGATCAAAATAAAATATAGTCCTGTATAATACTCGTATATATATTATTAAGTTATTATTATTATTATTATTATTTTATTTCGCATAATATATTTATGTAGATACATGTTGTGCTGATAAATACATTCATTCACATAATAGAATATGCGTATACAGTTTTAAAAATAAAAAGTAAATATCAAATGAAAACTGAAAAGTAAAAGTAATAAATGAAAAAAGAAAAATAAAACAAAAAAAAAAAGAATCTGCATACATATTATGAAAATGTACTTACGGTGCGATTCTGGATAAGAGATCTCTTATTTCTCTTATTCCTCTTATCGTTTTTAGTGCAAATTGCATACTTTTAGGAGTTAAATTAATGTAGATAAGAGATGTGAACAGCTGATCTAATAACTTCAGTGATGGATTTTTTAATGATTTTTGACATTCTACTGTTGAACGTTTATAACCGAAAAATTATGTTTTAACGGACAAAAATCTCTAAACTTTATAGGTCATCGATGAGGACCTCTTATATCTCTTATTTATTTTATTTATATTGTTGATATTCAAATATTGTATTCGTGTCGTGCATATTGTAAGTAATTTGATAATAATAATAATAGAATTGTATTAATAATAATAATAATAATAATAATAATAATAATAATAATAATTACTAATAACAAAGATGATAAAACAGTATAACTACATTATCATTGTATATGACAAGTAGTAAATTGAATAAGGTGGGTTTAAAACCTATGGTAAATCTTATGTCATTTTATGAGGTGAATCTCTTATCCAGAATACCAATTCCTCTTAAAAAATATATTTCACCAAAACTTTAGAGAAATAAGAGGAATAAGAGATCTCTTATCCAAAATCGCGCCGTTATATTAAGTACATATAGTTTCTTTATTTGGTGGTTTATTGGTGTTTGCTGATTTATTTTTATTTTATTTTCATTTTTTGTAAAATGCATTTTTAATTTAATGTTTAGTCCTTAAACTCAAACATAATGTTCACATTTATTATATAGGTATTCTCGTTGATGTTGCTATATTTTATTATAAAAATAAAAAGTCATTATCAATCAATAGCAATACAGTTCTCTCTAAGGGAGCCAGGGCTTTCACTGAAATAATTTCTGGACTCATTACTATCATATATTATGTCCACCTAAAGTTAATTAACGTGGATTGCGAATCACTGAGTTGCTGTTGCTGATAAGGAACTCAAACATGATATGGCTTAGAGACTTAGACTGATTAATTTTTGTTAGAGAATGATTATTCGAATGTTGAATAAAACTCTTGCGTTGTGATTTAACTGATATCTGAAAAAGTAAAAAAAAAAACAAAATGGCGCTGTTAAAAATGCAAATTTTTGAATTTGAATAAAATGATTTCTAGGTCTATTTTAAAAAATATTTTCATTAAAAAATTGATGTAAATGTAAATAATTGGAATAATTTTATGGAAATTGTGGAATTTTCGAAATGACATACTTCCATTAAAACTATAAGAGCATATGTATTCGCGTATCACGATGAGTGCAGATTCATGTTACATTTCTTTCAATATATAGCAAATAATACTTATTAGTGCAATTTATATTATTCCAATTATTAAATTGAATTCGAATTTTTGCTCTGCATTTAAAATATTAGATTTATTTCCTATAAAAATAAAATGAATCTAATTTTAATTTTTAATATTCTCGTAAATGTATAGTTGTGCATATACGGTATACGTAGTAAGAACAATCGTATTATAATATTTTCTTAAAACTCTCAATTATATAATATCGTAAACGTTAACTAAGTATACTGTCTCTGTATAATTGTATGTTCATACTCGTATATGTGAAAATGTTTTTATTAAATAAATAATTCAAATCAATTTATTCGGTATAAATTCTAATATACTTACTATACGAGTACATTGCATACATACTTATGTACATTTGAATTCTTCGTTATCCTGAAAAATATGAGAGAAGTAAAGTAAAATAAAATAGAAAATAGAAAATAGAAAAAAAAAATAGAAATGAATAAATAAATTCGAATAAATCTAATTTTTCGAATCAGTATCTACAAAAATTTTGATTCATAATTAATGTTCTTTTTTAATGTTTAGTACATACAGTCCTCGGTCATTGGAACTACTACATCACCCCCATAAAATGTGAATTAAAATAAGTTTAGAATCTAGTGTACTTAAATTGCGATGAATTCACAATAGAAGAAAGGGAATGTTTTTACCGCATTTATTATTCCATTATTAGTCACAAGTAAGATAGATAAGAGTCAAGTTAGAGTAATCAACTCTGTGAAAGTAATAAAAACTGCATATTTTGTTATTAGATTCTCTGTTCGTCAATTAGTAGCATAAATGAATCATAATCAATCCATAGTTGTAAGGCTTTTGAAGAAATATCAAAAAAGTAACAACAGAGTTACAAGAGAGCGCTTTGAACGATATTTCTGTTTTTAGAATATCGTTTAATGATCGCGATTTGCGAAACAAATATCAAAGATTTGATTAGGAAGAGCATAATATTGCAAGAATTATTGTGGACACGACTAGATGAAGATTGAAGGGAGAAACCTGATCAACCTGCAAAAAGGCCTTATAACATTAAACTGGTGATATAGTTTTTGTGACGGCCAGTGTATATACATACATATGAACGTAAATATTATCTGTATTGCATTTATATAAGTAGAAATATAATATGAAATATAGTAACAGTAGTATTAGTACTCCTACTCTGTATAATTATTATTGTATATAAATAGAAAAAGAGTGGTATATACAATAAAATAATGTACGTATACAGGTATATTATATTGGTACATTATAAGCTGAATAGAAAATAGAAATCAAGGATATATGTACGTACATATCAATGTTTAACTTATCTATGTAGATTTGATATTAAAAAAAAAAGCCAACAATAAAAAAAATTTATTTCAAATCAATTTTGTGGTAATAAATCAGAAATTGTAATTTTGTAATGGTATATTTTGTATGTTGGTATATATTTTATTTACAATATGTACATAGTAGATTACATATACACATACATATACTCATACCTGCATATTGTATCGAGATAATAATTGAATTTTCTTTTTCGGTTTTTAATTTCTAATTCAATTTTCATCTAATATTTTATTCTCAGATATTGTATGTATGATATGTATATGTACATACTTACAACCGTTCAATGTAACGTGTAATACAATATTCCTTCCTGTATAACGATACATAGGTATAAGAATATGGTAGAACGTAGAACGAATACTACGTTTATATAGCATTGCTGTAGCTTAGCAAAATTGTATTATTATCATATTACTTATTTTACCTTCTGTCTGTTTTATCCCAATTTTTCTTTTTGTGTTTAGGATTATTTTTTTTTTTTTTTGTATTTTTTATTCTGTTCTACATTTTTTTTTGTTTTTTGTTTTTCATTATTTCGATTATCTAATTTCTCTATTTTTTGACTTGAAATTATCTGTTGAATTTTTGGTTTTGTTTTGTTTTTTCCTTTAGTCATCTAATTTCATTACATCACAGATAACTACAAATACATATAAATAGAATATTTACCAATATACCAATTTATTTCTATACAGGATGTATTTCATGAAAATCAAACTTGTTTCGACGGTAGAGGACGTTGGACATTTTTAGTTATTTGTAAGACCTTTCAAAATAAAACCATTTGTAACTGTTTTTAAATACTATACATATCATAATTTTATGTTTTAGCTAATGATAAAAAACTAAAATTATCTTTATTTTTATATGATACAACATGTGATTAAGAATTTGGTTCAAAACAAAAAGAAATCCTAAAGTAAAAATTTATGGAAAAAATTGAGTAAAATTTGGTTCCTGGGAATAAATGTACTACATGATTTTGTGTTAAAATGCACACCCTGTGTAAATGCATACTAAAATAAGTGTATAGTATACGAAATCAGAAATACCTTTAATATGTTAGTTAATAAAATACAGGTAAAAATAATTCTGTATTCTATGCTGGACGTTGTTTTCTCTGCTTGTAAATATCTACATCCAGAATTCCAGACATTAATATCAAATGCAATACAACTTTGACGTACTGTAGATACAAGAATTCATACATAAAACTTACAATTGTGTATTTGATATACAATAAATATTTTTGTTTAAGTGCAATTTGTTACATTTCATTCTGTTGCTATTTAAGTTTCGGAGAATTTTAGAAAATATTACGAACATTTTTGAAAAGCAAATTTAATGAAATATCTACAAGTATTTTGAAAATTTCAATTTTTAAGTTTTTTAAGCGAATAAAATTACATCCTTTTCACACGTCATCCCAGGAGGTCTTCCAGTTTCCATGGTAGGCCTAAATCTAAATCTTTTTTTTTAAAAACTAATACAATATCATATAAGTATTCGTGCGAGGAAGAGAATAACAGGGCATTGCCAGGGTATTATCACTCTGCTAATTGTAACAGGGTAAGTAGTAGAATTGTAGCTTGTAGCAATCAGGTTATTGGTGTCTAACTATTGTACGATATAGGAGTACGCAATACACCTATACTTGTTCTTACATTATTCTTATACTTGTTCTGCATTACACACTATAAGAAATATATGTGAAACAGGAAGAGACAGTAAGTAGTAGGTAGTAAAGTAGGTAGTAGCAATGAGCTCACTAGCATTTAACTATAGTACTTTGCATGCCATATACTATACAATCGTATTTTCATTCATTCCTTTTATGTTTTTACTTGTTCTCCACTACACACCATAAAAATATACAAGAAACAGGAGGAGCCAGAAAGTAGAAGCAATTAATTTTCTTTTTTTTACTTGTTCTGCGCTACACACCAGAAGAAGTGTACGAGAAACAGGAAGACAGAGTATAAGTAGTAAACAGTAGCAATGAGGTTGTTGGCATCTATCTATAGTACGATAGACGCTATAGTAACTTGACACCATGTAATCGTATTTTTCATTGAAGAGAAAAATTCATTTTCTTTTTATACTTGTTCTCCATTACACACTATAAGAAGTATACAAGCAACAAGAAAATACAGAAAATATTTATGTGACGGATATGTGGATTTCATTCTAATGTTTTTATTCGCACCTCTCATATTTGGCGTCCTGTTTTATTGAACCATTTCAATGTATTATCAATTATTTTTTTCATTTTTTAAAAATCTGTTGTTTCGTTATTATTGCTTTGATTCCATTTATATTGCACGTGTCCCATATTCATTAGAAATCCCTATACAAAATTTCCTTTATTATAAGTTAAGTATCGGAAATTTTATTTAGTATTTAAATGTAAATCCGAAACATAACCACAAATTATGCCTTAAAAAAGGAAATAAGTACCACAAATTTTGAAATCAATGTGACATTGTGTTTGCATGTAACATTAATCTGAACTGAAAGGTATCTATGTACTGTAAATCATAATATTTTTGTCCTTTTTCTGTACAGAAATTTACAATTTTTTAAATTGTGTATAAAATTAAAATTTTCCGGTCAAATATAAGTTGATATTACATTCATATAATTCAATAATTTTTTCTTTTTGACAATACCAGGAGCACTGAAATTGAGGAGTAGAATAAAATACAGCCTAATATCCAACAGCAGACAAACATATCTATTTATGTAGAAATCAAATATACTACTCGTATATTTGTGCAATTTATACAGTCTCCTTTCTACCTTATAAAATATAAGTAAATTCCAAAAAATAGCAGTTCCTTGAAAGATATGTTTCATTTTTTCCGGTGTTTTAATTTTTTATATTTTATTTTAATGACTCATGTTTCAATTTCTTTATAGAACATTAATAATTATTTTTCATTTGAATTGAGAGATTGAAAATAACAAAAATCTATGTACATATGCACTTGTGTAAAAATAAATGGAGAAACAAAATGGAAAAATATGAAAAAATAAATAAACCAAAGATACAAAAAAAAACAAATAAAAATAATAATTCCTTCAAAATGTTTTTCAACATTATCGAATTATTGTCAATTTACTTTTAACGTTTTTTTTTAATTCTTATTAATTTTTTACGCCGTTTTTTGACTTTTTCTCAATTTAATTAGATACCTCTAGTTAGATACCTCTACTGAATATTTTGTTTGCTGTTTGTATTTTTTTTGTTGCTGTTGTTGTTGTAGTTTTTGTATGTACATAATCTCGAATACGTTTGTATTTTTATTCAAATTAAATTTTATGAAAAAATATTTAATTTATCGTAAATACTATCTAAAGAAGCTTAAGCTTTAAAGTTCTTAAAGATAAAGATATTTTGTAAAAACATAATATTACATAAAAATATGTGCAGATATCTTTATGTACATAAGCATGTATGTATATTATGAGTATATGATAATTTTTGAATGTACGTTGCTGGTGTATTATAGACAAAAGCAAGGATAGCATTCATATTCTTATTGTAATGTGTATAGAGAGAGATATTATCTTTTCGAAATCTGTGCACACACACATTCATTTTTTCGTATTGCATATGAAACTATATACAAAAAACCTTTTTTTTATATTCTTCCCTGATGTAATAAGTAGATATATAGATATACACTGGTATTATTATTTTATTTCCTATTTTATTATTTTCCTTTTTCTTATTGTTATTATCAACGGAAATATGAACATACGTACATAACTTGTATGTACATATGAAAATGTATTCGTTATTTGATATTTACATATGCATGCATGTATTATTATATTGTAAGAGAAAATCTAAATCATTAAAATTTTAAATATTTTATCTACTGTGTTAGATAGATATACTCGTATTTTCCAGCATATTTTACTTAACATTTACTCATCCATGTTTAAAGAAAAATTCAAGAAAATATGCGTGTGTATAATAATATCATATAATCAGAGTTTGTAAACAGAGTTATATTGTATGTGGAAGGGCTAAAGGTATGTGTTACACAATGTACATATCTAGGTATTGCATAGTGATGATTGTCTTTGAAGAAAATTGTAAATCATACATAATGTTTTATACTCGAATATTATATTTGTGCGTCCTTACCAACGAATTTATAAAATAATGTAAAAACATTGATAAAAAGGCAACATTCTAACCTGATAACAAAACAAAATTACATATTGCCCATAATTAGAATGATGTCCTGGTCCAAATATACTAATTACACCTCCTGTATTTTAATACCGCGGATGAGAACTGTTTTATGAATGTTTAGAAAATTATGTAATTTCAAAAATATTATTACTTTAGCAACATGTTTATAAACATATTATCTATGTTTATATACACATTGAATGTGCTTTAAATATAAGATGAAATTTAAAGAAATGTCGATCACCATTTTTTTTAGTGAAGAATAATGAAATTCTTGAAGTGAATTTCAACATGCATCGATCCGGTATCGATTCATAATACAGTTCCAAAGTTTTAGACAATATCGTCACATGATATTGGATTCAGAATTTGAAAAATTTGGATTCAATTTAAATTGAATTGTTGTATGTTGCATTTTAACAAAAATGACCGATCATGTTTGAATGAAATGTCACATGAATTCTGAAATCATAATTTGAATTTTATTTAGAGTAGTGATTTTTGTGAACAATAATGTTTGTCGAACAATATTTGATACAATGACGTCACGTTCTCTCATAAATAATTGATTGACATAAACCTTATCTATGCATATAAGTATGTGTGTATGTGTATCATTTATACAAAAAGTGCATGTATATACTATATATGTATATGTATATACATATATATATAATATATACAGAGAACGGATATTTATATACATATGTAATCCTTATTTGTACATCCTTTTATTATAAATTTTCTAAATAATTAACATTATTCTCTATGTATTATACATATATTGTAGATACTTTATGGTACATACACAATAAGAGTAGCTAAATATTCTTGTATAATTATTGAATTTCCTTTACAATCATAGAAAGCGAATATATAAAAGGAATATTAAATTGAAAATAAGATGAAGTAAATTACATATATGTATATATACATATGAATGCATTTTACATATGTATTTAGATTTCATATGTTTGCATTCATTTTTGTATATAATAAGTAATGGATATGTAGTATATATTTTCACTTTATTATATATTAAGTATTTTATTCTATTCCTGTACATAAAACTATGTGCATATATGATTATATATGTTCATATACGAATATATATGAATATAAACAAATAATTGCATATTTACAGGCAAAATATACACTGTATATTGTCCAAATCTCGAAAATTCACTTTACAAAAACATACAAATAAATATAGTACTATGTATTCGTGCCATGCATGAGCAGAGAAATAAAACAACTTAATATACATAGATATATAATATACATGTATTTACTTTTATATGTTTATGTATGTAAAAATACTTATATAAATATATATACTTGTAAATATATTGCATTTACTATATGAAGTGCAACATACGAGTATACATTCTATGAGATTTTGAAATATAATCCATCTGAGACTTTTTGAATAAACAACACAATCGAATAATGTTCGTATATTTAAATACGCAGTGATATACATATATACAATTGTGCATAAATATGCATGCATGTAAATATAGACATTATGTATTTATGTATATTTTAATAATGAATATGTACTCATATTATACTGTAATAGTACATAAGTCCTTAAAATGTGTTCTTCTTATTTCAATGTTTATATATGTACTTACAAACAAATACATGCACATATATATATACGCATACATATACATATTTACTAATATGTAAAATAATTTTGTAGTTGTTGCTGTTTTATTGTGATGCAAAAATGTAAACAACAAACTAAATTAGATTTAATCAAGTCAAAAACTGTGTAGTACCTATTACAATATTTGTCGAAAAATGCCTTACAAACATATTGTATTTTTCAAACAGACAAACATTAAAGTACATTTTTGTATGTTGAGAATCCTTATAAAATATTATTAAAGTTCCATACTACCGAACTTATTTTTTTTTGTTAAAAATAAATGGAAAAATTATAGTATTCGATCCGATTTAATCCGATACGAGAAAATACGATTTGGTTATTGATAAGTACATAATATCTAATGACTGCGAATTAGAAAAAGAAGTAGAAAAAAGAAAAACTGCTTTCTATTCGTGTATCTTTCTACTTTTATTTCTACTCGTCTTCCTCTTGCTATAACTTGAAATACTCAAGAGTTAATTGACCATGTTTGTTTACAAATGGAAAATGTAAGTCAATGCAGTTATCGGTTTTTCTTGTTTGCAAGGATCTTGTTTTAATTCGAAATTCTTCTTTATACACGCCTACTACAGTGCAGTACTCAATCTACACAACGAAATGAGAAGAAAAACTACTATTTGCTTTTATTTTCACTATTCTTTTTATCTTCTATCCTTATCTTTCCATTTTCTTGTTTAAATGATGTACTGCATGTGGTTGGCATGTAAAAAGAAGAATTTCAGATCAAAACAAGATCCTTGTAAACAAGAAAAACCGATAAAGTTCGCAATCGTTTGATAGTTTTCATTAATAACAGTATCTATAAAAATATTCTCTGTTGAACGTTACGATCGTTACTTACCATTTTCTGGATATCTTTCACACATATGCATTAAATTTATGGCTTATATACAACTTCTAACTTCTCTTAACTTAACAACAATATTATTTAATAAAAATTTTAAACTTTTCATCAATTCATTTTTAAGCTTTTAGTGATATTCATGTGATGAAAAAACATAATTTTTTAGTTACGAAAATGCAAACAAATTGAAATCCTCAACAAAACAAAACGAAACTTTTCTATTGCAAATTATAAAATGCACCAAACATGTCTACGTTCTAAATTTTTGACAAAATAACTTTAGACGCAATGAAAATGGTATGTTGTACATCTTCCATATGGAAACGCATTATACAAATCGTGAATGGTAAGTATTTAGTGTACATGTTTTATGAATTGAACTAATCAAAACTTTAGACTGCAAAAAAAAAAAAAAAAAAAAATTTGTAATAAAAATAAAAGTTAAAAACTTTCAAAAAAAAAATACAAAAATGTTGTCTGTAAATATTTCATTTCATTTTTCGTTGGTCTTTCAGTTCAGTTTTTGTTGCTTGATCTTCAATTTTTTACAAAGTGTAAAAAAAAATTTACAATTATCGCATTTGGACAAAAAAAAAAGAAAGAAAAGGAAAATGCAAAGCAAAGCAAAGCAAAATACAAAAAAAAAAAAGAAAAGAGAGAAAAAGCGATAAAAAATCTAAAACAAATTCGAACGAATTTTTGGATTGAAATATTATGTAGATACGAATAACTAATAATATAAACTTTTAGAAAACAGTTTGTTTAGCAAATTTTTATAAAAAAATAAAAAAAAAACCAAACTTTTGTATTTAAATACATCATATACGAGAATTTATGTGTGTGTGTGTGCATGTAACGATGATAGAATAGAATTTCATTTTTTGTTGATTTTGAATTTTTTCGTAATTTTTCGAACATTATATTATATGAGATATGTACGTACATATACATGAATACAGGATGTTTAAAAGGAATGAGTGTTAGATTAGAAATTATGCTGACGATAAACTAGGATATGATGGAATAAAAAAAAAAAAAACAAAACTAAAAAATAGAACGATAGACTGGAAGAACAATCTTTGTCTATTCGTAGATAGACTCAAGTACGTAGCACTTAGCATGCCGTTTTGTTACCACAGGGCTTTCTCTTTGGTGTTGATTGTTCCGACTCTAAACCATAACCATTTTGTTTTATTTACAGTAAACCAAGATACCCAGAAACAAAATTGCCACATCTCCAAAACAATCGAGAAAAAGTCAGATAAATGCCTTGAGCAATGATTAAAATTTTGGTAAATGCTGGTCACTTTTAGAGATAATGAAAGAGAGTCTGAGTTGTAAATCATCCCTGCAACTTCTACAGTGCGTACTGAATGGTAGACCTAAATTTATTGTGTGTTTTCTCATTAGTAGGTCAGTGTCTTGCTAGAGTCGCAATGTTTCTAGTAATAAGAAAAAATTTGTTAATGAACGATTATTAAATATGTGTATGAGAAAAATTTTCTAAATTCTTTAAAATTCTTCAATAAATTTCTCATTTATAGACTGTTTGTCTGTGTACTAAATATTTATACTCAATATTGCAATGTATGTATTGTGCTAGATTAAATCCTTAATTTATTTTCACCAAAATAATGTTCATTTTTTTAATTTATTTTTCAATCATTAATTCGTCAGAATATTGAAATGTTATTTTTTCCTTCTACCAGTTTTATTTTTTTTTATTTTTATTATTTTTATTATTATAACGATTATTTATTTATTTTTTGTTAAACATCCTGTAAAATTTTGACAAAAATATACATTATACACTCCACACTGTAGGTTCGAATACATAAAAAAAACAAAAACTATAAACGAAACGAGGAAATTTGCATTTAAAAACAAAAATGATGAACTTTTATCTTTTTTATGCGCTTGAAGGTTCATACATACCATCATAATAATAATGTGTATAAGAATAAAATGAAAATAGACAAAAAAAAAAGAAAAAACAAATACATGCATAACCACATATACAAATATATCTACACATATACGCACACACAAAATACACAAATATTTCGTTAACAGAACAAAAGTGATAAATAAAAAAAAAATTATAGAGGGATATTTAACAAACTTTTTCAAAACTTTTGATTTTGCTAACGATGGAGTTAGGTGTATATGTGTTTGTGTGTGTGTGTGTGTTTGTATATATACATATATGAAAAATGTGGTGAAAAAAGAGGAATTTTATGTTTTTACCAAAGAAAAAATTATACATAAAGCAACAAAATCAGAATCAACATCGAAAAAGAAATATATATATGTATATTTCTTATTTTGATATTAAAAATAAATTTAGATAATTTGTGGAATCTCAACACAAACAAGCACACACATAAATTCAAGGCAAAAATTTATTGTGTTTATGATTTACGGATTTTATTTAAAATGAAATTAGAAATTTTTTTTTCAAAAATTAATTTTAGAATTTTTGTCGTATGCACACATACATATGTATATGAATGAATGGTGTTTTGTTGTTTCATAATTAAAATGTCTATCAATATCATTTAATTGAAATTTAATTTTTTATTAATCGATCTGTATGCGCTTTTAAAAATTTAATTCTTATAATTCATCATAATGTTGCTAATAAATTAGAAATGAGAAAATTTAGATATTTTCTACATCTTATGCTAACCATAATACCATATAATACTTTATGAAAGTATATATGAGACCTATGGGTATTTATTAGCGTTTTAGAAAAGCGATCGAAATAAAAGGTACTTCAAGAAGAACCAGCTTCAGTCTTAAGCAGATGAGGCTTTGGTGTTGTAGGATTGTACAGAATAAAATATGATGCAAAGTTACATCAAACTTCTGACTGAGGAAGAAATTAAAGAGAAGATGAGACGTTTATAGTGCATAGAATGAATGAGGACACAACTTTGATGGAAAACTTTTAATATAATTGTGGTATGGAAAATAGGCTGCAGTGGGTAAGCTCACAGGAAATGATGAGAGAATGTCGTCCAGCATAATCTTAAGGCGTAGTCATGATAAGCCCGTTCCGTCCCGTCCCGTCCCGTTCCGACACGTTTCAAAACATACCTGTTATAATAAAACGGAACGGTATACTCGTATAATAAAGTTGAAAGCTAATATTGAAAATTTATATGGAAAAAGGTTATGTTATCTTATCTGTTATGTTATGTTATCTGTCAATCGTAACAGCTTTTCCGTCAATCCATATAAATAACATGGAAATGTCAAATATCTAACTTTTTTCTTTTTACGGAACGGAACGGGCTTATCGTGACTACGCTCTTATAAATAAATTTGGCCCGTCTGTCTGTCTGTATGTTCGGGGTAATCTCGAAAACGGCTGAACCAATCTTAATGGTTTTTTTTTTATCTGAAAGAAGAATTTCTCCCGCAAATAATAGGTTACTTTTTTTTCCAAATTTTATTATTTAAAACAATAAAAATTTTATTTTAAACAGATGAAGGTCTGAAAAAAATCTATAAAATGTATGAAAAGCTTTTTCTTCTAAATGAACTGATAATCGTGGTTGATTGTGGTAATTGAATTACAAACTCGATAGAAATGACGTAATAACATAAAGCTTTACAAAGAGCTTCTTCGTTCGGGATCAACTTATTCTGTACATCGTGGTTTGTTTTATAGCTCTATGACAATGCGGACGAAGTCGCAGGCACACACTAGTGTACAATAAATTCTGACATTACTTAGGTGGCTCGGAATAATAACAACGAATGATGCCACAATTCGATAGAAGTTTTACATTACATATTTCCATTTTATTAGAAATTTATACAGTGAATTACAAAAAAAATTGCCTACAATATTTCGTCCATATCAATGATCACTATTTTAACATTTAATTATTTTTTTGTCATGTTTCAATAACAAATGTGAATGTAAAATGAAATTTTTTTTTTCAGTTTAGACAAAATTAAAAAAAAAATGTTTGCATAATGTATTTCTTAAAATCCTTGTCACTTTCAAGGATTTTTTGTTCTTTTTTCTTAAATTATGTATCCATATATAAATGCATATTTGTATTTGTTTGTATTTTGCATAAATTCGTCCACAAAAATTTGATCTTTCTGTGTTACATATTTCTATGATTTTTCTCTTTTTTATTTCTTTTAGATACTTACCATTACCATATTTAATTTGATAATCATGCGAAATGATAAAAACACAAAAAAACAAATTTTTATAAAGCAAAGATTTATTTTGAATTCATCAAAATATGTTTGGATATGTATATTCGTCCTTAAATGGTATAGATAAAAGAAATCAATCAAATGACATTTTGTATACTTATAATTCTGTCATTTTTGCATTTATGCATAAATACAATCGTATACATGTACAGCATAATGTACATAAAAAGCACATTCATATACATAAATACGCACAAATACAACCATGTACATTCATACAATATATGTATTCGCAGCACATATACATATAGTACATGAATGTTGACATTAATATTCATTGCTTAAAAATTTCTATATACACAAAATTCATTTTATTCTCTTTCCTTCATTTATTCATTATGTATTTTTTTTTGCTTTTCTCTCTCATATCCTTCATTGTGTTTTTTGTTAATTTCTAACAACTTTATATTCATTTTTCTTGCTTGTTTTTTTTTTTCATTTTGGATATTTTTTTGTTGCGTGTGTATGTGTTTTTTTTAAATCTTTATTTTGGCTACTACCATATACTTATTGTATATAGTACATTATACCACTGCTGCTGCTCCTGATTTAGCTGATGTTCTGTTGTTGTTATTTTTGTATTGGATTTAAAATTGCAATTCTATCCAGCAACATTAAATCTTTATGTCATCATGGTTATAGTTTGTAATTTATCACGGAAACTATTTTATATATCATATGCATATGTAGTATGTGCAATGCTGCACATATGTTAAGTATTTGGATCCATACACTCATACACAACACACACACACACACTTACACACACACATGTTCATATGCAGTAGCTATTCATATATTATTTAGATACGAGTATTATAATAACATGCATTTTTATAACCATAAACATACATCCTCGTACAATTTACCATATGTACAATTATCCATACAAAATATGCAAATATACAATATAAAGGGTTTTCCAACAGCAACGTCAGAACTTAAAAAAAAAACACTGTGATAACAGGCAGTGAAAATCAATTTATTTTTATTTTATTTTAAAGAATAATGGATTACATTATGTTTTGATAATATGTAATATCAATTAAATGTCCACCTCGGCTTTGTTTACTTGAATGTATTCTTTTGACCCAATTTTTAAGTACTTTTTCACACATATCGCGTGACAAATCTTCAATGTGTTGCATTGGATGTTGCATTTAATTTCTTGCAGTAAATCAATTGTTTATTAAGATGTGTGACAAGTTGCGCCATTTTGTAGGAAGAAAACATTTTTTATGCCAATATCTTCAATATTCTTCAATAGTTTAGTTCAGAAGTATTAAGTTATCATATTCCTGTAGAGTCGGCCATTAACAATTACATGATTTCCTTGTTCGTCTTAAAAAAAAAATATGGGCCGATAACGCCTTGAGCCCGCAAAGACCGCACCAAACAGTGATTTTCTAGAAATGAAGAGACGAATCTTGAATCACTTGAGGATTTTTAACACCCCAAATCCGGCAATTTTGTTTGTTCACTAATCCATTGAGCCAGAAATGCGCTTCATCCGAAAAGATGATTTTTTTCCAAAACGAAACGAAACGACTGTCGAACTGAACACAAATTTTAATAGTAAATTCGAATAATTTCTAAGCGTTTTTAATTCATATATCTTTCCATGATGACTTGCCTGACTCTATTGAGCACAACTATCAAAGTCTGGCTTTGATCCTTCAACCAGTGCTGCCGTTGCAAAATTTGAAAGTTCTGAGATTCTTGTTGGAAAACCCTTTACTTTACAATATATATAGTTATACATATAAATTTTTAAATTATTGTTATTATTATTTTTATTATTATGTATTTATTTTTTATTTTTTATTCAATTTTTTTTTTTTTTCATTTACATCCACTATGTTGTGTACGTAGTACATAATGTATCCGTAATCTATATACATAGTATGTACATATTTAATATGTACTACATGCATACTTGATTTAATATGTTGATATGAAAATTTTCCTTAAAATTTCCTTGTTATTTTCATTTTTCTTTTCTATTATTATTTTTTTTATTCTTCAATTTTCTCGTGTTTGCCCGAAAGATTTATAATATATTAAAAATTATATGACTTTCAAGAACAAGACAAGACGAAATAAAAAAATGTTATATTATTCTAGAACATTATGTAACACACCAGCAACGAATGAAAAATGGACATTATTTATTCATATAAAAAAAATATGTTTTTTTTAAAAAAACAAAAATTTAACATTCACTAGAGATTTGGTTGACATGAACTTTTTGTAACACCTTGACCGGTTATAACTCAATCACCTGTAAAATATAATAATTACATAGTGGAATATACTTAGAGATGTACGATTTTACAGCATATAAATCTACATTAATAGCTCTATCCGTGTACCGTGGTAATATGTTAGGTTATATTATGTTATGTTATGTATACTATGAATATAAAGGGTATCCCAAAACTCAAGGACAATATTTAAAGGGGTAAAAATGAAGTGAATTTGCAATCGAAAATGTTATATGACATTTTTTCGTTTACGTTTTATTTTCGACGCTAGAGGGTGTTTAAAATTTTGAGTTTTTTGCAAGACCTTTCAACACAAAATCACTTGTAACTTTTTGCACACCCTACGTATCAAAATTTAGCATTCTAAACAATGATAAAGCACAAAATTACCTTTCTTTTGATATACTATAGCAGGTATTCAAGAATTTGATTCCTAGCAAAAGAACATCCTGAATTCAAAATTCATTGTGCATTTTTTAAAACCACTTTTAGTATGAACAGGTTTATCTGAAAAAAATTCCAGTATGGCAAATGTGGCAAACCTAAAACAAAACTGTGCAAAAATGTCTTCTTTCAAACGAAAATAGTCTGGCGTCGATTCCTTGAGCCGGTTTTGATTTATTAAGGATTAAAGATGTGCGGAAAGGGTCAAAAATGTGCTTAAAATCGCACATTATAAACTATAAAAAGGATTTTTTTATCATTATTCATATAGAATTCCTTTTTTCCGCGATTTTAAACACACCCTTTTATGTATCTAATGTTTGTTTCTCTTGGGATATTATATTACAAATAAACCGGATATGCTTAAAAATGATATTTTACACGAATTCCAATTTTACATTTTGAATTTTTATAAAACACAATTCATAATTTTTTTTACAAAAAAAAATATGTACCGATGATTATTTTATTGTAATAATAACAGACACAAGACTTTGAGAAATAACTTTTAAATTATTTAAAGTGAAATTTCGAAAAAAAAACCAGGAGGTTATAATAATTATTGAAAAAGATAATATCTAAAATTTGTAAAATCAGAGGCAAGTTCATATTTATAAGGAGATTGATTATGGTTGGGATTATGGTTGGTTGAACGTTTATTTTTACATCAAAGAATCAATGAAATGTTGCATAAGATGACTTAAATTCTAATTGCATTGTCATATGCATATGCAAATGTCCTAGAAAAGACAAATTAAACAGAATTCGGTGTTGAAAGGTTTGGGAAGTTTCAGGTATCAATTTAGTTTAATTGTTGCTGGATATGTTTTTGATGTGCGATCATTTGTCATTTTACTAAATTAGATAAAAGTTTTTCGATGACGACCATATTACATTCAAAGATAGAAAGTAATGATGAGAAAGAAAATATAACGCAAATCCCGATCAAATAAAAGTGAATTAAAAAATGAAAATTGTAAAGTGAATTAGAAATTATGTCTCGTAAATTTACGAATTCAATACCTTTGCAGTTTGCACAGCATATGTTGTAATAATGTGAGTACATGAATCAATGACAAAGCACTATAAAATATTACATATAAGCTTATTCAATAAGTCAAAAATATCACGAATGATATCGATGGATCTTATATATACTTTTTTAGCAGAATAAAAATTTCTAGGAAATCTTCAAAAATTTTATGAAATTGAAATTTTTTTTTTTACTTTTGATTCATTCTAAAATATATGAAATTTTTGATTTTGATCCTTTTTTATTGCATTTCTTTAAATTCTTGGTATTCGTTATAGGTTGCAGTGCGTATACATAGTACATGCATCAAATGAATTTTATATTAAGGTTCTTTTTGTATTTCCTAATACACCCACATTTCATATTTCATCACAGAAAATATGACTTATTTCATTTTGCGATATGAGAAGGCTTTTGATTACATAAGTATGAATGCATGTAACACCGTACCTGTTACTATGTATGAATGTAATTGTAAATATACGTGTATTACAATACTTATATACTTGGTGAGCACTTGAACTTATAAATAAGGGGAACGAATTTGAATTGAATGAATGATGAATAAATGAATGAGTGTAAATTTAATAAAAGTGAAAAGTCAAATGTCATCATCATTATTGTCTAAAGTGAAATTTAATTATACAGTGATGTTCATTGTAGTTGTACATGTAGTACAGACACCAGACCAGATATAGTATATGATGTAGTAAATGAAAGCACGCATAAAGGATATGTATGTATGTGTATTATATGCTGCATAAGTAAAACGCTATAATTTATATTTTTATTACGAAATAACTTATATACATACAAGGCACATTCATACACTACATATGCAGTGTGTATGTATGTATTGGTATGCATTGTTACGTACGAACATTCACAAATGGTTAATGTCTCACTTTGAGTATAGTGTGCAAAGTATTATTAATATAATAGAAAAATAAGAGATTAAATACATAAATTCTTGCGTACTTATGAACAGACGACAAATGTAATAAAATTAAATTAAAAAAAACAATATCATAAGTATATGTATGTGTATTTTGAGCTGAGCATAATGAATCTACTCACGTATACTTTCGTGTGGAAAAAAAAGTCAAGAGGTTCGTGGAAAACAAATATTTTCTATTACACATCATACACAGGCAGATGAATACATTACAAAAAAAGAAAAAAAAATGTTTTTTGTCACATCTTCTCTTCGTTGTTTATAGAGACAGGTGTAAGTCACATTCAATTTTATTTAACTGAATAATAAAAATTTCTTGATTCTGAAGAGAATATACATACAGAAAAAAAAATTAGTAAAATGAGAGATTAAAAAAAAATATGTATAGTATAGTAAGCATTTACATACGTATGTATATACCCGGTATAAATATTTTTGTTGCATTAATTTCTACAATGTCGTAGGTGTATTTGTATGCGACATATGGAGAAGGATATCGAATCTAATTTAATTCAATGTTAAATATACTTACCTACTCGTATATGTATGGATGTACACAGTCTACGATTGGTTTGTAGTAATTGTAATTATGTACATCCTTGTATTTTGTATATGAATCTAAGGTTAATGTATTTTTTACGAGTAAATAATATTCGTGTAGCTCGTAGTATGTGAAAAAATGTTAGACATTTCTGAATTCAAGTTCAATGAATTAAAACACTTAAAAGAATTATTATTGTTTCTGCCTTTATTACTTGGTTCTACTATGTTTTTTTTTGCTCCTTCTGTTGTTGTTAAAATTTTTTGTTTAATATAACAAAATCAATATTGGAATTACAAATTATAAAAAAAAAGTTTTTCAAGGATTATAGTTTGAAGAATGAAAAACATGCAAAATAAATAAAATCTAAAACTTGTCATGAAGTCTGTTCATACATAATTTGTTATTGTGAATTCATTGTAAATAAATATCCTGGAATATTGTCTATTTAAAATTATTAATTTTGTCTGTAAAATGTAGTATTTATAAAATTATATTTATGAAATTTGGCAACATTTTGCATATTTACAACGTTTGTATATGTTATACGCAGGGAATGTACATTGTTTGAAATTTGAAAAAAGCAAGTTAAATTGGGCTAGCAGTGAGTTAGAAAATTTGTTTTTTTTTTTCAATTTTACCCAATACAGCGAAAATTAATAATGTATCAAATTTTGCAATTACAAACGCATACACTTACAACCGAAAATTTATATATGTATTTTGGAAATTGACCAAATTCATTTATGATGCTGTAAATTTCAAATTTGTTATCATAACACATAAAATGAAATATTTGTTTTGAAATTTTTCAACATTTACATCCATTACGACTTAATACTTTAAACATTTTGAAACCAGAAAAATAAACAAAACAAAAATGAAATTTAAATTCACAAAAATTCAATTAAAAATTCAATATTTTTTCCTATTATCATTATCATTGACACAATATGGTTTAAGTCTTTGACTGCTCTACATAGTATTTGTCTAGTCTTTTATTTCGATCGCACGCAGCATACAATTGTTGAAAACGCAACATATTTTTCTCACACCTCTCAAAAATTTTGTCAATTCATTTTGGTCTTCTAAAAATACACAGTGGTTTGAAGAGAATCTCCAACAATACCACGAAGAGGTGGTGTTAAAACGGCATGCTAATACGCTAATTCTCTGCTTTCTTAGATAAAATATATATAGGCATAGGGAGCACTATAATTACTGCCTTCATCCTCATGCTTTAGATCCAATCTCGCATTGATTAACTTGAGTGTAAATAATTATGAAAAATTTTGAATTTCCTGTAAATTTTTAACGTACTCCTTTCTAAAATTATGATTGATATTCACATTATCGCTTTTTTTTGTTCATTTTATCGTTTTATTTTTAATGTTGGTTATGTTTTTGTTTACACATTTAAACTCGTACACTTACAAGCGTATGGCTTTGCATAGGTAAATTTTAATTGGTAATAATTCAAATAATATATTCTTAAATTATACGTATAGTTCATTATTATTTAGAAAATGTGCATATAATTGTATTTTGTGTATACTATACGACTATACGTTGTTGTTAACATGCAATTAGTCTAGAAGCACGTTATTTCTCTAGAATTAAAAATAATCTATTATTTGTTTTTAATATATTCTAGTACCTAACTAGATATACATTTTTATGAGATTTTTAAATATTTTATGATATAGTATACATACGAGTGTGTTTATATAAATTAGAATGCAACATTGCCATTATTAAAGAAAATATGTAAAAGAAACAAACAAATTGTAAAAAATAAAGTTTCCTCCTTGTTGTTTTGATAGCTTTTTATAGATATCATAATAATAAAAATTCATTTTGAATTCATAAAATTATATACAAGTACTTATATGCAGCATACACATAAAAGTATAAATAATGTATGATAAGGTATGTCGGTTAATTTATTACAGAAAAAGTGACGTCATTTTGTCGAACAATGTTCGACGGGCAATATTAAACTTGAAAATATTTTTGAACTAATCCGATCACTTCTTTTAGTCGATTTTAATATCACCAGCTGCTTTTAATCACAAAGTAGCTAATTTTACATCTTTTTAATAATTATTAATTTCAAAGCATTTATTTCACTATACATTTCACCATTTTCAAATACATGTATGGAAATATTTATTTGAAAAAAAAAAAAGAATTAAAGAGAAAGAGAAACATGCCTCGTTTCATCATACGATCATACATATACCATATATCTACTCTAGTATATGCCTTGCCATGTACTCGTATTTTCATTTATGAGAATTTCATTTTGTACTTGCTCTGCACTACATTCTTCACACCATAAGAAATATACGAGAAACAAGAAGAGACAATATAAGTAGTAGATGGTAGTAGCAACGAGTTTATTGGCACCTAACTACATTGTACGATATACGAGTACGCTAGTAGCAGGTAGCAGCTTGTATACCATGTAATCGTATTTTTATTCTTCATTTTCTTTTAATACTTATAGCCCAAGTCCAATGCACGGCAGCAACAGCAACAGCAGCAGCAACAGCGACAGCAAACAATGCTGTCCTTTGAAGTCCAATGCAAGCTATGGCAACAGCAGCATAATAAACATAAAACCCTATTTATGACAGGTAAACAGGCGATATTACATGTGGCAGCAAAGTAGCAGAGCAGCAAAATTAGAAATAGCGCTAACCGAGCAGCATATTTTGCTGTCGCTATTGCTGCTGCTGCCGTATTAGACCTCACAACATAAAAACCAATGGTGGCAAACTATTTTGCTGTTGCTGCCTTGTATTGGACTTGGGCTATTACTCTGCGCTACACAAAGGAACAGGAAGAGATAGTAAGTGGTAGCAATGAGGTTATTGGCATCCGAGTATAGTACGATATACTCTAGTAGTAACTTGCATATCATATATTCGTATTTTCATTTATAAGAAATTTTTATTTTCTTTCTAGACTTGCTCTGCACTATGCAGTACGTGGCAGTACGTGGCAGTACACACCATGACAAGGTATACGAGTTAAATATTCGAGTATAGTATGGTGAATAATCTACTCTGTATATCTTGATTGGAACTATCACTATAATATGTATACTCTTTATTTTCTTTTCAAAGAAATTTTAATTTTATAGTGTCTCGTTTATGTATGTATATGTATGTGTATGTGTGTACGTTCATACTCGTGTTTTATTCATATATGATTCATTAATTTTTAATTGTTGAAAAAATATACGTACAACCAATAAAGAAAAATATGAATAAAGAAGAATAAATAAATGCAAGAAAAATTCATTTTTCTTTTACATTTACGTGCAATATACGATCGTACGTGTATTGTGTCTATCGTATAAGAATGAATTTTATTTTACTATTTTTTTTTTATTTTTTCATCTTTGTCTAAGGCATGAATGAGGGTATGTATATCTAAGGTGTATTATCAAATTAAGACTTTGATGTACGTTCATGTATATGGTGTGGTACACCTATTCGTGTGTATATAGTACATTCGTTCGTTTGCCATCATCATAACGTGACACTTGAATATAAAATAAAATATAAAGAAATTGAAGTCGGCATAAAAATTTTTTTATTATTGCACGTTTTTATTTTTAATTTTTTTTTTTTTTCTTTAGATTTAAATTTATTCCTTTTATTGTGTACTAAATATACTTATAAAATTTACATATAAAAGTTGATATGTTATGCACATTTTTCTAAGAATGAAATTTATAAAATGGCACTTGATTATAATTAACTTTTATAACAGACATTTTTTTTTTTTAAATTGATACAGAAAATTAGTTATTATGAAAGTTGAGAACAGATGAAATTTTCTTTAATAAAAATTGATCCTTTATTTTTTTTAAATCAACAAAAAATCAATGATATAAGATATTAATTCAAGATGATTGTCTTATACATATTACATTTCATTAAGAAAATAATATGTTCGTCCTTGCACATGTATATATTGTACGAAATGAACTTTTTATTTTATCATACAGTGTCACTCAATACATTTTATTATGTACATTTAAATGAATAAAAGTTGTAACATTGTAAGTTACTTTTAAACTAAAAAATAATAATCGAATAAAATATAAAAATACTCATGTCCTTATATATACGTATGTACTCGTATTTTTCGATTGTATAAGATACACTCGTTGTCCTCTTAGTACAAATGTATTTAAATAATGCCAGAGAAAAAAAAATGAATGAATATAATTTTATAAATTCTTTTCACTTTGAAGATATGTAGGTACATTCATTCATATTCTCGTATGCATGTGAATAATGTACATATTTATTTTCAATATTTCCGATGAGTATACTTACATGTAAGTAAGTAGTATAGAATTTCATACTTACAACAGAATATTGGTTTATATAGCTTTGATTTATTTTATTTCTCTTCAAATAATCTGCATAAATGTACGTTATGTTATGTATGAATTGTACTGAGAACACACATGTGAATTTATGTTAGGAATTTATATCTAAAACGCAGTTCATATATTATATACTATTTATGATGTACAGTGTAATAATATGAATATGTAAAATGTAAGTTACATATTTTAAAAATCTCCTTTTTATTTCTATATAATATTTTTCATTTTATTTTATTTAAAGAGTAATATCTTTAAAATACGAAAATATTCCTTGTAAATAATAAAAATGCTTTGTGCACATTGCACATTATAACACCTATACATTTATGTGTAGTTGTGTAGTATGTATTTCATATTTCTTCATTTTAAAATATTATCGATTTTCTAATATGTAATATAATGTACTACATAATATGAATTATATTCTTCGTATGAATATTACTATAGCTTGAAGTATGCATTTGTTTGTATGTAAGTATATTGCCTATATAATATGTATTAGACAATCAATTTATATATTTTTTTATTATTACGTGCACACACATAGACTCATAATATTCAAAAATACTTATATCAGTTTACGTATGTAAAAACCTACATACTTACTATGTACAGTGCTTACTTGAATGTACAGTGACGAACGAAACATTTGTAACAAAACATAATTAAACTGACGCAGAAGTTCAGTCAAATGATTTTTATTTTCCGAACATTGGAAATTTGTAATTTTTTATTTAATCGATTCTTTTTGTAATGATTATGATTAAAATTTCAAGTTAATTATCTCAAGAATGAAGTGGAAAATTTGAAAAAAAAAGTTTTTAAAACTTTGTATTCATTCTCATTAACAGAAATTTGACTATACAGTGTGATTTCTGGACTTGTAAAAGATAAAACATTTATACAATGTGAGAGGAATTTAGTATGGACAATGAACTGAATTTACTGACACTGTAATATAACTAACTACATTTAATTATTACTAATTTTAAACAAAAACCTCCATTTGCAAGATTTATTTCTTCCATTTACAAAATTATTTCCGCCATTTGTAATTATATATTTCCTTCATTTTGGAATTTTTTATTGAGAGAAATTGTTGTTGACTCATTTTGATAATTTTACGATGTTTTCATTGATGAAAAAATTGAACAAAATATTTGTTAGCATAGTTTTATTCATTTTCATTATGTAATGTACGTCACTGTATATACCTAATTCTCTATGTCTATTTAAACACTCATGCATGAGTAAAATTTATATATGATGTTATGTTAAATATTTTCGATAGAAACTATAAACATATACCATAGAATAATACCTAGTCTATGCATATGCTATGTATAATGTGAGCATATACATATAGGAACCTTTATCTTGTATTATTTATAATGTATACATACGTACATTTAAATACATGCAAGTATATATAGACTGGTTAAGAAAGGTTCATAAAGGATACCATATGGTGTAAGGTGTATAACTCTGTAGTTTATTTTTTTTTTCTTTATTTTTCAATATTAATTCTTCTTTATTTTTGTTTCTATGTTTTACATTTTTCATTTTTTCAAACAATAAAATCTTGTACAGCATATGGACATCAAGAGGATTATTATACTTAATGTACGTATGTATACTATACGTATTTACTATATGGTTGTAAGATCTACATACATACATATGTGTATATATAGTATGTATGTAGGTGTACATTTATGTTACTTAGTTGATTTTAATTTTATTAGATTTGTACATGATTCATCCTTATTCCTGTACATAATATCGTATAAATTTTATCTTAAAATATATTATATGTGTGATATTATTTATATACATACTCACATATGTATTTATGTAACACAAACATATTATATTGTAATCAAAACTGGAAAGGATAACTAACCCCATTATTGGTCAATAAATATTCTTAGCTGTCCTTTCGATTAACCTAAGCCAACAAAAATTTTATAAAATAGTAAAAGGATGAATGTATGTATTTCTTTAAGTGAAACATATGCGTATATATACATTTATACAGATATATGAAGATGAGTGTGTATGTATGTACATAATATACATCTACGAATACGCCATATATATAATAATTTGCATAACTCTGCTGTATATACTCGTAATGTACACAGTACACATACAAAAACTTAAAATATTATGAAGCAAACATGTACTCACACATTTAAGCTCAGTATGCTGCGTGTAAGAAACTTTCTCATCCATTCAAAATCTACGTAAAAAATAAACGCTTAAGGAACGCTCAAAAAAGTAATCAAGAAAATTTTCATATTTTCCATTCTTGATGTCATACGCTGCTCGAAAAAAATTAAATGTGTTTTTTGTGCTTTAAGTGAGATAGCGTTGTTGCAAAAAAAATTATAATTTTTTCAGCAAGAGATAAATCTCAATAGCAGAAATTTTGACATTTCATGTGTGTTTCAGGCAGAGATTGTATGTAGGAGTTGAAATAAAGTAAATAAATTGCTGTCAAAATTTCTTTACTACTCTCAAAATTACTTCGCTAAAGATGTATCACGAAATTTCTTGACCAATTTCATCCACGCAGCATACTGGACTTAAAACAAAATCTACAGTATACATACCGTACACACATATACGTACATGCTCATGTGTGTACATAAAAGTAGTGTTAGAGTATTGTGGGTTCAAAAGGATATAGTATAGGTTTTATATTCGTTATAACATCTACATATATCTACGTACGTATACGTACATATACATATTTAGTTATATTACTCTATTGTTGAAATCTTCATTATTAAATAATTGTGTTTGAATGTGTGAAATTAACTCTTCATATACGTAGTTTACGAGTATTGTGCTCATTATTTATTATGCTAAATAGACACACAAGTAACATGCATATATATGTATTTATATACGATATCATAGATATGGGAGTAAATAAATATGTGAGTATGTAGGTGTAAATTATATTCAAATACATAATTAAAATGTTATTTTTGGCTTTTATTTCTGTGAAAATTAATGGTGTTCCCATAAAAAATTTGAAATTAAACAAAAACAAAATATAAAAAATAAATGAATAAAAATAAACGAATGAAGAAAATTATAATTAAAATAATAACATTTCCAATATATCCTCGTATATTATTATTAGTCAATAAATGAATAATTGGAAAATAAAAATTATCATCATTGTGTTGTGTTAGCATAGTAGAGGGGTGATCAAATTAAGTACTTATACTACTTGGTGCGTATACTTTTTAAACATCAAAGTATATTCATGTTTTGTTCTAGATTATCTCCAGTATTGATACCATATATGTGGCGCAAGGCTAAACTGTAGCTAGAGTCATTCATTCTTCTCTCACTGATTTAAACTCTAATAAATCAAAAATACTCAATGAGCTTAAAGTCAACTCCCAACATTATTCTTGATATTGATGAAATAAATACAAATTTGTATAAAAACAATGGTCAATCCAGACACGCAAATTTCTACATAAAATGATTTCTAAACAAAAATTACGAGTAGTTTCTGTGATATTCAAAATTAATTTTCTACCATTTTGTTTTTAATATTTCAAAATTAAAATTCTATAACTCTCGCATTTGATCACCCTTATATTTGCAGTTTGGATTACCCTTATATTAGTAAAACGTTGGGATGAAAAGTATACTCCTTTATACACATAATTATCAGCAGTTTAATAATCTGTTATCGAACTACACAAATAAATGTATGAAAGTATTTTAGTACGAGTATTTAGTAATTTTGTGACTGTAAATAATTTTATGTATCTGCATATAATAATTTTGTTGATATTTATATTATACTGATTATATACGAGGATATCCGCACATTTACATATTTACAAACAGATATTCAATTTAATTGGTTTTAGCACGTTTTATAGTGGTAAATTATTGCAAAACACTTTATGATAATTTGAATTTTAAGTTTTATTAAGTTTTTTGAAACTATTGTGCACAAAAAAAAAAAAATGGTTGAAAACAAAAATTCAGGATAAAATTATAATACAATTATATATTTAGTTATTACACGGTTTTATTTATTTTTTTTTTTAAATTCAAATTGATCCATTTTATAAAATTAATAAATAAATCAAATAAATTTTCTATAATTAATAAAATTTATTTATTAATTAGATTAATTAAATAAAATGAATTGAATTAAAACTAAACAAAAATTCATTAGCTGAATTGAATATTATTTTTATTATATCGAATTTATGTAATAAACTCATGTATCTATAAAATATATTTTAATATAGATATTGCATGAGTGCAACTAGGTACAGTGGGCGAAACAAATTAAAAGACACTATAATTTTCTGCAAAACAATATATACGAGTATATTAATTTATTTCTTAAACAAGAAAAAGAGAAGGGAAACTACTATTAGCGTATTTTTCTGCTATTCTTTCTACTCCTCTCTCTCTCTACATGCTAAATTCTCAAGAGTTAAATGACCATGTTTGTTTACAAATGAAAATATCTGTCAAAACCAGTCAAAACATTAATAACTTTAAATTCATTTTCGTACACGTCTACTACGAAGCAATACATAATATCCATGAAGAACGAAAGGAGAAAATAAAGACTGGCTTCAAAAATCAATCATGATTTTGCAGTGTTACCACAGTGTTAGAGCAATAATGATTATTTATGTTGCGATGCTTTGATGATGCTGATTAATTTCACATCAGTTTTGAAGTTTTGTTGTCTTTTAAAATTTTACAAATCGGTAAAAATTCACAAAAATCAAAAATAAATAAACCAAATTCAAAATATTGTAATATAACTCAATTGTTCATTGTTTTCTTGATCCATGATAGCGTTGATAATAATTTAAAATCAACTAAACGTCACGGATTTGAGGTTTTAATTGCAACATTAAAAATCATGATGTCAAATGTTTGCTTTGTGATAAGATAATGTCAAACAGTTGCATTGTACAGTGTTGTCGTTAGTATAAGTATTAAGACAGTATTCATACTGTGTTTCTACAATGCATCAATACGTTTCCGAACTCGCCCTTAGTGTTAACAATAAAATGCAAAAATGAACACATGATTTCAGTCGTGATTACTTTTTGAACTGTTGACGAAAGCTTCTTTTGCAACACTAACGCAGTGTTGAATTTTTGAACTCACTCAAACTTCTATCTACTAATCTACTTACTATTCGCGTATATTTCTACTTTTATTTCTATTTCTTCTTTTTACATATTTAAATGAAAATATGTAGAATGAGTGTAGGAAGAAGAATGTCAAATTTAAACAAGATCCGTGTATGTAAGAAAAGCCGATAAATGTTAAATACCGACGCTGTTGTTATTCCACCTCTCATCATATTTCCGAATTGTACAAAAAGTCCTGTTTTTTGAGATATCATATTTTAATTTAGTTGCGCGATCTAAAACACCTAAGTATTATTTGCCATTTTCATCCTAATCTCTTTTTTTATCATGAATGTCATACCGAAATTTTGAAAATTCATTTGTCAGAAAACATGACCTTTTCATCATCCAAATTATGAGACTTTTTGATAAAAAAAATTTAAATTATTCCTGCCTATAAAAGCCTGGTGGAAAAATTGTTTTCATTATGTTTGTGTAAATGAATGTCATAAAAAAATCCAAGATTTGTTAAAATCAGCGGACATACTTAATTTTATTTTTATTTGTGCTGCATTTAATTTGTTGAATCTGACTTCTCTTTAAACACCTTCATTTGTTTGTGTTTGTTTATTAATTTAATTTGCTCTTTGCTCTTTCATTTGTCACATTTCGATATTTTTTTCTTCACAAAATCATCGATTTTATATATTCATTGCACCAACTGTAATTAAAGATAAAAATGAAAATAGAAACAAATCTGTTAATATATCTTATGTGTTATTCGTTTGTGTATGCCGCGTTTGTTTGATAAATTTTATTATCCAAATCTTATGGATAGTACACATCACCAGTTACCTATGTAAATCAAAATATTCGATAATACACTGGGCTATCATCTTGTATATATGTATGTATATTCGTACAGAGAAATATCATTTATTAATTTACTATACAGATGAGTATTTATGAAGGCGTAAATTTCAATTAAATTATAAAATTGAAATCAATGATTTGTGTTAATTTTATATATTTTATATTATGTATCTGTCTGTATCAATGATAATCGTACATATACATATGATATGTGAGTATTACATTATATGGAAAATCAAATCAAAATAAATTTAATTACATGTCATAGAAAATTAACGTCAATGATTTTATTGATTTTATATTGTTTATTAAATAACATTATTCATAAATTAAATTCAAATTCATTCTGTATTTATGTGCTCAGCTCCCATATATACGCAGTACATGTCTAGATGTACGAACATAAGTATAAATCATGTGTGCGAATACAATTACAAATGATCATTTATTATATGAACATTTTGTGAATGTATCCTTAATGAAATCATATATAATAATAATAATATTCTGCTGGAAATAAATGAATGATATACCATCATTTTATTGAATGAAAATTTTGTTTTGATTTAAAATTGGATTTGTGTTTATACTTTAAATAAATCGATATGACGAGGTTTTTTTTTATATTTCTTCTTAAACATTTTTCTTTTTCCTAAAACTCCTATGCATAAAATTATATTTTTTGTTAGAAATTTAATTCATTTCATTTTGTATATTCGATGATGATGATGATGCTGCTACAGTCAAAAATATATCCTTAGGTTATCTGTGTTTAGGGTTGGTTATAATGTTGTTTATTGTTGATTTTTAATGGATCATAGCACAATAAACCTGTTTGCCTGAAGCACAATAATCCATACAATCTAAAGGATCTTTTCCCGCATTGTTTTTACATTATTTACATTTTCTAAATAGTAATTCATTATCCTATCGTTTCCAAAGTCTAAGAGCACAACATCAAAAAGGAAAAACAGGATAGATTAAAAGAGATTAAAGACTTCTACCATTTTGTGCTGTACACAATTACAAAATTATCTGTGTATTTTTATTTTGACTCGTACCTAACAAATAAATGCAATACTATATAGCATCAAAATATCATCGACATTTTTACTGATAGTCAGACCACAAACAAAGCTTTTTGAACGATGCAGGAAGGGATCAAAATATTCAGGGAAAAAATTCGAAATTGCTCTTCCTTCCGGGGCCTAAGAACACAGAGAGAAACGAGTGAATCGACTCTTTGGTAACATATGGATGAAAGATATGGATGAAAGAGTCTCTCTAACTATTTTGCTGAAGAGAAACTATTGTCTGAAATACAGCAAAAATTAAACAATGAATCGATCGAGATCAAATGAGGTCATCACGATGTATAGCTTGTTTAAAATTCCCAGCGAATGGAATATATGCGCAGTGAGAGTATGGCGTCATGCTTTGAGCGAGGTTATAATTGTAGTGGTTACACTTTTTCAGGTTTATATGGGAGAAAAACACAAATACATATAATCATTTTATGTACATATTTAATTTCAAGAGAAACATGCGCAGATTATTCGCTGGGAATTTTGAACAAGCTATACTACAGAATAAGATGTAAGCCTTCTTTCGTACATCGTGGAAGTCAATAAAATAATTAGAAGGATTTTATAGAAGGCGCCAGGGCATTGATCACGTTACAAAAACGATCGTTAAAGATGAGAATGTAGAAACATATTTACTTCAAAAAAAATGTTTTTCTGCATCCAATGAAAAAGAAAGAGTCAAAATTATTTTTGTGGTAGTTTAAATTAAAATTGAATTTTTTATTTTTTATCCCATCATACAACTAATAATAATTTGTGATATTAATATGAAAGGGCACAAATATATGAGAGTTATGGCACATTATTAAATTCCTGTGCACATTTATGTAAATACTTACTTAACATCTATAACCCATATTTTGACATTTATAGAGGTACCTATCTTATTACTCATATTTTTACTACGAACACAATGGCAAAATATGATTTTTTTTTTAAATTTTTCCTTCTAAAAACGAAATTCAAACTAAACGAAATGAATGAAAAAAATAAAATTATTTCAAAAAGTTTATTGCATTTCTTTAAAAAGGAAATGAAATGAAAATACTGAAATTTTAGTAGAAATAACAAAAAACAGAATAAAAATCCATAAACAAAAGAAACCATAAACCATTTAGAATCTTTATATGAATCCTTACACATTTATTCACAATAAAAGTAGTAACAAAAAATTTTTATTATTTTTCAATACACTCAAGGACTCAAGTATACAAATTGCTCTACCACATGTACAAATATACTATCAGGGAGACATTACATGAATGAGTACACCTACTCGTAAAATATTCAAGCATCAATATATTAGAATTTCAGTTTTTGTTTGTATAAAATTTGAATCGTTTAATATTTGAATCAAAGAAATACACAAAAACCAATACCGATAAATAATGCATAAACAAAAAAAGCATATATATGTATATATGTACTTATAATAAAACAAACGAATACAGAACAAATAAAAATAACGTAAAAAATAAAATACTTACAAAAAATATATAAAAGAAAATTTATGATACAAACACACAAGTAAATACACATATACATGGATATACATACATGTGTACATTTATAATAGAAAAAAAAAATTGAAAATCAATGTATCTAGGATCTATATACACTCTGCTATCATATCAGTTTTAATTGCTGTTCAAATTAAAAATCTGCATATTGAAAATTTGAAATTTTATTTTACGTTTTTGTTACCTATTGTTCTTCTTTTCCAATATACAAACATATGCACTCACACATACAATCATATCAATGCAAAAAAGAAAATAAAAATATATAAAAAATTTCATTCTTAAATCCATTTATCATGATCTAAATCTGAAGGGTATATGAAGGGTATATACTCGTATTGTGTACTTTCGATTTATTTAGTTATGTTATAGTTACAAACAAAAGGTAAAAAAGGACTTTAATATGAATATCTTTTATTCTTTGTATTTTTTTATTTTTTTTTTTTTTTGGGTTCATGAAATTGCATTTTTTCTTTCAAGTTTTTTGTTTATATTTTGTTTTACATACACAGGATAAAGCAATAACATTTAAGATTGACCAACAAAAATTTGTTTAGAATTGTTTTTATTTTATTTTTATTTCTGTAATTAAAGGTTTCTCAGTATTTTTACTCGTTTACACAAAAATATAAAAAAATTTATACTTATGTATTCTGTTTCATTATTAGATAGCGTATTTTTACAGTTTTAATCTTTGATCCTTAAAATTTTTTTTATACTTTCCTTGTTTTTTTTTTTCAAAAATGTCATCATAAATTTAAAAATTTTTATAAAGCAAATTGTTATTATTACTTTTACATTTTTCTATCCTTATTTTGTGTTTTTTTTTTTTTTTGCTAATGATTACGAGAATTTTAATTGTTTCACGTGAATCTAATTACTCAATCGGCTAAAATGTTATACATAACGAGAATTATAGGTACATACTATACATAAAAGAAGTCCTATGATTAAAAACAATTTGTTGATTGTTTTTTTTTCTTTCCTGTATCTGTATGCGTATCTGTTGTTATCTATGTTCCATTTTCATTTATTTATTTTTTTTGTTTTTTGCCATATGGTCGGGATCGGGACTGAAATATTTAACGACAAAAATTTTTTTGGGATACAATCATATTGTAACTATCAAGTCAATAAATTATTTTTATATTGGATCCGGACTTTTATATAATTTCACGTAGATTTTAATGAATATTCAGGATTGTATGAGTGTGGATATATTTATGCAATAAGTAAATTTTTGTTTTCATTTAAAATTGCGTAATTTGATGATCGTTGAACTGAAACCATATTCGTTTCATGGTGAAATAATGAAAATAAGTATGTTGAACGTGATTCTTATTAATAGAGAATTTTATTCATTTTTGTTCTTCCACTGTAGCCGTATAGATAACAATGATTTGAGAATAGGATCAAATGAAGCGTATGGAATGTAGGATGATTATTTCGTAAACATTTACTTTATAATTTTTGAATATCCGAATAGGTTTGTGAATCAAATCATGCATTGACATGATATATGCGGAACCGATTTGGTGTACGTTTTAATGGATTTAATACGGATTTGTCTCAGGTGAATCACTAAGCCTGTCGTACTACATTCTTCGTCTCAACTTCCACTTGTCAGACCACTGATCGTTAGCATCCTAGCAAAAATTGTCGAAATTATTTTCTCTATGATACAATATGGTATCTCCAGGATTCTAAAGAATCGTACAGCAACAAATTCTGTTTATTTTGGAAAATAATATTTGTATCCTATAAATATAGATAGACATAAATATTCTTAATTAAAATAACTGAGACCATAAAGATGTCCCAGAGTCTAAGATAAGAAATTATTATCTCCACCAGGAAGATAATAAATCTCTAACTCTGATAAAAGGATATGTGCGTTTAGTAGACACACTACTTTGAATATACATACATATATTTTATGTGCATTCAATGTAAATGAAAATAAAGGATCTCTCTTTAAAGATACCGGAGATGTAAAAGAATGCATATTTCATTAGTTCGTATATAAGCAATGGTACGAGTATACATCATAGTAACAATCTCTATAGTGTTTTGGTATCAAAATTAATTAAAAATATTTGAATTTAATATAAAATTTTCAAGGACATCATTTTTTGTTCTTCGTATAATCCATTTACTCGTAAAATGTCATACTCGTAAACCTATACATACTTTATTCTGCTATACTGTACCGGTATTTTGTCTATGTGTGAGCACTGAGCAGGTTGGAAATGATTTTTTTTTTAATATTTTTTTTATTTCTTTTAAATCCTTGCATTCATTTTTCAAATAAAATTCCTTCAGTTTAAAAGTAAATATTTTTAATATTTGAAATTATTTTCATTTAGTTTTTCATTTACTATTTTTTTATTTCATCTATGTATTTAAGGTACACAGATAGTCTCTTGCTACATAATTTTCTGCATGTAATTGAAATTTTCATTTAAACATTCCGTTCATCATTTTCTCATGTTTCCACAACAAAAAAACGAAAGAGAAAATTAAAAAAAAAGAAGAGACAAAAAAAAACTAAATAAAAAATATAAATAAAAATAAACATAGAAAACCAAACCAGAAAAATTAATTCTGACTACTCTCAAGAGTTTAATATCCCTTTTTTTTTGTATGTATGTTTGTGCGTATTTATATATTTTTTTACATTGAAAATATGTTTAAAATCTCATGAATTTCATAATAATTTAATATTAGCAGAGGTACTATTTTCTTTTTCACATTCACATTTAAGTTATCTTCACATACATACGAATACTTTTACCAGGAACTTATGTAAAGTATGAACTTAGGAATATGATATATTGCACATATACAAATGCATTATAATCAAATACATCTTATTTAGATTTTTTTTTCGATTTATTATTTTCTTTTATTTCTTTGTTTTTTTATCAGAAAAATTAAAAAACTTACTACTTACATATACAAGTGCTGGACAGGTTCAAATGTACACGTAACGTAAAATGTAAGAAATTATATAAATAAAGAGCTTCAAAATGAAAACTAAACTAAACATAAATCAAAATAAATAAGCAGATATACGTATGTGTATGTACATAGGTATGTCCTTACTCGTAATGTAGAATTACAAAAAAGAAAAAAAAAAGAAAAAAATTAACGAAAATTTTTCAATGATGAGCATATTTTCATTTGGGATTCAAAATTTCTCAACATTATAGTTGCTACGTCTATACTCACAAATATTCGTTGATGTAAGTATTTTATTCATTTATATGTTAGACAGACTGCACCAAATCAATGATCATTTTTCCAATCTTCATTTGTGTAAATGATCATTCAAAAACCCTCTGATACACGACACTGTTACAATGATCGTTATGGGTATCATAAAACTTTAATCTTCATTGTAAATTTTTAATTATTCCAATCTGTACCAATTATGTATATGACGATCCCCCTACCTGTTGGCATTGTCATAAAGTTAAGAAGTCTACAATGAGTAGGACATTTATGTAAGTAGAATGAATAATGACAGATTGGCGATAAAAGTATAATAAGAACAGACCAAAAAGGAAAGCGGCCAGCGGGCAGACCAAGAACAAGATGGGTAGACGCGATTAAGAATGATACGGAGATAATCCTACATAGGTATATGCAGAGAAGAACTGGAGAAACAGAGCGGAAAATAGGACAGAGTAGATGCAATAGTTCTGGAGGAGGCCAAGGTTCGATTTGTTGATGTACTTTTACTGTCATATTTTTCACCACTGGATACTTTCAATTCATCATCATCGTTAGCCGTTGAATAACGTTCCTGAAACTTTAATTCGAATTTACTTCAATGAAGTTAGTTTGAAGATGTTAGTGATTATGTATTTCGTAACGAATGATCATTGATTTGATGCCGTTTGTCTACAACATTAGATGTATGTACAGTAATGGATATAAAAAATTAGCTCATCATTATAAAATGTATACATATGCACATATTTTATCTTTAACTCTTTAAATTTTTGTACTTACCAACACTCAAACATACTAGCTATCGTATATTTTTTTAAGTTTGAGTACATGGCTTTTATATCGTTTTATTATTTTCATTTTATAACATTCCATTATCCTTATTTTATTTTTATATTTTTTACTTCATCACTATATATATATTGTATACCATCACAGATCTCACCATAATCATACAGTATAGTATACCTGTACCCATAATAAATTTTACATAAATACATACTCCCATGTCCTATCCACATGTATGTACTTAGGTCCCATATACCGTCGTTGTAGGTATACTAGACTTCTACAAGGATATGGTATTCGTTTAATATTATTTGGGGACTAACTGACCGTCTATTTTTATACTATATACATACATATTTTCCCCAAAAAAATTAAAAAAAAAAAAAAACACATAAACTGATTACCTTTATGAAACATTTATGTACACGTAATGTATAAAATAATGTAAAAGGTGTATACTGCATACTGCTATATAGTATATAGTATGTAGGATAGATATGATATAGTAAGGATGATTTTAACTGTATATTCGAGTAAACATGAATGGTTGGTTATATTGAAGGAAAAGGCATAGGAAAACATGAAAATGTAAAACGAAAAAAATAAATATAAAATGTTGAGAAAGGAAAAAAGAAGAAAAATGTTGAAAAGGATATTTTTTTTTCTTTCCAAAAAATTTTTATTTCTTCCTTTTTTGTATATTTTGTCTACGTTTTCTTTATTGTTTTTTTTTTTTTTTTGTTTTTCTTTTTGCATTATACATACGAACGACCACTAAACAATTTTTCCTGTTTTCGTTTTTTTTTGTCATTTTTTTATCAGCTATGGTACTGATGTGATATTTTTGGTCAAAATGAATTTTTTTTCTTTTATCTTTTAGAGTGTGTATGTGTGTTTAGCGTAGTAGGTAAGTAGTAGAGTATATTATTGTTATTACTATTATAGAATATTAAATCGTTAGCAAGTTTTTTTTTTCTTCCTTTCCATTTTTTATTTTTTTTTTGTTTTCGTATTTATTGAAAGAAAAGGTCTTTTATGACACACAATAACTTTTATATAAAAAAAAAGAAAATAGAAAATAAAAAGAAGAAGAAGGACGTGTTTTTTTTATTAGTAATCAAATAAAATTTTAATATAAAACATTTAAAATGAATATACATATACTTACCTCCTATATACATACATTCACATTTATTAAATATTTTGGGAGTTGTTTTTTTTTTATTATTATTTTTATACAAGTGTAGTTACATATCTGTTCCACTTCATGAATTTATTATTATTTTTGTTCAAATTGAAAGTGAAAAAAAAATAAATGGAAATCGTTCCATGTTGAATTTTGAATGAAAATTAAATTCAATGAAAATTGCCTCCGCATAAAATAAAATAAAAATGAAAATGAAATGAAAATGAAATGAAAAAATATAGTTGGTGGTTATTACTCAAAATATCCAGAAAAATTTGACAAGGATTCGTCATGATTATTGTCGTGTATAAAATGGAAACAAAAAAAAAAAATATTAATTGACCAAAATTAGTTAAGAAATACAAAATGGTTATTGAGGTATAAAAATGATGATTTGTTGGACGAAATCATCGCAGTAACAAAAATAAAAACAATAAATTCATCACAGCAATAAAGACAAGTTGAATTTACTGAATTAGATTCAGAACGAAATATGTTTGCATCGCATTGAATGTAGAAGCTAAAGGCGATTGTGATAAATTTTAGGAAATTCCTTTGTGGGATGGGAAGTCTCTTCATTCTTCCTCCACAATCCCAAGGATTTTGGAGAAACCCGACATTCGGATTGTCTTTGTTGAAAAAGATGTGGGTAAGCTAATCAGAGGCACACTTGGCATGGCATGCTTCGCTTATTTCGAATAAATAATTCTTTTTTTAATTCGCATAAACTTTTGAATTTAGATTTAGTCTTGAATACTAATCGATGATATCCAGTAAAATTTGGCAATGATCACAGCAAAATATTTGCAAAATCTTTTTTCCACAATATTTCTTCAGCAGATTTGCAATGTGTATCATTAAATCTTTCACATGTGAAACATGAATTTATTGCGAATTCGAATTTAGATTTCTGTCAAAGTATAAAGCCAAAATTTCTTCTTTGATTGCTGGAAAACTAATGTTCTTCACAATTCAAATCGGGCTTAATCCTCCCGTAGCTTAGATCTCAACCTTCTGGATCTTCTCTGACAATTTGTTTTCAGTTTCTTACTTCCAGCAATTTTTCTGCATCTCTCTGGATTTCACTTTCCTATCTTAATCGTAGTCTTACTCTTAGTCGATTGCCATCCTGAGGTATGGTATCTATCATTCTTAAATCAAACCTTTATAGCTTTATCGTCATTAAAGACATAATATTTACTCAACAGTTAAATAAATTAGCAAACTACTTTAAATTAAATTAAAAAAAAAAATCCCAAAAATAACGAAGATAATTCAAAAAAATTTTCAATTCATTCCACACACATTTTAAATTGAAACACAACACATTAAACAAAAAATTTATTCTACCTCTTTTGCATTATCTATATATATAAAAAATATGTCCTATATTCAATTTGTGTAAATTTAATTTGTTCATTTTGTTTCCCGTTTTTGTATTTCTGACTAGCTTGAAAATTTATAAAAAAATTTTCATTTCATATTTTAATAAAATAATAATGAAGAGAATGAATAGAGTTGACATCATAAAAAATGAAATTAAACGAATGATAAATAAGAATTGCGTGTAAAAATCATGAACTTATTATTTGTAAATGAATCGTGAAAAAAAAAATTAAAAATAAATAAAATTAAAAATATTCTGGATAATTTAATTACTATTCTATTATATGTGTACGTACATACATACTTGGATGTAGATTGCAGACAGAGAGTGTGATGTTTAGTTGCAAAAAGAATAAATTATAAAATGTTGAAAATGGTATATAGCATGTGCTTTTATGTACAAAAAGCTAAAAAAAAAAAAAATCTTTAGTAGATGTGCAAACACTCTTTAATATAATAAAATAATGAAAATGAAAATGAAAAATGAAAAATATGTGATAAATTAAATAAAAACCCATATGCTCGTACATATGTATATTACATATTACACACAAATGAATAATATATTTTTTTCACTTTCTAACATTTACACATACTCGTGTATCTTCAGCTATACCATTTACTCGTATGTGAAGGTTCATTTTTCTACACGTGAATGCATACTATTATAAAGGCAAACAAAATTTTTTTAATGAACTCAAATGTAAAACGAAATAGTTGCAAAATAGTATTAACATATTTAGTGAATAGGTATATGTGAATAAAAAATTCGTTGTACAAATTATGTTGTGCATTCATTTTTAAAAGCAATGGGGAACAAGAGTAAAAAAAATTGTGCATAAAAGTAACGTAATGAAAAAAAAAAAGGAATATTTATTTTATTCACACATGTTTTTTGTGTGTGTGTGTCTAAATAATTGGAATGGTATTTTTGGAGTTACTATGGATAGTTGGAGAATTAGGTAATATATCGCATTTTTTTTCGTTTTTGTATGCAATGAAGTTTTAATTTGATTTATTTTTAAATGATAACGAATATTTATACCTACGTAGACAGTGAACAAAAATATTGAATTTAGTGAATATGAAGTATAAATTAATTTATAAATTTTTTGAATTTTTATTGTGCACCTAATTATAACTTTATACTCTACAACTCATGGTGAATCCAAAAAAGAGCGAACCCTTCAAGAATTCTCAGACTGATACATACAAGTATTTAATCGCCAAAGAATTTCTAAGTAAAATGAATGTGAAACTAACCCAGCCAATAAATAGGATAACATATTAAAAGGAAATAGATTGCGTTATTGACTCACACATGTTTCATTCCACCATACCACATCTACTCTGTATAAGTACGTACCATCATGACAGTGTACTCGTATTTTCATTCAAGAAAAGAATTCATTTTCTCTTTATACTTTCTGAACACTATTCGAAGAGTACGAGAAACAGGAAGAGACAGTAAGTAGTAGCAACTACTTAAGATATTGCGGCATCTCACTATAGTACGATATACGAGTAGGTAGGCAGGCTAGTAGCAGCTTACATACCATGCACTGGCACTCGTTATTTTGATTCATGAGAAAAATGTATTTTCCCTTCATACCTACTATACACCAAAGAAGAAATAATACGAGAAACAGGAGAGACTAATAAGTAGTATGGCAGTAGCAAAGCAACGAAGTTAAGGCATAAATAACTATAGTACGATATACGAGTAAAATACGCTATAGTGTCTTGCATACCATGTAAGCGTACTCGCTCGCTCACCATTTTTAAATATTTTGAAGTATTTATTTTAAAAACAGTGAGAAATGCACACATGTTTCATTCAATCATACCTTATCTATTCTATACACCATGGAAACGCCGATTGATTTTCCAATATTGATAACCATTTTATCACCACAAAAATGACATTCTCTTATATTTACATCTAATGTAGTTAAAAATGGTTATTAAAACTATCGCACTCCATAAATTTAATTCTTTTTTTTTTTTCATGTTCCTCCAAGTATTGGCAATACATTTATCACACGAACAATTAAAATTTTAAATTGAATTAATGCGGGAAGGTAATAAAATTAATATATTTCATTTATTTTTAATTGACATTATCATATATAATATGTTATTTTTTTTAAATGTAATTCTACATAAATGTAGTGTAAAATTTCAATTAAAAATTATTAGTATGTATTTAATTCTGTTATTTATATTTTTTCCAAAATACATATTAAAATCTATTTATTTATGAAAATGCATACATATTATTGAGTGTGTATAAACTGCGGTATGTATGAATATGTAAAGAGTATGTAAATAAATTAAAAAAAAAAAATGTATATTTGTATATGTAAATTGTATATGTAAATATTTTTATGAAAAAATGTAGGTATATTTTAACTTCGAAGCTATGCGCGTAATACTGTTGACACACTGCAGAGATAAACCATGGTTATCTAAGTTTTCTAGTTTATCTTTGCGATAACCGACTTCCAGAACTAGGTTAAGTTAACTGACTTTCTAGAACTCAGTTATCTTTGACGTTTGTGTTGTTATTTTTTTTTTATACTATATTTAAACAAACTGTCAAACCAAATTTCAGCTAACATGCTGACTAGATGAAAAATAATTAGTGTTTGAATTTATTTCTCGACAGGTGTCGTATGAATACATAAACTTGTTCACCTCAATTCAAATGTGTCACCCATACCAAGTTATCGATAAACCATTTGAGATAACCATGGTTTATCTCTGCAGTGTGTCAATAGTATTACGTACCTACAAATAATTATAATAATTTTCATGTTATTACAAATTTTAATTTAAAAAAATAGTAGCATTCATTGTTATTGATTTTCATTTTCAATTTAATCAATTAAAAACAATATTAATTCAGAACAAACAGAATAAAAAATAATAGAATAAAAAAACAAAAATAAAAAAACAAAATAAGTTAAAAACCAAAAAACAAAAATTTGGATTTTTTATTATTTGTAATATCGAAATGTATATGCATCTTATGCATCTAGTATGGGCCTAGTAGAGTGTACATACGTATGCCATATCAATATTTAAATATTAAATTAATTTATCAACAACATTATTATTTATTGAATTACATTGTATATAAAATGTGTTGTGTATTTCATTTATATAGCTATGTACGAATTTTTATGAAAATATTCAATTATTTACTCTATACAATATTATATAAGTTGGTGCATACATACCCAGTTATAAATTGAATGATCCCAAAACGAAAGCTAAATCAATTTTACTTTTACTATATAAATTGCGAAACTAATAAGCAATGAAATAAATCGAAATGACTTAGAATGTTTACGAAAAAATATGAAAATAGATCAAATCTAAGACGATATCAAAGATTCCCAGAATATAAAATCTTCATTAGCCATCATTAGGCCAGTGGCATTGTGTGGGTCCAAAAATGTTATCGCCACAAATTGCAAATTGTTATTATTATTATTATTTATTATGGGCGTGAGGTTAGTAAACTGCATCAACCCCGCCCACACCACGGCCCACCACGGCCTTTTGACGATAATTGCAAATGAAAAGTAATGATAACTGACTTAACGTTGATAGTCACTTGGGAAGAATGAAATGGCATGGAATACCGTAGGAAATGTTTAAAGTTTAGGGGTTTGGGATGTCAAAGAAATGGTGAAAAGATGATGCCCTCAAAGATTTGAATCTAGTGGAAATTATAAACTAAGAAAGCATCAAAAAAAGTAGAAGAATGAATGAAGAAAAATTGTGGAGAAAGACTTATTTCGCTCTGGACTGCAGTGCCGTGGAAAACAACTTTACAACTCATACTTTTGGCCGTAAAGTTATTAATACTTTGTCAGGTTTTTGTGACTAATTTTATACACATACTCTTAAATGCTAACGTTTTTTCTTATTATCTGTTTGTTTTTCAAGATCATTGCTTGATCCATTTCCATTTATTACATGACTTTACAAATTAATCACATTTACTCATTTGTTATGATATTGGATCAGAATATTCCTCATTTCCTTCGAAGGTATTTTTTGATGAACAATGGTTTGTTACATTCACGATAGTTTTATATTTAAGAAACGAACTAATTATACATTCTACGTTACTATGGTTATCAAAAGTTAAATCCTTTTTGAGTTGTTACATCACAATTCACAAGTCTAGTGAAGAGATTAATGGAATTAAGTAGATTTTTTTTTTCAAATATACATATATACATACAATGTATATAGTATATATTAAGTGCACGCGGATACTCAGTCCATTATGGCACCGCCGATCAGTAATTTCTTGTCAGATATATCATCCAGTTTATCATCAGTAAATCAGTTACTGGTGTACATTTCTGATGGGAAATTAATGATCGACTTGGGCAAGAGTAGTGTGCTGGCTGGGATTCGAACCGTGATCTCAAGATCACAAGACCGACACCCAAGCATCGAGCTATTCAAGCCCCTAATTAAGTAGATGATTGTTATGTAACCATAAATTTATGATCAATTGCACTTTTTACCACGGGGTATTATATGATATTGATAATTTTGTAATATAATATTCTTTAAAAACAGTTTACATATATTCGTACTATAGATAGATACATTTGTAGATGTTTACATAGATGATAATTTAATTTTTGAAAGTAGAAAAAACAAAAATTAAAAAAAAAAAAAAGGAAAAGTAATAATATTAATTATATTCAATTTAAATACAATATGATAATTAGCATTAATTATAAAATACAATTAAACATAAAATTTAAATCAGTTTAGCGGCATTATTTGAATTGTAAATAAATTTTATGATTAAGTAGATATATTACTCACTGCACACTACGCAGCGTGAATTTATATGAATATGATGCTATAGAAAAACCATCAATATTGATTGTATACGTAGTAAAATTCATAGATATGCTCGTACATATGATGCACTATCATATGCTACACATTTATAAGATTTAAACATTTAAAAAAAGAAATAGAATCGTAAACAGGCTATCATATAAATTTAATTAAAAATTGAAAAATTTCCATAAATTTTATTAAAGTAAATTTCTCATTTTCCATATTACATGAATATACATATGCATTACTACATAATGTTTGGATGCAACTGAAAAATATTAGTATCTAGCTAGCTTTACATTCTCTTAACATTGATTGGAAAAGTCATGAAAATTTGTTTTTTTTTGTTTAGTTATTGCTTTGAATCAAAGAGGATATTTAATTTGAATAAACTGAAGATATTGCAATATTGTATATGCACACAATATGATGACATTGTCAACATTTCAATTTCCTACATTTATTATCTCATCTTACGATTATAGGTTATAGACATCAGCATAATGCCATAGATATATACACAGTAGATAGCCTTATCTTAATACATATAAAATGTATATGTACGAGTGTATAAAGAATGAAATGCACTTATAGGAGAAGTAGGTATGTACTAACTTGTTAGCCTATAATATGTCTTGATGTGTCATATATCATTGTAAATAACATATTTTACAGTATAATATTCTATATGTATGCTTTAATTGCATTCCCTATGCCATTCCCTATGCTATTTATATACATACTAAGACAACTATCAATACAAGATAATATATTATATAATATATCATTTTATATATGAATATCCTTTTCACCTGAATATTATGTTCTTGTATCTGACGTTATATAAATTGACAGGAAAACATTAACAATATTAATTTAAATTTAAATATGCAAAATCTATGTATGTATACATACTCAAAGTAAATATAATTGTTTGTATTTATATCTATAATGATGATGGTTATTAAAATATTGAATAATATGCAGAATTTTTTTTACATAAGATTGACGTTTTTTGTAATTTACATTCAATACAGGATTTATTGGTAACAAGAAAATTCAATTCAATTTGAAAAGAAAATTAGAAAATTCAATTAAAGATAAAATGAGAGAAGAAAAACAAAGAAAATAAAAGTTATTTAGCTGTAATAATGCACGTCCAGTAATAGCGAAATTACTCAAAGTCTTATGTAAGAAAAAATAAATAAATAAATAACAAATAAGAAAGTAAGTATATTAAGTATGAAATTATTGAAAAATAATAATGGAAAGCATAAATGGTAATATAAAAGTTCATTTAAAGGAAGCAGAATGAAAAGAGCCTTACTCTTTAACATATTCGACTTACAAACATAGTGTCTTCGTCGTTTATTTATAAATCAACTCAACAGTTTGCTGATAGGTCAGGGTTTATTGTCAAATATGCTAACATTCCACTCTACGTTATAATATGTTGAATCAATGATAATTCTTTGCAAATGATCATTCATTTTTCGTCTGTTACTCGACATCCCAAATTAAGTTCAAATAATCATTACATCTTCCTTCAAACTTCATTGAAGTACATTTGACACGAAAAGACAAAAGATCGAAGTTGGTAACTGATAATTCTTCCAGTCTTCAATTTGTCGCTAAATAAAGTTCTTTTGTAACTTACTTTAATGAACTGTCGTATTCCATTAGAGGAAATACATGCTACGATTATTGTATTTTGCTGAACACCTTATTAATAGCATCTCATTAAAAAAAAAAAATTCAATGCAAATGCTTAAACCAAGTAAGTTTTATGAACCAAAACAAGTCCTTAAATCCAAGGGATATAAATCGTTTATCTACATAATTACTCTTTGTATTATTTAATTCAAATTAATTTAATTTCTGTACAACAATTATTTAAATTTAATACTAAGAAATCAGTTCAATTATTTGCCTAATGATGTAATAAAGGAAAACTGAAAAAGAAGAAGAAAAATAATGAGAATACAATATCTATAGATACACTTTATGTATGTATGTGTATGAACGAATGAAACATGAAGAAATGAATGAATGCAAAAACATGATCCTACAAACAACTTATTGAATTTAATCCTATTCAATATATTTTTTTAAATATTTCTTTTGTTTCTAGAACATATTCGTAAGTATATAAATTTTTTTGTTAATATAATCTCTATGTTCTACGATATTGCAGGATAGGTACTCAAAATTTATTCAAATTTACAATCAATTTCAACGTCATTATCTATATACTATTTAATAGTTTGTATATAAAACTTTGAATCTACACACAATTTGTTATAAATGAGTGTATGGTTTTCTAATAAAAATAACAACGATAGGAATAATAATAATAATACAATATTTTCTGTACAATAAGAAAGAGAGATTATTATATTATTTGAAGGCTTTAGATATGAGAAATTATTTATATATGTAGTAAATAATGTGTACTGACAATGACACTCGTATGTACATCAATACATACATATTTACATGATGTACAAACAACAATAAAATCCTTTTTGAAACGTTTAGAATTATATATTAAGTTAGAATTTTTCTTTCAAAACAAATAAAGTACATACACATATACGTACATACATAGGAACATAGTGACGTGTATATGTATTTATATAATATGATACTCTTAAATGTGTGTAGTATTTGAATGTCTAAATCTAAATCTAAATAAATGAATTTTGACTCTATGTAGAGTACTACATGTATATAGTTTATTTACAATTATTATGTAATGTTCCACACACTAACAGTGCGATTCTGGATAAGAGATCTCTTATTTCTCTTATTCCTCTTATCGTTTTTAGTGCAAATTACATACTTTTATTGGTTAAATTAAATTAGATAAGAGATGTGAACAGCTGATCTCTTAACTTCAGTGGTGAATTTTTTAATGAATTTTGACATTCTACTTTTGAACGTTTATAACCGAAAAATTCTTTTTTAACGGACAAAAATCTCTAAACTTTAGAGGTCATCGATGAGGACCTCTTATATCTCTTATTTATTTTATTTATATTGTTGATATTCAAATATTGTATTCGTGTCCGTGCATATTGTAAGTAATTTGATAATAATAATAATAGAATTGTATTAATAATAATAATAATAAAATAATAATAATAATAATAATAATTACTAATAACAAAGATGATAATACAGTATAACTACATTATCATTGTATATGACAAGTAGTAAATTGAATAAGGTGGGTTTAAAACCTATGTTGAATCTTATGTCATTTTATGAGGTGAATCTCTTATCCAGAATACCGATTCCTTTTAAAAAATATATTTCACCAAAATTTTAGAGAAATAAGAGGAATAAGAGATCTCTTATGCAGAATCGCACCGTAAAATTGTATTACAAATTTATGTATATATACTCGTATGTATGTACTTATGTATACGAGCTAAAATTAGAGTTATATTTATATAGTTTTTATATATTTATATGTAAAAGTATATAGTGTAAAAGTATATGTAAAAGTGTATACATACATATGTATATTGTGAATTTCCTTTTTATGGTCTAATAAATATTTAAAGTTACTCTTCTGAGACTAATCCTAATACAACACTATCTACTATATTATACTCATAGAATTCACATTATTATTTATATCTAATGTATACTTTATGTATATGGTATATTTGTATATACATTACAAAAACAAGGAATTATTGTAGATTTTTTGAATGAATGAATTAGTGTATATGTATTCATACACAATACATATATGTAGATGTACATCTAGTATGAATGAATGAAGTTCATCTGTAAAATTTGACGATGATGATGTTCATGTTGATGATTATTATTATTATGATGATGATGATTAAAATGTCTACTTTATATATAAATTACATGCTTTAATACTTAGTAATAAATGAATTTTATATAATCCCCCAAAATATTCGTGTTTATGTAAACGAATATGTATGAGTATGTGTATAATTTGTAATATAGGAAATTAATTTTATGTTAAATATTAATTTGATTTCAATTCAATTTTTATTATAGTAGTACAGATATAGTTACTCGTGTAATATGTAAATACTCGTAGCTAAGTAAGTATGTTCAAGTTCGATATTTTAAAAGTAAATGTTTTAAAATGAAGATGTATCTTTTATATTTTTTCGTGTTGGTGTAAAAATCAAGTATCTAATCACATGAAACCTATGGTGAGTACATACCTAATGCTATCACTTGTATAAAAGAGAGTATTATAAAATCAGAAATAATTATCGCATTTAAATTAATAAAAATTCTTTTTCTTCATATCCTTAAAATTATTTTTTAAATAATATGTGGTTTCGATTTGGCAATTTCAAGTACTTGCGAGTAGAAAATGTAAATGTCTGTGCTAAACCATCTACTCGCAGCTACTCATGAAAAATTTTTCAAGTAGCTGGAAGTAGATGCAAGTAGTTACGAACAATTTTTGTGTCGTTCGTTATAACAATTTATCCTGGACACATTTTAGTACTCGCAAGTACTTGAAATTTCCAAATCGAAAGCACCTAATAATTCTAGATTTATTTAAATTCAAACACGAGTAACAGATAAACTCAAGTACTATTAGATTATTCTTAAAATAAAAATATCATTCTGAGTTCTTATGATGTAATTGAGTTTGTTTCTGTAACAAAACAAATCTGGGGTTATCAATTCACAATAAACTGTAGGTTGAAGGTTTATAAGTACATGATAGATTTATGCTAATAAAAAATATCACTAGAGTTGTTAAGAGATGTCGTAACAAAAATGAACGAAATACAGCCGATCATACCATTGTTTTGTCAGTTTCGTCATGCATTTTCAGTTATAAAGATATACTCACGATTTGTAAATCCTGGAACATGCAGTTGTACAATAGATGGGTATAAGTTTCACAAAAAAATTTCGAATCCAACTTTCAGATCCTTGATACAAAAGTATAATAGGCGGAACCTTTTTACTTAATAATATTTTCATTCAAACATATAGGAAAAAATAATTTTAAAATTTAGTTTTGTAATCGCTTGACATGCGATTGCGATGGAATATGAAAATTGACTGAGTTCCAAAATGTTGAAAAATAAATACAGAGCTACTGATTTACGAACGAGAAGTATACTCATAATGCATTTGTTATTTGTCATGTAATATTCCAAATTCCAGGATATGTTTACTGTAATTGGTTAGTAATGTTTCGAAACTCTTAGCTTTAATATCCCAGACAGTTCAAAATGATTAATTTAGTCATGTTATGTTTTGCTACAGAAGTATTATAGTTTGAAGAATTAATTTTCTGCATCCAAATTTTTTGAAATTCTCTAAAATTGATGGTTTGAATATTGTCTACTAGGCACTTTGATCTCAAGATTAGGAGATAAGTTTTAAATTTCAAACAAAAATTATCATGAAATTAATTAGATATTGATACATTGGCAAAATGAAACTTCTACATCAATTCACAGTTCACAGGATAATCTAAAATTATATATTATTCAAGTTCGATTATGTTGATAGTATGAATTTAAAAAGTTGATTAAATGTGTTATAGGAATTTGGAAAAGGAAATAATTATTTTCAGGATTTTTTTTGTTTTTTAATAAAACTGAATTTTTTTTAATGTTCATATGTCTTCGTTAATTATGAGTATCGTGATATATTTAATTTAATAATAAATTAAATTGCAAATTTATTTATTTTCATTTTTGTTTTTTGTTCTGAACATTAGTGTAATTTCCTGTAAAAAATTCTGGTACTCATGAATAGAATAAAACATAAAAATTGTGTAAAAAAATTTTTATAAAAATGAAATTTTATAGCAATACGAAAATATATTTTTAGTTTCGCCTCTTCTTTTCTTCTGTATACACAATGATATAGGGAGTATTAATAATTATTATTATTTTTCCTTTATTCATTTTTTTATTTAAAAAAAAAAGCAAAGAAATAAAATAAATGAATTGTTCGCAATGTATTAAAGTCACGCAAATTAATACTTAAACAACAATAGAATCAACAAAAATAACTGCCACAAAAGGAAAATATGTAATGTACATTTATGTAATGTACAAGCTTACATATAAGAAAGAGTAATATAACAAGAACATATCATAAAACATTTTAAATGGTAAAATGGTGAAATGGTTAAATCATATCCATAACAAAATACAATCTCTTGAAATAGTACAAATTAAATAAAATAAAATATATTTTGCTAATATTACAGAGAGTATCTGCAATATCTGTTTAATGTATAGTTACGTATCATTTTTCATACATATTCAAGGTTTGATTACAATTTCATGTTATTCGTTTATGAATTTCTTCAATGAATGAAAAAGTGTGTTAAGTGTAAACGCAAACGGTGTTATTGTTAAGGTTGTTAACGTATGAAAAACATTTATGCTTGTACATTTTACGTGCTTGAAATGCATATTTATTCAGAACCTTTCTCAATAACCATTTTTGTTTTTTATTAATATGTATAGAGAGTTATTAATTTGGAGAAAATGGAAACAATGTTTTTCATAACAAATTTTTAAATTCAGGATATACGCTACTACATGTCTACATCTGGGTTTTGTCAGATTCAATTCCAAAGAACTCGATACTGTCCAAATCATTATTTGCGTACATACCACTGTACAGACCCTACGAAAAATTGAATTATTTCACAATTTGTATATGTATATGAAAGTAAGGATAATTTCCTAAAATTCCATAGAATAAATTTATTGTAAAAAAAAAGCGCAGACCAACATCAAATATGTCGAAAGTGGATCCTAATGCATAGAATGAATTGGAGGTAGTAGCACCCCGTAAATCCTGGTACTATACAATGGTTTATTCTACAACTTCAGGATGTTATTGGCTTTGGCATAACATTTTGTTCTCGAGTAATGAAATTCGAGCGAAATTTAAATAAAATTTAAAGTTATACTTAATTTTTCAATCCTTTTAATTGTTTAGGTGTAATTTTTACTTTTTATTTTTGTTTGAGAATCATAATTTCTGTACCAATTTTTTCTTTTAACAAAAGAAAATATTTTGTATTTGTATTTTGTATCACGCTTGACGAATAATCTCTTAATCCATAAGTACAGGTGCACATTTATGTATCTATGTAATTCGATTTTAATGATACCTGTAGAAAGCTTTTATACTGATTTTCTCATGTTTTTCATTTTCTCATTTATCTTTTTTGCAAAAATTTTAAAAATGACTCTAACGTTTAGGAGAAATTAATTATGAAAAGGTATATACATCTTATTTTCAGGCATCATCATTTTTTAGGACATAGGAGGGATTTGTAAAAATACAAGCATTCTGAATGAATAATTACCAACACAATCCACATGTACTTGTGATATAGTGTACTGTCTTACAGAAGCTTCTTTTTAATCAACATTTAATGGAAAATTTATTAAAAAGGATAATGTTATATATTTAAATTTTTTAGATAATATTTATATATTTGTAAATGCCTAAATGTATACATGTCCATGCGTACTCCTTGATTTTTATATATTCTGGATTGATTCTGGATTGATATTGTTGCCTTTGCAATATCAATATTTTAGGTCAAGTAATTTCTATCTAGAGAAAATTAAAGTGTTCTTTTTATAAATTTAAAATTAAAATAATATATATAATATACTTGTATACTTATGTACGAACATTCAATTCAGATTTGTTTTCTTAAATAAAAATGCATTAGTGTACGAGTATTTACCTTAAATTAGTAGCATAGTAGCTAGTAATCAATTTTATATTTCAATTTGTTTCAACAAGCCGACCTGGTTAAAGAAATATGTTGGAAGTTTGTAATATATTTTTCATTCTTTTCTAGGACTACATCCCATCAAAGATCATTTTCTTTTACTGTCTGCTTCTTAACTTCTCCTCGTCTAATGTTTCAGTCTGTTTCAAGTGCTGTGATTAAATTTATCGCCTCAAATATTTGATGACATTTTCTCATCATCTTTCTATTAGACGATCTGCATCTGGTTTCTTTTCTGTGCGCCCTCTATTTATTATCACTTTTGATTGATATTTATTTTTATATTTATATTTTTTTGCAAATAACTTATAATATTGACCAAACGCTAAATTGATATAACTCTATCAATTCCTTATCATTCGCAGTTAATCACAAAATATCAGTAATCAGTTGTTATTGATTAACTTGGGCGGATAGCGTGAATAATTTACTGCATTGGGATTTTGAAGGATAATTATTGTACATAGCTAATTCGAATTTTGAAATAATAATCCACGGTAATAATTCTAATTTAGCGGATATAAGTACCAAGTACGTAAAAATTGAATTTAACAACTGAACAGACAACCCAGTAAATCTGCATGTAATGTATTTATGTCGGTATTAGCAGTGTATTGTAGAAAGAAAAAAAAAGGATAATGAAATATAAAAAACTTTTAAGTAATATTATAAAGTTGAATCAATTTTTGAATAAATTATAAAAAAAAAAATAACTTTAAAGATAAATTACAAGCAATTTAACAAAGCCCTCTCTGTATGGTTCTATGTATATGTACATATGTATATTTACCTAGTCGGTTTAAAAGCCACCACCACATTTTACACACACAAAACTGAAAGTTTATTCTATCTATCGACATTATTATGTAGACTGTATATTATGTAATAGAAAATAGACCCCATCCATTGTATATTCACCAATATATATGACTTGCAAAATACACATTTATTATAAACACAATGTGCATATCCCAATGCTTGGTGTGTTATGTAAGTAATTAAATTTTAACACAACCTTGTGTACTTGTGTATGCCACCAAAAAAAGGGGAAACACATCAGAGAATACAATTATTATTGTATGATATGCACACACATACCATACATTATTACTAGTTTAAGTATGAAATTCAAATATGAACATATACACACAATACACGCACACACTTTCATATAATCCCTAAAATTGTTGTATATTATTTTACTATAATCTTATACGATTGCATATTTATGTACAAAAAAGTCTTTCAGAGGAGGTTTTTGTTATTTCTTTTGTGATTATGGTCAAGCTTATAGGTAACGATGGCTACAAAATGTATATAATAAGCTATTTAACGGAGAGAGAGAGAGAGGGAGAGAAAAAGAAAACAATAAATGCAATAAACCAAAAACAACCAAAAATGAATGAAAATTCTAAGTAAAAAAGTGAAACAAATTTCCTTTGACTTTTATTTTAAAAAAATAAATGTTTTTCATTCTTATTATTATTCTTTTTTTTTTCGTATGGAAAGAATAAATTTCGTCTATAATGAAATACCGTGCATTCAGTGATTTGATTACACAGTTAATTTAAAAAAATATATACCCAACTACCACTTACAAACTTACATATGGGTGGTTATAAGTACCGACCCCGACGGACCGAAATTTCCTTTATGGTTTTGGTCACTTCCTTTCCATTTTATAAATCTGTCTATTTTAGTGATTAAATTATTTATATGCATACGAGTTTGTATGTATATAATATTAGCGTATATATTAGTTAAGTGAACGAATGGTTATTTATATGGTATGTACATAATAGAAACGTAAATTATATGTTTAGATTGTCTGTCTATATTTATAAACTCCGCTAGTAATAACAATAATATAATATTTAAAGTACATATAGGATAGGTGTATTTGTAAATTATATTTTATCTATGGTATTCACACACGCAAAATACTATATGTTGGTACCTTTAGGTATTATAGGTTCTGTTCTAGGGATACATTTTTTTTTTTTATTAGGTATGTATAATGCATGCAAGAAAATAATCAAGAAAATAATAAGGTACACAGTACCACATTATAATAAGAGGCGCATAAAGGTAGTAATAAGTTCGGATATAGGCGTATACATATAAGCATAACCTTGTTGTTAACAGCAACAACACAAATAAAGATAATGTAGTTCTAGTGTATTATCATCTTTGCATATAATTATCACATCACAGAACCTCTTTTTCATTTTGTAATATAAAAATACAATCAGCTGACATGTTTGACACACATGTTCGACCCGAAAACGAAGTTCGAAAACAAATTTTATCTAAGTTGATGAATTAGTTGGAATTGTATCCGGCTAAAATATATCCGACGGATATATCCATGTTGGTGAATACCACCTTATAGTTTTCTCACATGTATTATTCAAATCCTACATTGTAAGTATACATATGTATGCATGTATTAGGTAAAGGTTCTATTATCGCATGTATTTACATTATATACATAAACACTTACACATACTTAATTGATTCATAACACACACAGTTATAAATAATTGGCGGTTAATTTAAAAATAGAATAAAACGCACACATACATGTTCATACATTTTTAAATATATATATATTTGGGAATATAAATTATATTTAAATTTATACTCAAATACGGATATTGTTTTATGTTACCACACATAGAAAAAATTAAATTCAAAATTACAACTTACGACTACATCTACCAAACACGAACATTTATAAGAAAATTAAGAATGGACGGACTTGTATGTAAAATAATTCGAAAATTTAATGAAAATCTGTATCTTTTTGCCTTCGAATTACTATTATATATTATCCTTTTTTTTTTCGTTGTATGTGTTCTTTTAATTATTAATGAAGTAGGTTTTTAGGTGAATTGAAATATGTTCAATGGATGTTGAAAAAGTAAAGAAAAATAATTTACTTTTAGGCTTTTAGTTTGTATCTATTCATTTATATATTTTTCTATTTTCTTTAAATTAATGAAAATATATCAATTCTCAAACTGATTTAGTCCATTAGATTCTAAAATTGGAATTTATTGGTATGCCCACATGAATGTGAAACGTTCAGAATTGAAAATTAAATAAAATCTTTACATTGTTTTTAGTATTTTAAAACTTTTTCAAGCCTCTGGAGTTATATGGCCTAATTTTGCCTTATCCGAGAGAGTATATATTTGTATCCATCTGTCTTTACAGAAAACACAAAGCCTCAATATTATCATGGCGAATAAATCCTAAGAATATGCTTGTACAAACAATACTTTTATATTAGATTTATTATTTTTCATAAAAATGATATGGCAAAAATGTGACTGACACAGTATTGGATAATATAGCAACGAATAATCTACGAAATTAGTAATAACGGACTCACAATAATTGAAGAATTGAACTAATGTTTATTTGAAGGAGAGGAGGAAAAAATTCATAACAAAATAATGATATTTTCTTACCAACAGAGGCAATAAACATCCTGATTTTATTTATTTTATTTTTTTGTTGTTGATTATAGGCTACTAAAAATGTTTCGAAAATTTTTAGATAAATCATTTTTTTTTTATTTTTTGCATACATTCTCATCAAAATGGTGATTTGATACATACAAGGGTGTCCGGTTTCGGGTGGTAGACCTTTACTGTACAATATTAAAATGAAGCGGACATTCTGGGCTATCTGCTAATTTAAGTAAAAATAAATATAGAGGGCGCTTTACCCCCACAGCCTGTATTATCTCTGAAAAAAATGGCAAAAAATCACTAAATTCTGACTTTGAAGCACATAACTCTTGAAACAAAGAACGTAGAGAAGCATATAAGGTATCATTGAAGAGAGGGGGGAGTTTCCTTCAGATTTTTCTTAGACCAGATTCTTTTAGCTAGTACACCGTAGTTATTAAAGGGTGTTTCGTAGATTGAGTGCGAAAAATCTTCATTGCCCTCTAGCGGCTAAACGGTTGAGATAACCCCCCTCCCTCTTGAACGAATTTTTGTTTGTCTCGGCGAGACCTATCTACTGTATGCTGGATGACCACACGAAACCGGACACCCTGTATTCCATGTTTCAACAAACATAAATCCCGTGAATTTCAGCAAACATACCTATAATGTACTTATATATGTATGAATGTAGAAAAAATTTAATGAAAATATTGCCATAACGAAAACATTTAACCAATCAACTACTGAATATGGGAATAAATGAATTTTTGTATATGAATGCAGATATGTACTTTAATTTAAAAATATTTCCTCTATAAATTTCACTGCATTTTATTTGCGGAATAGTTTAGATAAACATTGTATCATACAGTGCCGACCAGCTGGTTAGATTCAAACACTTTCAAAAAGTGAAAATATCAGTAGGATCTTAAAGTGGGAATTGGGAAATGGGCGTGTGTGGAAGTTTTACACATAATATGCAATCCTAAAGAATTCTCTGGAAGATAGATTTCAGAACAGAAGAGATCAGATATCCGTTACAGGTAGGTCAGTCACTTGATAACAAAATTATGATTTTATTATTAAAAAATTTCAAAACATTGAGGACTAAAAAGAGAAAAAATAGAGGAAATTTATAGAAAAATTAGACGGAATAACATTACATAGTGTTTCCCTTTGTGTGTGATTCTAAACAATTTTGAAAGAATATAAAAAAAAATGTTTGGGAATAGCATTCTCAGGAACGTAAACAACGTCACTTGTGTCATCCAATTCCACTTTAAATCTGGGCTAGTTTGTAAATGGCAATTTATAAAACTAGGAGTATCTAATAAACTGACTGTGACAGTGTATCTCTGCGTATTAGAAAAATGATATTTGAATGAAATACAAAAAAACATAAAATTCAATTTAAAACAACAGTTTTATCAATTTTTTTTTTTATTATCATTTTTGATAAATAAATCACAAAAAATTTATTTTTTTTTCCCATGAAACATTTTGTTTTTTGTTTTGTTTTTTGTTTTTACATAATTTTCTTTAAATTTATTATTTTTATTGTAATATTAATTTTTTCTCTTCAATATCTTTTCTTATTTAATAATAATGATTGAATTTATATTTTTTTTTTTTTTTGCAATATGCTTAATTAGATAACCAACCAGAGGAACATTGTTTTTATAATTTATTTTATCATCATTCATTTTCTTCCTTTTCTTCTTCTACTATATTTCTTAATAAATTTCTTATATTTTTTTTTCTTTATTATAATACATATGCATAATCTATATGTCCGTATTATACATGTATTTATGAACTTTTCTTATACAGATGCATACTACATATATTTGAATCGATTTCATCCTTTATCATTTTTCGAACAATAAAATTAACAACATTTTTGCACAATACAGGCTAAAAAAAAAATACATATATAACTATATTAGAACGAATATTTATATAAATGTACAGAATTAACATTTTATATCCTTATCTGGGGACATTTCATACAATAATGTGTACAGCTATACACTCATATTATTTAACTAAACATTTTATGTTTTTATTTTTTAATTTCCTTTTTCCTTGTATTCATTATATTAACAAATAATATTTAATTTTTTTTTTTATCTTGGAATTTAGGTACATTTTTGCATTATTTTTATTTAATTTTTGTTCTTTATTCTTATTTTTCTTTTTTTCACCCATTACATACACATACATTTACACATGCATACATAAATTTTTTTTTCTTTTTCATTTATAATTTTTACAATAAAAATATAAATTTTAAAATATGATTATAAGCTATGTATGGATATACTAAATATTTATGTTTATCTTGATGTACGAACTCGTCATATGTTTTTAGGTACATAAATACTATACAAACAAAAATGAAACTTTATTAAATTAAAAATATAATTTTATTTACAAACAATAATTGATTAATGAAAGAATCTAGGATATTTTGCAATTTATGTTTTTTTTAGAAACATCTAGATAAGTCGTCCATTACATGTAAGCATCTTTGCATGAATACCAATCGCTATACATTCGTCATAATTCTATAAATGAATTAATACACTCGAATTAATCGTATATTCCCATCCAAATAAATGATATTGAGTACTGAATATTTTGTTCGTCAAGTAATTTTAACGAAACAGTTGCAATGTGCAGTGCCACTTGCCAGCACGAACTACCCAATTTGAATTGAATTATTCGCCATTCTCATTGTTGACGCTCTCATCGCGGTCAATCTTTTGGATATTTATACGGCTTCTTTTAATTTTTGGACACTTTTTTCTTTCTATCATATTGTTTGTTAGAGTTTTTTCAAATGACCAAACCATCTAAGACGATACGGTGACAAATATTTGTCGAATGGAATGCAATATTGGTAAGTGTAAGTGGTAGGATAGCAGACGATCTTTTATGTTCATGTAAATTTGTACAAGAGAATGATTTTCGTTACAATTTCATTACGAGAGTAATTCATACGAAAACGCATACAAGATCTGCTTTCGATTTAGAAATCTCAAGTACTTGCGAGTACTAAAATGTGTCCAGGATAAATTGATAAAACGAACGACACAAAAATTATGCGTAACTACTTGCATCTACTTGAACTTGAAAAAATGTTTCGTGATTAAATGCGAGTAGATCATTTTAGCACAGACAATTTACCTTATCTACTCGCAATCACATACTTACTTGAAATCGCTAAATCGAAAGCAGCTAAATGGACGACTAGTCTTATACAAAAAAATCGTATAGTACATAACATGTAACGTGAATTTTGTAATTAAAAAATATTTATCAACAAAAATATTCATGTTTAGGAGATAATAAAATTTTTTCTTCTATACAAATTATTTGAAAATTTAAAAGTTTTTTTTTTCTGTTTTTTTATAATTTAACCATTTAATTAAAATATTCTATTCTCAGTTTAATTAATAATTTAATTATTTTTACTGTAATTACCTGTTTATTTTATACAATTTTGGCACTATATATTTTTTTTATCAACAATACAAATGCATACTTAGATACATATATACATTATATGTACATTTTATTTATGAACAAATGTATATATAATGTAATGCGGTCTAGCAATAAAAATAATTTTTGTTTTACATATTTATGAATTTATTTTTTTTTTTTTAAATTTTTTAATTAATTTTCTACACAATTTTAAAATTATAAATTATTGAGCCCCTATCTACGCTAAATATTAATGGTACCTAATATATATACTCGTACATATAAATATACATAAATTATTATGTTGATTTATTATTTGAAATTGTGAATAATTTCATTTTATTTTTATTTATTATTTATGTTTCTATACTTTTTCATCTACTATGTAGTATGTATGTATATTTAATTAATTTATTTTTTTTGTTTTTTACACTTTACATAAATTGTATATGTCTATAGGTATTCATGTGGTACAATAATATTGACAATTATTATTCACAAAAAGTTTTGTTTCCAATTATTTTTTTTCGTTTTCTATAAATTTGTTATTTTGTATATTTTAAAAATGTACATACGTATATTAAATTATATCCTCAGATTATTTATAATTTCCTTAGAATTATGCATTTTTAGATCATATTTCGACGTTTGAAAATCTGCTCGAATACACCATATTTAATGGCATTTGTCAGTATTATTTTATAAGATAAGTGAAACTCTGTGAGTTTACCTGCATGATAAAAAGCAATCATATCACTGCGTTCGGTATTTAAATAAACACTCGAATTCTCTTTATTTCAATTCCAACACTCATCTAAGAGTTGGTAGGCGCTCTTGATTCGAGCAAACTTAAAGAATATTAAGTTCCAATCCCAAGGGGATCTAAGCTCTAGCGCAAAGAATAAAGAGGTTAAAATCCAATCAGGAATCAGGATTATATTGCCACAGAGAAAGGAAAATAAATTTATTATGATGATATAACATAATTCTCTGTCCAAAATATTTGCCTTGTACCTTGTACGTTGGCTATCGTGTATCAAGGCAAATGCATGAATTCATCCTGTACAAAGTATACCAATATGTATCACCGGTGAACATTTCTTTAACTCGCTTCCACAGCCAACACATATTTTTCATATGAAAAATAGAATATAGGATTGGTATATTGCGATACATTAGTACCTGGGAGGCAATAAAAATCAATGTTCATGTGTGATAGATGGTACACAGGGAGGAAATTCAATGTGATCGATCGCCAGTGATACATTAGGAACGGAATCCAATCTGAACCATATTAAATCCGAGGATATATCAAATTTTATTTGTTGCATATATAGCCATAGTACGTATGTGTATGTAATTAATGTTTAACATTTTTTAATTCAATTATAAATTAAGTATACAATAATCATAAAAGTATATAATAGGTATTTTTTTCTTCTAAAGAAATAAGAACGATAATAATAACAAATCATACTCGTATAAATCAGTTTGTTTCCCTTTCATATATCATTTCATCTACTTATTTGTTTAGATAGATACTTATTTTTTTTAATAAAACTTAATAATTTTATTATTTTTTTCCTTGTTTCATTTTATACATTTATAGTGGTTTTTTTTGTTATATAAAATATAAAATTTTAATTTAAATAATTTATTATTTAATTAACAGACAATAATAATTAAATTTGTTTATTTGTTAAACTTTTAAATTATTGTTTACAAAAAAAAAAGAGAATAGTTTTTTTTTTTCAATTATCGCTACGAAATATCGTCATCTGATACAGCAACATCATCAGCTAAATTCTTATTTAAACAATCACGTATTACCTGTAATATGATACCAACTCGTCTATCTAATGCCAATAAATGTGGCTCCCATAGAATTGGTGCTATCGGATCTTTTGACATTGATTCTCTCATTAAATCTGATAGTCGTTTTGGTCCATTATGAAATCTATATTTGCAAATGTGTTAAAGAAAAAAAATTAATTGTGAATGTTTGTATATTAAAATGTGTTGCGATGTGTACGTGAAAAATTAAAGTTCAGAAAAGAAAAATAATAATGTGGATCGTTTTTGTACAGTGGTGGAAATTTATTAGATGAGTTCTACTCTGGCCTCTGTTCAGTGTCGAATAAATTAGATGAGTTTTATTGAAAAAATTATATTTTTTAATACAAATAATTTTTTTTCGAGAAGTTAATATCTTCTTAAAGATTGAAAAGCCACCATTTTATTTTGAACCACCATTTATACCCATTTATGCCACCATTATATTTTCGAAACGAATAAATATTCAGCCTAGTTAGTGAAAGACCGTAATTTGTATTTTCTAGGAACCAAATTTGGAACACGCTCAAAGCGAATTTGGATTGTTTGGCTAGCAGATAAAATCAACTCAGCAAAATATTTGGTAGTTTTTCTAACAATTCGCGACGAACTTTTCTCAGTTCATTTTTGACAGAAGCCATGCAAAATTTATTGTAAAATCGGCTTAGATTATTACAGTTCCTCCAACTGAGTAAGAATTCATTTGTACTTTTTCCCCACAAAAGTTTAGCATACCTATTAATACTGAAAGTTATCAGGATCATCAATATTCAAGTTATAAATGCCACTGGAATGAACATTTTGCCACTCATTCACTCATTAATTGTGAGCAGCTGTTTTACTACTTATTTCCATAGAAACAAATTTATTCACATCAGTGCCGTGGAATGGGTCTTTTTTTAGAAGTAAATCGAGTAGTTAATTCCCATCACTGTACGATTACACCTAAACTTACATATTACATGCATTATGTAAATACATACCTTAATAGAACTTTAAGTGTTGAGGAACGTATTAAACAGCATTGTAAAACTGGTGCTAAAATTGATAATTCATCCTTAAATGGTTTACCAAAACCTCTTCCATGATCTAAATGAAGTGTAAATGTATCATTTCCGAAAACTCTATTTTAACAAATACAAAAAAAAAAAAAAAAAAAAATAGAATATTCAAAACAAAAATTAAAATTAATATGCAAAACAATTTGTAGAAATGTAAAAACAAAAAAAATAATAATAAAGAGGAAAAGAAATTATTGAAAATCTACAAGACAAGTTACTCATAGGATTTTCATTTGTTTTAAGGGGATTCACATTAAATATTTATAAATATAAATTGAAATGCACATTTACGAGAGTGTATCACGTACTCGTATATTATGCAAAACAAAAACAAATTAACAATAATCATGAATTAAGTATAGTAAAGTTTTTTTTGTATATTTTAAAATTCCATCTATTCCATATCTGTATAATGAAATGAAAAGGAGAAAATTTTGAATAACATTTGAATAAAAGGAAATTAATGTACAATAATATGTATTTGGATATGAATGCAACTTTATGTATGTATGTACATCTATTAAATACCTACTAATGTGTATGTACAAGAAGCCCAGTATGCTGCGCGGAAGAAACTTTTTTCTCCAATCAAAATCTATATGTGAAAAAGCGCTCAAGAAACGCTCAAAAAAGTGGTCAAGAAAATTTTCACATTTTCCTTTCTTGATGTCGTACGCTGCTCAAAAGATATTAAATGTGTTTTTTGTGCTTAGTATATGAGATGGCATTGTTGTAGGAAAGTATAATTTCTTCGCCAAGGATATATATCACCATAATACTTATTTGGAGCAAACATTTTGACATTTCATGTGTGTTGTAGGCAGATATTGGATTGGAGGAGTTAAAATAAAGTAGATAAATTGCTGTCAAAATTTTAAATTACTTCACCAAAGATGTATGACAAAATTTCCTGAACAATTTTTTCGGCGCAGCATACCGGGCCGGGCATAAATGTATGAAATGTAAAATGCAAAAAACTTATAAATTTCAACAAAAAAAAAAGAAAATCATACTTAAATACGAATCATTTATGCATTCATTTTTGGAATCAAATATCATCATAGTACATTTATAACTCGTATATGAGTGTATTTAAATTTTCTATAATTTGCATGTAGATGTATTTATATACTTGTCGTATGTGTAATTTATATGTAAATATAGTTAGGTATTATAGATTAGTATCTACTCGTATAGATGTACACATATAATTTTTCATTGGGGCGAAATTCACATACCTATTCATAAACATACATATATGTACATGAATGTACAAAAGTATCTGTCTGAATATTTGAATGTGTATAATGTATGGACGAGTACAAATGCAAATGACCAAAAAATGAAAAATAAAAAAAAATATGTGTATTATAGAAAATAGAAAATTTACAAATTATGCATTGAAATTCAACAATATGCAAATCAGGATACTCATTGAAAATTTTCTTTATTCTCAATTCTTATTTTTTTTTTTCGTTTCCTTTCTTTTTTTTTGCATTTTATTACATCATTTTCTCATTAGATGCGGAGTCCTTTTATATACGTTACATGTACCTATTATACACGTATACAAGAGATAATATAATATGGTATATGGATGGATAATATAATGTGTGCAAAGAGTATACAAATTTTCGAATTGATTCTAACCAAAAATATAACGTTTCAAAATGATTTTATTTTAAATATCACATACTACATACTACTACACTACACATATTATCCACAAGTATATAAATATTTTGATAGAGGTACACATATACATACATTATGTGACTCTAACTCAGACCGATATAATGTACATACATAATTGTATACTTCTTGTATCTGTATAATGGATTTTCTAATAAACTTTCATCTTTCATATAATACTACATACTACTTTATAAATATGGTCATGTATCTCTGTGTGTATATGCATGAACATATACATAGATTCGTATGTTTTTAGATGAGTATAGATACGAGTATATATACGAATCGCATTTCACACTTTCCCAGAAAATTATTAAAAAAAAAGATTACATAACAACGAATAATATGGATACACATACGTCTGTATACCACGTATCTAATGTAAATGTAAATGTTTTCATTTTTCCAATATGTACACATTCACATACACATGTAAGTTATATACATAGATACGCATAAGATACATATTCATATAGATATATTACTTTTTTGAGGTCGGTCTCAAAAGGGTAACTTTCAGATATTTATTGCACCATTAAAAGGAACGGTTATAATTATATGGATGGTCATGTGTACATTTATACATATATGTATACATTATATGCACATATATACATTTGTGTATGTACATTTATTATAATTATATACGTATATGTGGTAAAACTTAATTTTCGTGCATAACATACGACGAGAATGTGTATATACAGTATAAGGACGAATATCTATATGTATATCCATGTAGAATGTAGAATGTATATATTGATTGTTATACGTATATATATATACATACACATTCATATACCATTAATATCTCATAAAACTAAAATCAATGAACGGTTTTTCTTTTATGTATATACTTATATACGTTTTCAGCATATAACTATAGAATTTTATTGTCCACAAAAATAATTTTACCATATGGTATCCTTTTATATTTTGCTTAAAATTACACACATATACATATGTATTATTAAATATAAATGCAGATACCAGCAGTATTTACTTACATACATATATGTACATTTTGTATAATAGATATACACAAAATTCTATATACAAAACAATAATATTTTCCTTAAGATGTTAAATTGTATATTTTTTTCCCAAAAAAAAAAAAAAAAAAAAAAAATTTTTTTTTGTCTTACAATATGGCTGTACTAGTACATATTTATAATATAACGAGACACAATATAGCCAAATATATTCACATTTACAATGTACAATTATTGCTACTGTGTGTACATATAAATTTTCTATGTTATAAAAATAAGAAATTTAAGAAATTGTACATAATAACTTTCAATAAGGACAAAAATTATATACATATAAGGAAACAAGAAAAAATTACACATAAAAATGAAAACCAAGAAACAATCAAAGGTATAATATAAAGGATATAATGTACAGTACCCGTATATTTCGTAAGATAGGTACATACTGTATTATGTATTATCACGTATTACATGTACACGTACATACATATATGTATACATCTAAAAAAGTTTGTATTCGTCATATAAAGTTATGACATGACTTTAAGAAAATATCTTTCTAAATATAACAAAACTCTCAAGAATACGGAATATGTATTATTAAGTAAATTTCAGTTCCAATTACATATATGAAACTCAAATATGTATATACATATATACATACATATGTATACTGTACATACATATGTATACTGTACATGAATGTTACATACACGCCGAAGATTGTGTACCACAACTATTCCCAAATTCTCTTTATTGATTTCAATTTTTCATACTGTGTACTGTGGTACTATAGATTTTCACTTATATAATGTACATATGTGGTTATTTATCTCAATTCTCAAATTGTACATGTACATATGCGAATATTTACAAATATTTTTTGTACACATGTAAATGCAGATCATCACATTGTAGATATATGTACATATGTAACTTAAAATGTAATACAAGACAACACGCAAAACTACATTATAAGAACACAGGACATAACACTTTTGTCTTTCCTCATTTACAATCTAAGTAAGAAAACTTTGTTTCAACAATTTTTTTTCTTGTCACTTCAATTGAATTTCATCGAATATACATGTACATACATATGTGTCTACCCTAATATATATCCGTATATACACGTTAATACATCAGAAAATTATTATACTCAAGATAATTTCATACAGAAAACAATAACAGAAAACCAATTTAATTCAACAAATTCAATCCTATATTGTCAGGCTGGTATTCACCAACATAGATTATCTTTTATCTGAGATAAAGTGTATTCATCAACCTGGATAAAACACTACTCTGATATTTTTAAGACAACCTCCGAGTGGTATTATAAATATCTTTCGAACATAACCTTGTTATTAACAGCAACAGCACAAATAAAGATAATGTATTTGTACTGTATTATCATCTTTGCATATAATTATCACATCACAGAACCTTTTTTTCATTTTGTAATATAAAAATACAATCAGCTGACATGTTTGACACACATGTACGACTCGAAAATGAAGTTCGAAAACAAATTTTATCTAGGTTGATGATTAAGCTGAAATTGTATTCGGCTAAAATATATCCGACGGATATATCTATATTGGTGAATACCACCCTCAGTGTATAAATATTCGTCTTTACGCATACATACGCAAACATGTAAATATTTATTTACCCATTATATGGATATTATTGTCATTTGTATAATTAGAAAATTATTTTTAGAAGAAATTTATTTCTATTATTGCTCTAGTTATGTTTGTTACATTTATTTTTAGTATTTTATCCTTTCAAAAATATTTTTTGTCATTTCCAATTATGATGGTATATCAGTCGGTCAGTTAGTCAGGACTCAAATCAGCCTAATAAATGAATGGTATTATTTATGTAGAAATAAGAAATGAAATAATCATAATAATTGCAAAAATAACTGATTAAGAAATAATTATGGGATATTTTCTTTCTCAATTTTTTCTTTCAAAAGTAATAAAGTGAAGTGGATTCGCCTATAGGAATTATTTTATGATTGATAATACCAGAAAAGTAATTATTTAATAATTTCAAAATCATCAGGTGTAAAAAAAATTATGGCTACAATTTAGATCGTTTCTGCAGCAACCAAAAATGTTATCATAAAATGGTTCCAAAAAATGACTAGATACTTGATTGTTCGGTTTTGATAGATTTTAGTTTCCAATGCAATCCAATGCAAATTGTACAAATGTATGATGCGATAGTGAAATATTGCTGAGAATCAGACGAAATTTTCACACAGATGTCTGCCATGCTTACGTACAAAATGGCAGATAAGATTGTAATATATAATTCCAATAAATTAAGATTTGTAAAGAGAACTTAAAGTACTTTGAAGTAATAATTTATCTAAAAGATTACACTCATTACTCATTCATACATCAAACTGCTAACAAAATTCTGGGAGAAATATTCACATTATTGTGTTAAATCAGAATTTTTAATACCTAAGAGAAGCCTAATTTATTTTAAAAAAGCTTGGTTTGGTATTAAAAACTCTACCTTAAGTCATTCGAAATTTATCTTCAGTTAATACTATTTGGAAAGCAAATTATTTTTCATAAAATTTCTCTTTGAATCGAAATTCAAATCAAATATCCATTTTCTATTTACACTCAATTTAATTTTCTTCATTTTACATAAAATATTGAATTCATAAAATGATATTATACTCACTTGAATGTCTCATAATGATGTCGATCCATATTACCAGTTAAAAAATCGAATATTGACATATCCATAATGTCTAAAAGTCGACGTCCTTCGTCATACGGTGGGATATCTCTTATCTGAAACACAGCAGAAAAAGAAAATATAAGAAAAAAATCATGAATGAAAATATAAAATAAATAACTCTGTAATTATACAAGAGTATGTATATGTTTATATGTATTTCTATCGACATCTATTCCTTTAAGTAATTGTCAAGTCTCAGTCTACATTAACAATACATGTGTATAGTAATTGGTTTCAAGTTTATCTCTCACAGACTGTGTAATAACAATAAAAATTAATATTGGAGAAAAATTCTTTGAGCACCAAATACCGACATACATATCTACATTATGTAGACATATACGAAGCCTTTAGGCATTAAAAATATTAGATGACATGCTGTAGTATCGCATTTAGCAAATCAATTATTTTTGATTGTGATAATAATTATCCGTGTCTTGTTTTCGTTAAAAATTTAATGAAGAAATGAGTATTAAATTTCTTTCTCCATCAGAAAGGAAGAATTTATTTAATGCGTTTAATATGTGGTTCATTCATGAAAAATGATGATAGCAACATTTCGTGTGTGTAAAAAGTATACATAATGTACCTACATATATATACATGATAATCATCAAATCGAAAAGAGTCACATATACAAATGTACGTACATTCATACAATTTAGAATTTGAATTTGTAACAAATACGGAATTAATTAAAATTTCCTGGAAAGTTAATTATTTCTATTGCTCACACAAAATTGTCTATTGAAAATTTGATATGTTTTCATTTTATAGAGTTTCATATTTTGAAAAGATAAATTTGTTTTTTAACTTGACAATTCATTTTAAATGAGAGAATTTTACAGTTGAAATATTTCTATCATGTGTGGATGATTGCAAAATGTAGGCTGCCATATTGAAATTTGTTATTGATTTATTTCATTTTTAGCAATAGATTCATGGAAAACTGATGCCATCACCAAATATCGATTATCATACAAAATTTTTAGTAATCGCCATTTTATTATTTTTCAAAAAAAGAACATTTGAGAACTGAAACACATAAACAGACGTAAATAAATATATCTTCTCGTACATCCATTTTTATTGACTGGACGCCATCTTGAATTATAAAAAAATGAGATTTGAACAGAGAATACTTGTAGAACAAAAGCAAATAGAAATTTGCGTAAATAAAATATTGCTAGCTTGTTATAGTGTTCTTAATCTTACGAGTAATAATTAGTTAGATATGTTCAAATAAATCAAAGAATTTTATATTAACATTCACGTAGAAGAGTATTTTACGATTATTATTCACACGAGCTCACTTTAAATATTTCACTAGGGTCCTACAATTTACTTTGAATACTTTTCATTCAGTTATTTTTCTACTGAAATTGTTAAATTGTTAGAAGTTGAAGAATTTCAATTTTCACTGAATAAAGTCATAAATAAAGATGTAGTGAGGTTATACTCAACTAACATTCACTATTTTATTCGTTTAAATTTATATCTTTTGGGATCTCTAAATAACTAAAACGCATGTAGCTAGCAATATGTTGGAGATACAATCGCTGGTATTCTCAAAAAAAATTAATTAAATTTTTTAATTTTAAAATCTAATACGAATATAATGATAAATTTCATATAAGAATTTTCATTTTTATTTAGTTTCATATATATTCCTTTTGAATATAAATTTCCTTTGTACAAATTGCATTCAAAATTTTCTTCAAAGAATTTATGAACGTATATCTAACATACTCGTATATCGCTCGCGTATATACATTCTTCGGAAATATTAATTATCTGCTTGCTATGTGCTCTTGTACTGCGTGTGTTAAGCATTCTATTTTCACTTTTAATTTATTATTATTATTATCATCATCCGCATCATCATCATCATCTAAAATTAGTTCTATAGTTGAATACAAGGATTTAGTAAAAAAAAATATTCTTATTTTTTGATTATGAAACGTTTTTGTTTTTTATTCTACTATATCTCTGCTTTCTGTTTTACTTAAAGAACAGTTAATTGAGATTTTAATCAAATAAATATAAGTAATTCAGAACAATCTTTATTATCCTTTTTTATATAATTATTGTATTTTGTGTGTGCATCTGTGTATGCAGTGCTGCATGCATAAAATAAAATACGAGTATGTGGATGATGAAAATATTCTCTTTTGCGAATAACTTCTGTTGTCTTTTTAAATTGCATTTCATTATAATTAAAATAAGTTTTTCATTACACACATACTTGTATAGTACAAATGTATGTAATATTCTTATTTGAATGCCATTTCAAAATGCTGTTTTATTGTCAACCTCTTTACGTCTAACCTCTTTTGCATTCATATCATGCTTGTGAATATATTTTGTACACAATAACAGTGATTCTCAATCATTGTGAAATGACTGCGCATTCAGTCTGTGTTTAACATGCACCACATTCAGTTCGTATTTCGTAACAAACGATTTTTCTGACAGGTCTAGTAACACTTCAATCAAAATTCTTCTTTTACAAAATGTACTTGGCATGATGTCAAATGTAGTTTCGACACGCACGAACAGTCCATAGATCCGCCATAATGGACTGTTTGACTGTTTGATGTAAGTTTCGAATTTTCAAGTTGAATTAATATTTTGATCCTCAGCTATGAACTGGTAATGTAAATGAATTTCCAGCTGATTGATATTTTTGGAAAAATTAAACTTTAATTGATTTTAAACTGATCTCATATTGTGACAAAGATCAGAAAATTGAACTAAGAGTTTCATTTCAGTCTTTTATTTCGAATGATAACCAAAATTTAATTTTTGGATAAATAATCAGAAGAATCAGTTGATCGAAATCGAATTTTTAGATTTGCAGAGAATATGAGATCGGAAAGAGATCCACAAATTTTTTTAAATGTGGACAAGGAAAAGTGATTTACATCATCATTTCTACACCAAAACACGAATGAAATTTTCTTAAAATTTACACAGTTTTTAATTCATTGTCACAATCGAATTTTATTTAATACTAAGTATTTCGAGATAATGTTATGAAAATGTTGAAAATCACTGGATAATTTTTGCATTTTTTTTTTAAAGTATCTTCTTGTTTTATGATTAAATCAAGAAGAACATTACTATAGAAACATAATTCTTTATATACATAAATACATTTTATGAATAAATGTGTGTTGCGCACATTCAAAAATTTGCATTCAAAATAATATTTTGGACAACAACAAATATTTATATGCACTTATGTATCTGCGAACAATAGATATTAATTCCATAAAGAGATTTCTATAAAAAGATTAACCGAAAGCAGTTTACAAAAATATTTATGAATTTTCTTAAGCATAAATAAATTAATAAATTTTCTAAAAGGAGAAAATACGAGTAGAAATTAAAATATAAAAAAAAAATGTCTTCTTGTTTTGCTTGTATAAAGAATAAAATTGAAAAATCATCTTTTTAATATAAAATAAACACCCCAGAACACAAGAATAACGCAAAAATAACTTGAAAAAAAAAGATGAAATGAAATAAAAGATTTTCAATTCAAAAATGTAGTAAAGCAACAGAAGAAATGGAAAATTGTTTCGAAAAAACAATAAAATTTTTCTTAAAAGATAATTGAAAATTGCTATATAACTATACACATAAACATATTTAATAGCGTACACAAACACAATAATTTAGCTACATCTACATATTCGTTTATAGATATTCATATATATTTGTGCAATACATAGCGAGTAGTGTATAATATTATGCAATACAAAGAAAAATGAAATTAGAAATCAAAATCAAATTTAAATTAAGTATGTGTACATAAAAACTCGTATATATAGCTTCGTATATGAATGTATAAGTAGTGTTGAGGGTTGCGGTATACAAAATATTTATTGTGAAACATAATATTTTAAATGTGTCTGTGTGTGTGTATTTTTTGAAATGTAAAAATTTTACCATTGTGCAGTAGTCAGAATCAGTTTCCCATTGTGCTTTTCTTCTTTTATGATATGATCTTCTCCAGGGATGCCTCCAAACCTATACATAAATGAATAACATGAAACGAAAAAAATATTATTTTTAATAGATACATACATATATACTAATAATATGGATAAAAATAATATTATTCACGTGATTAAAAAGGTATTTGAAAATAATTTAAAATGAAAAAAATAAATTAAAAATAAAAAATAAAAAATTAAAAATTACTTTTTCTCCAACTTTTCATTTAATATCATTACTATTGTTATTGTTATTGTAAGAAATATTTACATACATAGTCAAACATTTTAGATATGTGTATGACATGGCATACCATCATTATGTGTATACCTTTTGTATGTTATATGCTCGTATTATCTTCGTGTTTGAATGTAATCCTATAACACAAAAGCATGGAAATCACTTTGAAATTATTATTATTATTATTAAATTGTACCTATATATAAGAAACTAATTACTTTATATATGTATATCCTTGAAATAATTTTATATGCGTACATGGAGATATATGTACCTACATGTATCTACGGGTATATCTTTAAACGTATTATTATGTATCAAAATAATATACGAATTTAATCGAAAATAAATTGTATAGTGGTGTATGTATCCAGGGCTGGTTTAACCTCTAGTTGGTACTTAATTGCTAAGGATGTCCAACAAAATGGTGGAATCAAATTTTTCAAAAATATGAAGAAATAGGTAGACAGGGCAAGTACTACAGAAATTGGTATTCATTATCCCAGAGAATTCAGGAACTAAGTAAGGAATTAAGTAAGTATTGAACACAGTAATTAAAATTATTTGATTGGTTCTGCACTGTTAAAACGAATCAGCCCACGGAGATTAATTCTCAATCAAACATTTAGATCCGAACAGGCTGAATTTCGGCAAGAAATGGTGATACACAGATACAATTATTTGTAAGAAAATGTCTGCGAGGAATCCATAGAATATTTTGATCTTAGAGAATTTCTAATTCCGAATTTACAGCGAAGAGCAGAACAAGTACCCATTTATTATGGTCGAAGTTTGAAAAAATGGAAATAATATATGTACTTGAATACAATCCACACAGAACAATAAGTTCAACATTGAAGCCGTATTTATAGAAAATCTGGAGAACGAAAATAATAAATGAATTAAAAGAAATCAATAGTCAGTAATAAAGTTGGATTGAAGAAACTTTCAGAAACTTTCAGAGATCGTATGCCCCGTGGTAAACTTAAAAACGATAATATGATTCATAACACATAAAAAAGATTAAGAAAATACTGCAAACAATTCAGAATTATAATGAATGTCAATGTCATATCGCAATAATTAGATTATTTGACGACACTCATCGAAATTTCAAATAGTGGAAATCTAAAAATACAAGAGATTAATGAATATCAAATAATACCAAATGCTTAACTTAATGTATTAACGTTCACGCAACAAGCCGGCCATGTAGATTTTGCTTTGTACTAAGTATCCTTTGCGAATACATAATCATATTGGTATTTATTATTTTCGTTTTATGAAGAAAATTCAATTTTAATATTTGCCCTTAAGATTATTCTTCCATAATGATGATGATTCAAATTTAATTTTATTCAAAAATACTAAATCGATTACGATTTATATCTTTATTTGTACCTAATTGTTATTTAAATACATAATTTATTGCAGTTTAGTTGGTCGGGGTAGGGTGGTGGTGGTGGTGGTGACGGCTGTTGGATTTAAATAAAATTTTAAAAGTCTCAATCGAATAATTAATAAACACTCAAATACAACAATAATAATAATCGGAAAATAATATTAATGCCCAAATTCAGGATCAAAGAAAAATATGTGAATTTCATTGAAAATTTCTCGTTCCATTTCAATTTCTTTGCATTATTGTTTCTGTGAGCAAACAATATGTACACTCATCATTAAATAAACAAAATTGTTGTAAAGTCTGACAGTCACTCAACTCTACAGATTTCATAATTTGAAGTTACATAACTATAGAGAAGATAAGTATGTATAGAGCTATGTTGTTATCGTAATTAATCAAATTTTGAATTTTAATTGTTATTGTAAACAGTGCAAAGGAATAAATATTTTAATTAAAATTGTGTGTCAGATTCAGTTAAACATCATGACAATATAAAACAATTCGCAATAATATTTTCATTTTATGAAACTCTTGTATTTTCAATCGTAAATAATTGTTCAATTGTCCTTATTGAATTTTTTTTTGTTCGAATATATAGTCTCATTCATCCAAATAAACAAACAAATCTGAAGAGAAAAAAGTTTATTGATTTAAAGAAAAAAAAAAAAATAGAAAAAAAGGATGACAATCTTTATACGAAATTTTCTTTTCATTTTTTATCGTCAATAAAATTTATAAACGGAGGCGATTAAATTATGCGATCGTCATCGCGCAGACAACAGGTGATAAAATTCACAATTAAAAAATCTGTGTGTATAGCTCCATAGCTATTGCTTGTATGCACTTGGTCTACTTGAAATTGTGTTTGTGTCTTTTGTATTTTTTCATATTCTTTTTGTTTTGTTCTATTTTCAACGAACACAGTAACCAAATATGCATTTTAATGGAACATTCATGAATGAATTGCAATTCAATTCTCACCCCCTCACATACAAACATGCAAACAAAACTTGAAAAATTGAATACAATCTGCTTGCAGTTATAATTTTTAAATCAATACACTGTAATTAATCTTTGTTGCGAATAAAACAAAAAAAAAATACAAAGAGACGGAGTGAAGAGTTTAAACGGTTAGACTGTATACCTATACATAAGGATCTAAGTACATGCACATACTGTGTGGACTGTTAAATGAATTTGTTTTTCCCAAAATTTTCTTCATGATAAATAATGCACTACGTACGAAGACATTTAAAAAAACAAAAAAAGGGAAGAGAAAGAGTACCAACAAACACTTTTTATAATTTTTCATTTCAAGGATACACATAAATACTCGTATAGTAAGAAAAAATAAATAAAATATATAACATTAAGGACTTGCGAATAGAAACTAAAAAAAAAAAAAAATAAAAAATAAAAATAAAAATTTTACTTTAATAATCTAATGTTATCCATTAATCTTATTTTTTATATCTTGATTTTATTTTTCATTATTATTATTATTATTATTATTATTATTATTACCTTTCTTTGTGTCTGTTCAAATGATGGTAAAAATGCTGCAAATGATCCTTCAAGTGTATCTGGATTACCACATATAGCATGCGATGTATCGCAATAATATGAACATTTACCATGAAAGCATAAATTGCTGGACGGAGATACAAAAAATGTTTTTAATAAATCATCGTCTGCAACCTGATAAATTTCTGTGGTTATATTTAATAAACGTCCTGTCACTGGCATTGCACGGCGAAATTCTAACAGTCTGTTGTGTTATTATAAAAAAATAAAAAAAAAACCACAAAATACAAAATATGATTTATTAGTTCATTATTAGAAAATTTATTTAATTTAATTTTATGTGTTCACTTTAATTTTTCTTTTTGTGTGTCCTTTTAAAGTATTGCAATAAATATTATAGGGTTGATTTTATTTAAAATAATAATGACTATATTAGTAAAAAGGATGAATGTTAAATTTTAAATTTGATGGTAAAAAGGATATTAAATGGTAATTAAATTATTATATTCTTTTAGTGTTACTTTATTATGTTTGTAATTAGTATATACGAGTAAAATTTTATATACTACTGAGAATTTGATCCTTCTGTAAGGGAAATTGGTTTATTATTTGAATGTAATTTTTAAAATTGGATAAAAAAAATTATTTTGCATAACATTTTATAAACAAAAATTCTTTGGGAAATGTAGATAGGCACTGGAATAATTAGAATTAGAACCCAAATGATATGATACATGGCAAAAGGTTCGGAAATATAAACTTCGATACACTACCATTTTGCAATCGTTCGATGCAAGGATAAGGAATTTTTCCATAGTTGTGCTTGAAGATATGTATTGCCAAATCGGAATTAGTAAATAAAACTGAATGGATGAATGAGAGCGTATATTATAGTAAGTATCTTACAAAAGACAATTTGTTTTTCAGTTACAAGATTGATTAATTGTGTTGCCTAATAGTCTGAGCAAATCACAACTAATTAATTTTGATTCTACATTAATATTTAACAAATTTTATCAATGGCTGAACAGTTCGATACGTTGAATGTTAACATCCAAAATATTTCATCTTTAATTGGACCGAATAAGCGCAACATTTTTGAATCTTGAACATTGTAATATTTTTACAACGATTTTTTTTTTCTCATCTTTTCCTTGGCTTCTCTGACAATGTTTAAAATTTTCATTAAAGTTTTCTTATGGAGATGTGATTGTAGCCTGCCTATTGAACTCTTTTTAACAGTTTAACAAGTCAAAAGAGTTTAATGTCTTTAGTCCCACTCTCCTTTATAATATAAAATATTTTTCACTCAAAAATATTTCACAGGAAGATCTCATAAATTTTGATTATTTTATGCATTTCAAATGTTTGCAATGTATGCAATGGAATGAAACCAATGAAATGGAACCAATGGAATTTGTAGAATATCGTAGACATTTTTTATGAAAAATGCAGTAATCATTTCTTCGAGTGGTTTAAATGAATTTTCTAATGTACATTAAAATATTTTATACTTCAACAACATATTTACATATTTCTTTCTATGTACATAATGTGCAGTATATTTGTGTTTGTATACATACTTATTTTAAATTAATACTACATAAATAGTGTATAGTAATTTTTGCATATACAAATAGACATGCATTTAGATACTCGATCGAAATTGTAGTTTACATTATGAGAAGTATCATAGTATTTTCAAAGTTTTTTTTTTCCAGGAAAATAGACAAAAAAGAAAGAAAAAAAAATATTACAGGAACTATTAAAATTTTACTACCCTTAAAATAAATATTTATTCATTTTATTCATATACATACTCGTGTATATGGGTGGATAGAGCCTTTCAATTTACTGCTTTTTAAATATTTTATTTCATTTATATTCAATTCCATTTACAAATTCTTTTCATTCTTCATATTCATACTGTAGATTAATATATATATATATATAGATATTATACGTAATACGTTTTCTTGGTTGTTGTACAATACGTACACACTACACAGTATGTAGTCATTTTGCTACGGGTTCTAGGGTTCTGGGTAATATGAATCCATACATATACGAGTATTTAGGCTGGTATTCACAAACATAGATTATCTTTTATCTGAGATAAAGTGTATTCATCAACCTGGATAAAACACTACTCGGATATTTTTAAGACAACCTCCGAGTGGTATTATAAATATCTTTCGAACATAACCTTGTTGTTAACAGCAACAGCACAAATAAAGATAATGTAGTTAGCTGTATTATCATCTTTGCATACAATTATCACATCACAGAACCTCTTTTTCATTTTCTTATATAAAAATACAATCAGCTGACATGTTTGACACACATGTTCGATCCGAAAACGAAGCTCGAAAACAAATTTTATCTAGATTGATGAATAAACTGAAATTGTATCTGGCTAAAATATATCCGACGGATATATACATGTTGGTGAATACCACCCTTAATGTATATAGCAATAATAAATGAAAATGCTAAAAATTTCTTCTTATATTTTTGTAGACTTTTTATCTATTATTTAAATATTTATTATGTGCGGATATTATATACTTATGTAGTACATCAGATTTAAATTTTAGATTTAGATTTTTCATGTATATACACATATACACATAATGAAAAATCATATAAAAGAATACAAGCGTGTATAAAATGTATGTACAAGCGTGTGCTAGGTACGTATAAAAATTGAAGATTATGATGATGATGATGATGATGATGATTATGAGAAAAGAAAAACAAATGAAAAACTTAATATTATATCCTTATAATAAGGAATACAGATAATTTTTTATTTAAAAAAAAATACAATGTTTTTTATCATTTTCATTCTAAACCCGCTGTTCTCAAAAAAATATCCTACACACACTTATAACGTGCGCTGTATATATGTATAGGTATACATTAATATAGGAATAAATGGAAACAAAAAAAAATATATTCTTAAGATTCTATTCTGTTGTATACATGTACTGTATAGAATCACACATAAAATATACTATATATGGTTAGATATTGAAATTATATTCTGTATATGTATATATATAATGACAAAATTCTTACACATTTTTCTATATAAAAAGATTATTTTAAGATAAAAATTCTTGAAAGGATAATATATGTATACGATCATATGTATATATTTATGTAAGTGCATAGAAAAAAAGGATTATTATAAAATGAAAATGTTTCAATATTTGAAGGACGACATATTCTAAAACACTTAAAACAATCGTACATATAAATACTTAAATATGAAAAAATAAAAATAAAATTGAGGAAAATAAAATGATAAATCTGTACCTCTGTACTTTGGAGTATTTAAAAGGAAACATAAAAAAACCTAAAATGTATAAAGTATGAAGATAAGGTGTACATACTACTTATATAAGCAGGTGTATGAACTAAGCTCATATAATATTTGTGTTATGAAAGTAAAATATATGCACACACCTTAAGCTAAAGAAATGCCTATCGCTATACAAGTCATACAAATCTACATACATAGACAAGAGTATACAAAGAAAAGGATATTTTTTGTCTGAAGTACCTACCTACCTATTATACCTATACACTCTTATAATAATATGTACTTGCATTCATCATTTTTTACTTGTATACATATTTCTCTTTGTTTTGTTGTATATTCATTCGTATTTATTTCATCTTACATATACCCACCTCATCAAACATAAAAAAAAAAAATTCAAAACATAAATTTTCTGTTAAGATTTTCATTCTGATAAATGTATATGAACAAAAACCTGAAGAAAAACATTTCGTTTGGTTGTTTTTATTTTTATTTTTATCTTTTATTTTCATTTGATATATCTATTATATGCATACGTACATAATGTATATCATACCTAGAATTTATACAGACTAGATATTAATCTGAATGAATGAAAAGCAATGTTTTAATCACTCTTGTGTAACATTCATATAAATACACACTACATAATGTACATACACAGGATTAAAAGCGAATTCTCAAATAAATATACAACCAGATACTTATGTACATATATTTTATATAAGTATATGCCCGTCGTATCATACAATACCAATCATTATGTACACATGTATGTAGTAATATGTATAGCAGATTTGTAAATGGATGAGTTTGTGTGTTTTTAAAAAAATGCTATTTTCTTTATTTTTCTGTTTTTACTTTAAAAAATTTTACAAACTCGCATGTAATATATGAAAATTTTCTGTTGTTTATAGTAATTATGATGATGATGATGATGTTGTTGTTGATGATGATGATGAAAAGGAAGAGAATTCCATATAATATATTTTTTTCTTTCATTTAATGTTTTTTTCAGTTCTTTTCTACACACATATACCCAATGTCACAAAATTTGCTTCACTTTCGTTAAATATCCACGGCATCATTTCAAGCGTTTAAGTAAAGATGTGATCTTCCAATCAATCTCAATTTGTCGAATCGTTTCCACCCTAATTCTTTAGTATTAAGCTCTTCTAGTTCATTTTTAAATTCGCAATAATGACTTAAAAACGATTTTCCAAAATCAACTTAAAGAACGATCAATTCACCATTTTTAAACTTATTTCAATCTGGGTGCTATTTTACATTCACAGTCCTACTTTCAACAAAACTGTACAACTGCAAATTGCTTAAGATTCATGCTTTCCACTGTTTGACATACAAATAACCCCCAAAATATGCAAATCATTTTAGTTTGATCACCTTCTCCTGGTGATCATTCTGAATTCTCTCTTATTTAACTTGTTTGTGGTGAATAGAAATGCAAGTAAATGTGGTAAAAATACGTCTCTTCTCTATTTTACTTTATGAAAATATACCAATAAACTGTCCAGGTAAATCTAGTATTTAAATGCAGTGCACTTAAACATTTTGGAAAAAAACTAAATACTAACATTTTTAATTCCACATTTTGTAAGGGTAATTCAGTTTTTGTGACTGTGGGTGTATATGTAAGTATATGGATACGTGAGTACATTAGATTGTGTCTATATTATTTTGATATTACTTTTGATATGTTACTTTACCTGTCTAAATGAAATGCAGCTATCTCAGCATTATGTCTTTCAAAATCTGTAAAATAGAAATGATTTGGTAATGTTTGCTGTTCCCTTGGAAATCTGAAAATATACATACAAAAGTAACATTATTATATGAAATAAATTAATCAATTCAAATAATACAAAGCTTCTCTTATACTACTAAATTGTTAGTTCTGTATATGTGCGAGTCTACAATCATACACAGTTCTTTAACAGGTAGAAATGTTTCACTACCACCAAGCGTCAAATATCGAGGGAGCGAATAAGGACAAAATATCCGTTTTTTTAAAAATAATTTTACAAATCACAGTAGAAACAATATTCTCTGCATAAATTTTCTCTTAAAAATTTCATCTAATACTTTATGGTTCAGGACTTAAAGACTGTAAAGACTGTAATGATAAATATAAAATGAAATTTACACACATTTATTGAGAAATTAACTATATGCTATACTACTTATTTTTCTACATCTAAAATACTCAAGACTTCAATGAACATGTTTGTTCACACAAGAAAATATAGGTCAAAACACTTATCGGTTGTTGTTATTTACGCGGATTTTGTTTCAATGTGAAATTCTTCTTTTTACATGCCTACTAGAGTGCAGTACCTTATATGTTATATGCACAACAGAATAAGAAGAGAAACTACTATTCGTATGTTTTTCTACTTTTGTTTCTACTTCTCTTTTTACATTTTTAATACTCAAGAGTTAAATGACCATGTTTGTTTACGAATGAAAACCTTAGGTACTGCACTGTAGTAGGTGTGTACGAAAGAGAATTTGAAATTGAAACAAGATCTCTGAATATATTTTCATATGTAAACAAACATGATCATTCAACTCTCTAGCAATTGATATGTAGATGGAGAAGTAGAAATAAAAGTAGAAAGAAAAGCGAATACTATTTGCTCTTCTCATTTTCTTTTGTATTATTAGGTACTGCACTGTAGTAGGCGTGTATGAAGTCGAATTACAGAAGAAGAAAAACAATTTACGAGTACGTGTGCTGTCATACCACCTTATATGAAAATTTAACTTCTGTTGTTGAACAAAAATGTAACAATAAACATTTTTCAGTTGTAGTTACATAACAATAAAATGCACAACTACTGCAAAATTTTGTTTCATTAAAATAATAATGCACGTAAGTAATTTTCTATTCAAAATGACAGTGAAATTTCAAAGTAACAAAATCAAAAACCAGAAAAATATAATTACAGAGGAAAAGATTTTTATTTTTGTAAATTTCCGCATAAAATATATGCGGAAAATTGAATTGCTTTCAGTTTTATTCATAATAATTTTTATTGAAGCCGACAAAATGCAAGTATTTTGTCTTATCTGTCGAATAAAATCTGTGTGTTAAATAAGAATTCATACAGACCCGATCGTTTTTATTACACTGTAAATATTGCATTGTAACTCAAAACATCGATGCAGATTTTAAGTGATTACTGGCATCTTTAGTCTTGCGTAATTCAAATAAGATCGAATGAAGTTTCACTCGTTTCAGGAACTTTAGTTTAAAACAACTGAAAATGGTGAAAATAATAATTCACATTAATAAACACTGATTGTGACAGAATGATAAATAGCACGAATGAAGATCGAAAGTATGATCATCGAAGCATAACCATCGATTGGAGGTGAAACCATACTTCAAAATATGAAAAATTTTATTAATGCATGTACATACAGATATTGAAATAATGCTCTCCTTCCTAAAATTGCTAAATTTGTCCACCATAAAAGATCATTTTTGCAAAAATATTTTAATGAAACTATTTGATTTTCCTACTACTTATGACATACAGACATGCGTTTGTTAATCTACTTACATAAAATTGCGTGCCGTAACTACCGTCACAAAGAGAGGAGCTTTGAGGATGCTTTAACAATGCATTATGTAATAAAATTTCGTCAAATCTTTATATTTTCAACAAAAAATTGTTCTACTAAAAAAAATTTCAATTATTTATCTCTCGAATTTTTGTACAACTTTTAAAAAACCAAATACGTGATGTGGTATTGAAAAAAAAAAATAAAATAAAATTAAATTCACATGATAGTTGCAAAGAAAAACAGATAATAAGAAAAAATGAATAAAAAAATTATAATAAAACGTCCTCATAAAACAAAAACTTGACATTCAAGATATATTATCATGAAATAAACTTTTAAAATTGATATTAATACGAGCATATATGATATTATTATTATTGTTATTATTATTTCGTTATGAAGTAAAATTAACACACATACAGAATGACATAAAAACTTTAACAAATTTATCATATCAGACCATCTGTATATGCCACATAATAATTCGTGTACACTCTTACATTTTTACTTGTATGTAATGTACACACACTACCTACAGTGACTTTAGGAAAATAATTGGACGCCGTAAAATTTATTTTTTGATTTAAAATTTTAATTAAGATTCTACTACCTTTAACCAGAATAAAGCCTTAATATTATATTAAAAATCGTTAGAATAGGTCTCCAAAGAATTTTTTGGGAAATGTTAATTAGAAATTTGGATATTAATGGCTTCTTAACTGCACGAAATTTATCATAAAATTTATAATACATACGTTATTAACTGATTTTAACTATTTTCTGTGAAGTTTGTTCATTTTGTTGTTGTATACAGTTTATCGAATATCCTTAAGTAGATATATCCTCATTTTGTAATTTATTATTCTTGAGTATCATATTCCGATAAATATTTATTGCTAACTATTACCATTCAAAAATTGATGTTATCCAAACACTTTTGAAAGTTACTGTATTCTGTATACATACTATATGACAGAGTAAATATGTACAAGTATACAAATTTTCGTATTATAAATTTAATTCACAAGAATGAACCGATGCAAAATTTAAAAACCGAACATTATTAAATTAATTTTGTGTACAATGCACATTAAATTGTTTTATATTGCGAAATATCGATAATTTTAATTTCATTAATGTATTGCATATCGCACATACTAAATGATAATGTTCGAATATGTAACACACACATAATAATAAACTCGTATCTCGGTATCTCATTATCATTTAGAATATAGCATATTTTATTAAAAATGAAAAGATTTTTGAAAAAAAAAAAATATCCGTGTATGTGTACATATATGTGTACATACATATGTGTATTCTTTAATTTAAAAATACATATATAATTATAATCAATGTATAATTTAAATGATAATGATGTTATATTTTTAATCGCTCAATATTATGTGCACGAGTATACCATTCCATTCCATATACATATTCGTAGGATAGTAAGTATATTCGTATATGTAGGTTGAAACGAATAACCAAGTTAAAAAATAAATAAAATAAAATTATATGTGAGGGAATAATGATATTGAAAAATAAAAAAAAAAAAAAAAAAAACAAAATAATAATGAACCGAAAAATGAATTAAATTCATATATCGTATGTTGAATAATATGTGCCGTGTGTGTAACGAAACGTACACCAACACCAGTGTGTGTACATACAAATTGAATATTAAAATGTATCTGTATATTATATTGTGTGGAATTGAGCAAAAATTTTCTCACAACATAAAGGCAAATGCACAATACAAAATATCATCAGATGAATAATAATGCAAAACTTCACATACTATACATACGGTAATCAGATTTGTCGCTATGTGGCAAAGACAAAAACTCACTCATGCAATCATACCTTATGTCTGTCATTCAGCTGTCATACATAATACATTGAGTAGTGTTGTAACGACATATCAACAAATGAAACGTTACGCTATACATTTGTACAATGATACAAACAGAGTAAGCTTCTCGTGATCAATTCCGGTGTTTGATTACGGGAACAACTCGTATAACCAACCAATTATCTCAAGCGTAATATAACCCTAGAGGCTAGACATCTAATGCAATGAAAAACCATTTTATGATTTTTAAAAGTGAACTACAAATATTTGATAGACAAATTTTGAAAATTGAAATATTTCTTCAATTTGATCAGCTCAAAAAATTTCAATTAAAACAACAAAAATGTCGGATAATTTACTTTGATGTCATACTCCTGTATGATGTACTTTCAACAAATACCTATACATACATTATACATAATGTGTAGATTGTTACCTTTTCAAATAAATTTTTTTTTATGTAAACATAAAATACCAATAATTGCTTACAATTGACATTACTTTCATCATTTTTTCAAATCAAATTTAATTAGTTAATTTTTATGTTTGTTTTCTTGTACCATTTGTTGCAATAATTTACTAAATGAAATTGAAATATGTATACTTAATTGAGAAAAAAATAAAAATAATAATAAAGGATAAAAATTCGTATTATTAAAAGATTAAATTGAAGATTAAAGACTTTCGATTAAATCAAACTTTCGATAAATACAAAATCAATTTAAAATTTACAATATTTATGTATTTTTTTTCTAAGTTTGGTCTAACGGTCATAATCTTATATACAGTTCTTTAAAAAAAATTATATCGATTTCAAATTTATTACAAATTTTTGTTTGAGTTAAGAACATTTTTCAGGATATACTAGAATTTAGGTTCAAATTGCGATAGGAACAATTTTACTTATTGAATTTCCCTTTTATTTTTTAAGAACTGCAGATGTGTACTTTAAGTTTGTATGTTAGTATTAAATCCTTCGAGAAAATCACTCATGTTTACCTTGGGATGCCACTATGGTTGGTTAAATTATTAAACAATGTTTGTAAATAAAAAATTATAAAAAATTATATGAAACTTTTAACTATTATAACAGTTTGAGAGATAAAATGGCGTCCAGTTATGGCAATGACAATAATAAAATTGGACTTATAGATTCAAATGAACAATATATGATATATGCTCTCGTGTTTATTGTCAGTAATTTGAAGTTAGGTTATATTGCACTTACCTCATCGGTTTCATCAGGGCTTTAATATCATTTGGATATTCGATAACCAACTTTATTTGAGTACCACCTTCTTTTTGATCTGAAATTATTCGAAACATAAAAAACAAAATGTTTAATAAATAAAAACTTTAAAAAAAAAAACTTTAATTTTATTAGAAAGGATCAAAAAAAAATCAATGATCAAAATATTGTGATTTCAATCAGTTCAAGTAAAATAAAAGAATAGTTATTTTGAAAATAATCACTTAGAAGGAGTTTTTTGTTGCCAATGAGTTGACCGATCGATATATTTGGGGGTCGGGATTATGTCTAAAATATGATTGTCAATAATTCGAATATAAGTTCCTGATTGAATTCCACATCATTCTGTATATGGAAAGAAGTCCAATTAATGAAAATATTTAAAAAATCTTAAAAAATAAACTGGAAAATGGAATTAAGGAACTTGAAACTGAGATCATACATTAGATGGGATCATAGGTCTAAAAGAACGTTGGCATATTCTAGAAGCAAAAAATAAAAACAATTGCAAAGGAATAACATTTTTTTATTGAAAAATTGTCTCCTGTTGGTTTGTACAAGTTTGTATTTTTTTTTTCAATTTTTATTATTTTCCTTTTTCATTGTGAAATTACTTTCGCATATCCGTACGTAAATACATTTATGTATACACAATACATATTACTGTGTAAATATTTATGTAGATAAAGTACGTTTATTATACAATAAAATGTTTTGCTGCTTTATGTGTGCAGATATCCTACATATTAAGTTAATAAATACATATGTACATGTGCATATCTCGATTACTTTGGTAACGGCGAATGTGCGGTTTGATGGTTTTAAATGCGGTTTGGTTCTTTTATTAAATGAAAAACCTATATTGTATTCGGTTCACTAAATTTGAACAAGATAATTCAATTTTTTTCTCTAAATTAAATTTTTTTTCTTTCTTTTTCAATTTTTCTTTATTTCTTTTTTATTTTTTTCCTGTATACGACCACATATATTATGCTCTCGTTCTGGATTTAGATTGTATATACGTTGCTATGTCCTTTTGTTGTATACGAATATGTGTTTACTTTAAATAACAATACACAAAGCACCCAAGTATGTAGGAGTATCTACATATTTACGAGGCATGTATACGTAAATATGCAAGTACATCCATATCTTAACAATATAATAATATTTAAAAAGTAATTTAATGCCATACATAAATAAGATGAAAGGCAAAAAAAAAAAAATAATTTCATAAATAAAATTATTTTTATATGAGTACCTACTGGTATTATGAATATTCTGTATAATGGATGTCGTGGTGATGCGAATAAGGAGTATGAGTATACACATTTTTTATGTGTCTTTTTTTATAAGTACGTACCCAACATTATTCTTCTACTACTTACAAACATCGTATGTTTGTATCTTGCACAAATTTTGAAACATGAGAAAAATCATTGAAAACGAAACTGTTGTTTGTACTCGTATGTTCTTCAAATATTTTGATTTGTTTACTGTGCTATTTTTTTTTTTTTTCATTTAATCCAAATAAATTTTTGAGATTATTAAATTTGAAAAATTTGCAAAAAAAAAAGAAAAAAGGAAATGATTCTTTCAAATTCAATTAATCGAAATCATAAAATAAGTGCTCTCAATTTGAATGATTTTCGGTATTGTTATCTATGATATTCGGTATGAAATTTTTTGATAATCAAACAGAATCAGTAAAATACGCACAAAAAATTTGAATTCATTTCTTGAAGATTCTTAAAAATAAAGAAGGATCACAATGTAATAAACTAGAGAAGTACTTGGTTTTAGTATCGAATTATCATCATCTTTGCTATTACAATCCTGACTATAGCTTGGACCTAATCGACTAGATATACGTAGTAATTTTTCCAAAACCATAATTTAGCATGAACTTTCATCTGTATGTTTATTGTAGAGTAGTTGGTAATGAAATTAACTCAATCTCATGATAGGACTTAGACAGATGTATTTTTAAAAGTTATTTAGTTACTGGAAGATATAGGCTCTACACTATCTTATTCAATGCTAACTAAATTCTGGGAGGAGTTATCAAATTTGGAGATATATCGATTTTAGTTGACATCGAGATTCAAACTCAGAAGTTTTTGGTCTTTAGATCAGTACCCTACCACAAGGCGATCATATCCCCCACATTAACAATAATATAGGATAAGGCCGTTTTCACACACAGCGGTTTTTGCCGGACGAAAACCGCTTCTAAAATTGCGATCCGTCAATAGCTTTTACACAGGACGATATAAACCGCGTATGAATGAATGTTCAAACAAAGTATGCTGAGAACAAATTCACAAATTTCATTTTCATTCAAACCTTCTATAATATCTGCTCATATCTTCTTTTTCACACACACTGTTTGAAGCAGCTGTCAAACACGTTTGTTGATTGAAGATTATACTGGCAGTAACACTGAAAATTTTCTTCATACTAAGTCATACTAAGTTGAGGGATGTTTGATTAAAAAGCGGATCCGCTGCTAGATGCGGCATGCCGCTACCGCTTCCGTCGTGTGTGAAAACTCTTCGTTCAAATACATGCAGTTCTGTATGCAGTGATTTTTCAAGCGGTTTTCGTCCGGCAAAAACCGCTGTGTGTGAAAACGGCCTAACTCTGGCAGTTATGTTTTTTTTTTTGATAATAAAAATCAAATTTTTTCGAACTTTACATTCAAAAATCAAAACCCAGTAATTGCCAAGTATATTCAAAAATAATAAAATTAATAATGTATGTATACAAACAATAAAAAAATATACTTACATACGTGCTGGATTGGTAATGTTGCCATATCCATTAGAATTGCATTCACGACTGGATCATTCTCATGGTAAAGTTCATTTTTCGATATACTCAATTGGAAGATTTCCAAATTTGATGCATTTTTACTAAAAAAAAATAAAAATTTGAAGGAAAAAAAAATTAATGTTGTATTAAAAAATTATTGAGATAAAACAGTACTAGAATGTGTATGTGTGTGAATTTTAATGCAAAAATTTTATTAATTTTTACCGGTATTGCATTTGCACATGAGAGTACTTTAAATTCATTTACCTAACATATCAGTCGGAAAACTATCACAGAAATTAATTTATAAATACAAGAACAGACATACACATTGAAAATATGCAAAATTTTTTTTTAATTTTTGGCATTGCACATCAGATACATGCAAGTTTATACAGTATAGGATACAGTAGGATATAATGCTCACATTCGATACATTACATCGTTTATAGACCTTCATTCGTACATTCAAAACTTCTGAGTGTTGTATGGAGCTTTAAAATTGTATCCAATACACAGTGGTAGCTATTAAAAATCAACATTTGCGTCAACATTTCAGAATTGAAGAAGCATATCGTTAATAACGTCATGCTGATCAATAAATGCATGATTGAATATTGTGAAATTGTTATCATTGAAATTTTGTTAATAATTAAAAATGGTAATGAGGTTTCAAAGTAAAATTCTAACAGACAAAATAATACAAAAAAAAAAAAAAAATCACAATCTCAATAAATAAAGGATAATTTTTGGTAATTACAAAAAAATAATATAATAATTAAATGAAACCTAAACAACAATGTAATTTCTATCCAATTTTTAAATCCCAAATGATAGTTTAGAAAAGAAAACCAAATCAATCTTAAATCATTTCATCAAATTTCACTATTACCTTATCGCCTACAGCATTCACATACAAAGTTATAAAGTTTTACTTGTTATAGTTAGTTAAGTACTTTTTAAGTCAGAGAAGTTGCAACTGCAATGATAGTAACTTCCATTAATTATAAAACCACAAAATATATTTTAATACTCTTTTGCAATATAGCAAATAGAGATAAATAATTAAATGAATGAATGAATTAAATATTTCGGTAATCTACAAATTTATCTATGTATATAGAGTGCAGTTCAGTTTTATCGTATTCGTATATAGTACACTCTTGACATGAAATCAAATATCATTGATTATTCCATTCAAGTACACTTTTCTACTACGATTACTTATAATTACATATTTATTGCATTTGAATTTTAAACTTTTACCAATAAATAATTTATGTTTATCATACATACACACGAATATTTGTTATACTCGTAATGCATATCTATATTGTGTACGAGTATGTATATGGGTATCATATTTAATTGAAATACAAATTTAGTTTTATAAAATTAAATTAAAAGTTAACACTAAATTTTACCACTAATTGATCGTTTTTTTTTTTGGTTATCATTTACTTTTCAAAGTTTATACCACATTCGATTACACAATTTTACAATTATTGTGAAGATGTTTTCTTTGAAAATGGTGCAGGTCTATATTTTTGACAATGATTTTAGATTTTATTTAATGATAACAATGAATGCAATTTATTTGTTTTAAGCTCTTTATCTATAAATATTTTCCAAAAAAAAAAATATCCTTTAATTGTCAATCTACATACGAGTTCATTGTTCATACATATGCATGCACGTTAACCACTACACATATTAATTTTGATTTTTCCCGTGCGGTAATAGAAATTTCGATAATAGAAATTTTCGTAGAATTTCAAACGTAAACATTATCGTTTGCTTGATATTCGATACTTAATATATTTACTTTGTGTTCGCGTTCGCATTTAATCAATTTTATGTGCTTTTATTAGTGTCTCATAAAATAACCCTCAAGACATTATTTTTCCTTCTTATTTTTTTCTTTTGCTTCACTTTCACTCTAACAATTGACCGATATTATATTTATTTATGTGTATACTTCTATTGTATTTTACACTGTATGTCACATGCATACAGTCATTCTCACCCAACAGCGTCCATTCAATAGTTTTTTACATGATTTCGGAATATTTCTGAGTCTCTTAAAAATATCTTCTATTTTCCGTTTACTAACGCGGAATAAAGCAACTTGAAGTTGTGCTTTAATAACAGCAGAGACAGAGTGTACTAAAACATTCGTCCAGAATGGATAAGTTGATAATTTTTATAGCATACGGAAAAGTAAGTGCTGACGATTTTGAAAAATTGACCGTTTTCATAGAAAGTTTAAATGTCACGAAGATGTATATATTCAATTTCAGAAAAAGATCTGCCTTAAAGTCAGCATAAATCATTTATATAGAAGGAACAGAATCACTGTCATGAGAGGATAACGATTTCGACAGTTCGAAGAGTGAGAGATAAAGAATATGGCACACGAACAATATAGACGGCTTTGTATTGTCGACAGATGGCATCTTATAAAGAATGTGTGTGGATTTGAATAAATCAGAATATTAAAAAAAAATTAGGAAGTTGAAAGCATTTATCTTACGCCTAAAAAATTTCTTGTTTGAAATATGCAGAATCACTTCTTGACGGAGCTGCAACTTAATTGTTGGATCTACGTGTTGGCATGATATAGTTGCGTAGTAATGTTCGATAAGATCTTCTAAAAAACTAATTCACTTGACATGAAAATCCATTATGTGTGTGTGTGAGTCTATTCTTATGAAAAAGACTGTACCAATTCGAATTTATAGCATGAATATGTGTATTTTGTCCTGTGGTCATGATTAAAAATAAGAATAAGAACAAAAAGAAAAACTATACTCGTATACCATTTAACAGCTTTTTAATTTCTCACCAAAAGCAATCAAATTCTCATTTTAGCTATCATTATTCTCGCCCAATTCAATTAAAATCACACTAAAAATATCCGAAAAAAAAGAAGAAAAATAAATAAACAAAGAAAAAACATCCCGACAAAGACTGTAAGTTAATCGAAAATATTATTTCTATTTTCTATAAAAAGGAGTGTCAGTATCATCATCAAAATAAGATTTAATAGTATTACAACAGTCCAAATTTACTTTACTACTATCATGCTTTCAATAAACTTAATTGAAAAGTCATATTAACTTAATGACAATAACACAAGACATAAGGACAAAAAGGAAATATTTTCTAATTTTTTATTTTTTGCTTCAGTTTTTACTCGTTATTTTTTTTTTTTTTGTCATTTTATGTACAGACGTTAACACGTACAAAACGTACATATGATTGTGTATGAGTTTTTATAGATATGCATGTACGGAAGCATTTCTAATTCTAATTCTTAAATGATTATTCTTATCATCATCATTACTGTTGGATTATCGTTATTATTATTATTATTGAGTTTTAACTTAATCATAATTATTACTTTTAACTACACTTTTGTGAGTTTTTTAATTTTTGTTTCTTTTTTATCTGTACGGATTATTATGTAAGTATATGGGTATGGTTTCAACATGAGAACATGACATTTTGAAGACAATCAAATTAAATGGAAATTTTTAATTAGAAATGTTATTTTTTATTATTATTATTATTATAGAATTTTTTTAGAAATAATCTAGTCCTGTGTCTTTAGTGTACACATTTAAAATGAGTGTACTACATGTCTAACTAAATGTTAAATGTCAGATGAAATGTGAAAGAATAATGATTATTTTTAAAAAAAATTATATAATGATCTAAACTACAAGGAATCTAATGAAGATGTATCAAAATGTTTTCTCTCAAACCTCCTCCTTTCAACTTTCTTTCGTACTATTTTTGTGTATAAGAAAATATGCTTCAATACTCGGGTACATATCCTCACAAATCGTCTGAATTATTTTATCACTTATAGAAGATGTAGAGTTTAACTTATAGAAATTCTGATCTTTTCAAACGCCTGCACCTTTTCCAAGCCCAATGTTTGCATAAAATTATGGAACCTGTGGAATACAGATTTGATGGGATGGGAATTCAAATCGAAACGAAAAATAAGGAATAATGTTAAATATGATTTAAATTTTTTATACAGACACTGTTGCACTGAATGCATGTTTTATTAGAGCAAATTCAAAAGCTCAGGAACAGAATTATGTTGGGGAAAATTTTTAAAATGGAAATCCATAAAATATCTCCTTTGATTACATTGTAATTCACCTTTGATAAGTTCTACTATTTTACTCCGCATTAAAAATATTGCAGGTAAGGATATTGTGTTCCTAGTAATTGAAATGGACCAATGGACTTTATTTTCGGAAGAGAATGTTAGACAAATAAGCACGAATAACGAAAAACTTTAATGAATGTAGGATAGGAGCGAAAATGTAAATTAACTCCTAAAATAAAATATGAGTTGACAATAATGATGATAAAAAGAAAAAAAATATAATATGCATGTTGTGAAAATTAGCACCTATAGGAGAAAATTTCAACTAAATAAAACTTGGATTATTTCCTCAAATAATAAATCTGAGGAAATCAGACAATTGCATCGTCATGCTGTTTTTTTGTGCTTTAGACTGGTATTAGGTAAAATGTTTGTCAGAATTATATGAATCTGACTATGACTATGAATACATATATTCTCGCATAAATGACAACTGAGATAAATGGCATAATATCTTTGTGATGTTTCAGCATTTTATTAAATCTAAAAAGAATAAAAATTTGCCAAAATGTTCATATTTATTTAACATAAAATAAGTATGTGTATTCCATGGTACACTCAAATTATTGTCCTAGATGATAGGCAAGCAAGAAGAACTTTTTATATACAGAAGAAAAAGTAAAAAAACATGAAAACTTTGACATTATTTCTTACTTCAAAACGAAAAAAAAAAAAAACACAAAATGAATTTTTTATTTCTGATTTCATCCTTAATATTCTTTAATAGCTTTTATTACGCACAAATGACAGTTTTGAATACGATTACCAAAACCTTTTATGTTATTCTGTTTTCATTTTTTCTTTTCTGCAAACTAAATAAAAAGTCATCATAGTTCAACTAAGAATTATGTATGGAATTGAAAAAACGTTATTCGAATATTATCCAAATCTATAACATGGAAATGTGAAAAATTCAAATTCGTGACAATCATCACAATAAGATGCATGAATATTAATGTGTGCGTATATACACATTAATATGATATCAAAACATTTGTGTACATATGTATAGTCAGTCAGCTATCCAGTTATATACGTGAGGTGTTCAATATACAATCAGGATCATGTCAAACGATTGGGAATAACCAAATGCTGATTGTAGTACTTTTATCATACTTTTATCAAACAAAAAAATTCTTACACTTCAAATTTTTCGCACGGAATCAATGAAATAAAAAGCGAAAAACTTTGTTTTCGCTTTCACAAAAATTTCCCCCATTTAGGCTTTTGTTTTACTTACGATACTAGCTTCAGTTTGGCTTCATATTTGTTTTATTACATCATATTTTTCTTGCATTTAATTTTTGGTAATGATAGACTTCTTATATTTAATTATTACATGTTTGGTATTTAAAATGGGCCATTTTAATGTTGGGAACATGTAATGAGAACATGATAGCGTATGCACATCAAAAACTTCCCAATTTTCGTGATTGTTCTAAAACACTTTTCTGGTGGATTACAGTTTTTAAAAGCTAATGAAGTTTTTTAGTAGGCAAATGCACACGATACTCGTACATACATATTAACATATTACTATCCTATGTCTGATAGCAAAAGTTGTAAGTTAAATTTTATACTGCGTGATTTGTACATTAAGTGCATACATCACACATAAAATTGGTATCAAACAAATTTCACTTTTACACTAACTACTCATAGGTATGCATACATTTGCTGCTACTGTATACTTATAAATCGGAAAATAATAAATTGCAAGAATTAAAATTGGAAATTTTGTGCTATTTCTCATGAGAATAACAAGAAAAGTAAAGACAACAACCATAATAATAAACTAAATAATTTGAAAATATCTACGTATAAATAAAAATGTGCAATTATCTATTCAATTTTTCCTTAAAATGTAAAAGAATAAAAATAGTTAAATAGATAAATTTTCCAGAAAATAATTGTGTACATACACCTGAATTTAAATATTCACAACCATTATAGCATAAACTCAATAAAACTATACACTGAATTTATATTGTACTTACTTACTTACATGTAGAATGAAATTGCATTATATTACGAGCTAAGTACAATACGTATACCTGCTCATTATAAAGTTAAATCACATGGCATAGTTTCAAAAATTTCAAAAATTATCTTTATATCTATTCAGTGCAATATTTTTTAGCTACATAACTAAATAGATACGAATAACATTTACGTAAGCATCTTTGTATATTATGATTTGTAATATTACGTACACAAATATGAATGTTTCTATAAATACATATTCATGTGAGAATATAGATAGATACACAGAGATTTTTTATCAGGAAATTTCATTGTAATAAAAATAATAGTAATATAGACGTACGTACATTTATACAAGTAAATATAATAGATACATGCATACAGGCACGAGTAACTGCTATACCTAATTTTCAGTATATTATTTTGCAATTCATACATATTTAATAAAAATGTGTATTATACTTTTCTCTTACATTATGTTACGTACATATAAGTAAAAATATGAATGCGAGAATGTAAAATATGTATGTATGTATGTACATAAATATAAAAAGACAAAAATTGTATACATGTATGTATGTACAAGTATTCGGATGTACATACATATATTCATACTATTAAATTCGCAAGTGAAATGAAATGAAATAAAAGAAATAAAATATAAAAATTCCCATGAGATGTTACATGATCATCATTTAAATTTCCTTTGAGTTACGTTTCTTTTTTTTTACTCTATAATTTTTTACAAAAATAAAACAATAACAACAACAGCAACTACTTATAACAAAAAATAACAAAATGAAAAATAAATTTTTCCTTTTTCCATATAAATACGAGTATAGTGTATGAGTAAAGTGTAGAAAAATCACAAAAAAAAAAATACAGAAAATATGTAGTTACTACATGAACATTATAACGACGATTATATAGATAAAGATACTTCCATATATGGTAGTAGTAGTAGAGTACAGAAAGTGTAGTGTACATACTCGTACAAACTCATCATAATACTATAACAATAATAATAATAAAAATAAATAATAGTAGCAACGAATGGTAGTACAAAAAAAAAATGAAATTTATGAAAAATAAAGAAAAATTTTCAAAAAAAAAAAAAATTGTGAATTATTGTAGATTGTAGTGGGTGAGAAAAATGAATTTTATTTTATTTTATTTCATATTTTTCGTATATTATTATAAGAGTACACAGAGTGTATACATACACACTATAATTTGTAAGAAAGAATGTATTACAAGTATAGGTACATATACCAGGTAGTTCTAGAAGTTCCGGAACTAACGTTCAAATGGCAGTTAAATAAGTTATTGGATCACCGTCAATTGAAAGTTTAGGATGTAGAAAACATGATAAGCAAATCAAAAAGTATTGAATATTGCATATTGATTGAAAATTTACACTTGAATCTTCGAACGTATAATGGTTGTCATGCGTCTTCAATAATTGAAAAAAACTAGCGTCAAAATCGAAGTTCAAAGCTTCTTCACAAATATTCTGTTTACCAGTTTAAGCTCCCTTAAATTAATTTCTATTTCTAAGCTTGAAAAAATGGCTCGAAAGTAAAAGATACGCTAAAAATGAAGAGATAGATTACCCTTGGTGGTGGTGGTGGTGGCTATCTTGATGAGTTCGATAGTTCCTAAAACAAAAAGAGTATTCAATTTCTTGAGCATACTGAGGAAAGAGTGTTCCGGGCTAAAAAGATACCATTTTTGAGAAATGAGATATGTATATTTTTCAAGAAATTTTCTTGTACGAATTATATTCTTTGTAAGATCGTGTATTTCTGGAATGACCCAAGTTAATAGTCGTACAGTATAATAGGGTAAAGGTAGGTACTTTACTTTTATTTCTATTTTTTTTTTTTGTTTTTTAGATTTTCATTTTTTCTTTTTACACTTTTGGAATTCGTTTCTTGTTTCATTGTATTTTTTGTTGTTGATTTCTTTCTTTATTTTCATTTTCTTTTTCATATTTTTTTTCTACAACAAAACCTTTTTTTTTCTGTACTTTCCTATTTTACATTTTTACACGACTTCTTTTCTTTTCGATTTTTTTGTTTTATTTATTGTAGTTTTCTTTTTCTTTTATCCGTTATATTTTTGCATTACAAATTTTCATTTCTACTAGCCGCCTTTGCTCACAGATACTCATATTAAATATACATTTACCCGGATATACATTTGTATGTACTCGAATTGGAATGTATGTGTATATTATATATTATTTATGTTTGAGTATCATTCTTGATGTAATGTGCATATGAATTTAATGTTATATTTATACATATACTACATAATGTATGTGCACTCGTACATAAATTATTTACATGAATTTTCATAATATTCGCATTATTATCATATTATTCATCATATCATTTGCTTTATGCCAAAATTATAGGTTTTATATTTATGTCGCAATCACATATGATGTGTAAGAATGTATGTATACGTTATGTACTTACATTATATCTGCGCCTACGTATTTATGCTTGCGTTGAAAATTCGCAAACATTATAATACACATTAACAGAGAAGGTAACTCGTGTATAATGTTCATGAGATTTGTTTTTTTTTTTCAACTTCATTTTTTTTTTTTTATTTAAATTAAATATAAAATGCGTTATGTACATATTCATGTGTACTCGTATCATAATAATGTGTATGTGTAACTAAGTTTTGTTTGAAATTTTTATGATGTGTAACGCAATATAATACAAAATAAAACACAAAACAAAGCAGTATACAAAATGCAAAGAAAAGAAAAAAAATAAAAATATAAATACAAGTACAACAGAAAATAAAAATGAAAATTGTGAAAATTTGCCAACGTTAACTTCATTGATTTTCATATTCAAATGACACCAGAATGAAAAAGAAAGAGAACAAAAAACTACATAATGTACGTGTAATATGTGCCACGCATAAAAAAAGAAATGTGCTGTAGTCTGCAAAATTTTCCAAAATAGAAAGAAAATTTTATAAAATAAAATAATGTAATGTAATTAATTGAAAATTCAAAAAAAGGAAAAAAAATGAAACGTATTTAACATGATGAAAGTTTTCTATATTTCACACTTTATGCATAGAGAATTGTGTCTGTGTATGTGTACGCATGCATTTATAACAAGTAACAAAAATAAACAAATGGCTAATTAATTTTGATCAAAGCAAAAATGATTTAATTATAAAGTTGACAATACACTATCATCATCTAAATGCAACATACAAGATACAATAACATACAACTCATGAAAAATGTTCGATCGAACATGACATTTCCAACTACCACAATAATTCGTAGTGTATTCGTAAAGCACACAACTGTTATAATGTCATTTAAAGTGATAGCGAAAAAGAAATGAAAAGAAATTAATGAATTTTGAAGATTTCAGCACATTCAGCGTGCACAAAAAATGTATTTCTCGTCTCAAAATTCTAAAATTGACAATGTCATTTCAATCTTCTTTTTATCCTATCCCAAAATGTTATACTATTGACACACTGCAGAGATAAACCATGGTTATCTCAAATGGTTTATCGATAACCTGGTATGAGTGACACATTTAAATTGAGGTGAACTAGTTTATGTATTCATATGACACCTGCCGATAATAAATTCAAACACTAATTCTTTTTTATCTAGTCAGCATGTTAGCTGAAATTTGGTTTGACAGTTTGTTTAAATATAATATAAAAACAAAAAAAAATTAACAAAAACGTCAAAGATAACTGAGTTCAAACTTGGTTAACGAGATAACTGAGTTCTAGAAAATCAGTTAACTTAACAGAGTTCTGGAAGTCGGTTATCGCAAAGATAAACTAGAAAACTTAGATAACCATGGTTTATCTGTCCAGTGTGTCAATAGTGTTACTGAGTGCAAAATTTTTCCTAAATACCTAAATGCCACATATTTCGCTTGTGACATTTTTTTTAATTATAACAAAACGATAAAGTGAACTGTCGAAAGGCACCTTAATGCTGATCTGTTCTAAATAATACGAGTAGGTATACTATCGAAACGTTACGAAATATGTAAATTTCACATACATACATATTATGTATTTTTAGGCTGTCAAATACAATTATTGAACATTCAGTCATCACACATTCGTATCAATCAATCAGTATTGTTGATGGGCAACTAAATGCAAATATTTTTGTACATTTGTGTATTGGGTTTTTTCTTATTAACAAAAATATATGTTATACTTACGTTGTTTTCATATCAGTTATTTGACCTAACGTTGGATTAACATCATCATATTCAGTCCGTACAATAACATTTCCATATAAATCAGTACGTAAATTCTTTGGATTTTCAATCAGACTAATTAGATCCTCGAAATTATCATGTTTTTCAATATGTTTCGGTGTCTTATTTTCGTTCTCTCCTCCAATTTTATTATCTGAATTTATTTTAGTATGTGATGAAATTGTTGTTGATATCTCTTTGGAACCAGATGAATTACTGTTACAAAAAAAAAAATAAAAGGATAAATTAATATACATATTTTACATTTTAATTATTTTATTTGTATTTCAATAATATAATAATTCTTACATATTTTATTCTAAGAAATTTTTGAAAGAACACAAATAATTTGTCGTATTGATTTACAATTCAAAATCTGTTAATTTCACAGTGAACTAGTATTTAGAGAAATTGTTAGAATTCGATATTGCTAACAATTTTAAAAAATTCTTGGGAAAACTCTGATGATGTTCAAACAACAGAAGATAAGCCATAAAGAAATTAGAAAGTTTTAGCTCTTATGGTTGCATGTATCCAATAAAGTTTATATGAATATTTAGACAAAAACGAAAAGAAGTAAATCAATAATGTGTTGGTACAGTGGTGTACAAGACATCCTTGCATAATATAATTTACTGGATGACAAGAGAAATTTGTCAATGAAACGTATTTTTAGAATGTAGAAGTTTGAGGAAGCTATGATCTAACTAGGATGTGTAATTTGGGAGTTGTGTTGGGAAAAAGATCGACTTCCTTAAAAAATACAAAAAAAAATTCTCCGAAAAATAATTCATGGCTTTGTCATTAACAACCTTTCGCGGAAGTTATGAACGCGTAAATCTAATAAATCGATAAATGAGTGTAGATTATAGTCGAATTATATGCCTATGTTTGTGGATATGTGCATTTCATGACCATATACGACTAACGACTAACGACTATTTGGATATTCAAAAAACATTTTTTATAATAAAAACTGGTATACATACAAAGAGCTATAGGTATGCGTTCATCCATCTATATGTATAAAATTCTAATTATAAAAAGAACACCTTATTGGAAAAAAAAAGAATGAATTATAGTAATAAAATGGTAAAAAAATACAAATTATATTCAACTTACCACCGAAATAAAATAAAAAAAAAATTAAATTAAACAATAAAAAATAAATGTAGCACGCAGAGGAACAGAAAAACAAACAAAAAAACTGAAAAAAAAATGAATAAAAATTATGAATTAAAAAAATAAGAGTAAAAAGCAAATTATTACAAAAGAAGATTTTTATTATATGTCATAAAATATTTTATAGCATTATGAATCGTAAAATTTTTAACGACTTTTTTTCAAAAAAAAAAACAAAGAAAAAACCGACCAACCAATAATAACACAAATGAAAATTGGATCAATAGCAAATTTATAATTTGTTTGTATCAGATATAAATCGGATGTATACGCACATACAAATACGTACTCTTCTTATAATAAATATCTTTAAAATAAATTTCATATTTATGTGTGTGTGATATGAATATTACTGTGTGAAAATAAGCAATAATTTTCATAAAACGAACAAAATCAGATAAATTAAAATGAATATTGAAATAAATGAAATAGGATATGTGCGTCCCTCTACATATAAATATTACATTACATATGTATGTATCTGATAGATTTCATTTTTTTTATTTGAAAGAATAAATACTTATGTGACGACGTCAAAATGGACAATGACTGATAATAATCGAGGTGGAAAATATTTCTGATAGCATATTCATTCTGTTGAAATGACTGAAACCATTGTATAGATTATAAAGGTATACAAAGGTAAACAAAGAAATTTTTTTGAAGGAATTTTTGATGAGAAGCAAGACAAAATAATTCAAGAGAAAATTGTGTAATTGGAAAATGTTCAAAAATTTCTAAATGAATAGTACACTCATACAGGAATATATGTATTACATTCACTTTCGCATGAAACAGAAAAAAAAGTCTTTTCGTTACTTCAAACATGAAATACAGGTTAAGTGTATCTACTTAACTAAATAAATACAGGTTACTAAATACATTTATTTGAATTATTTCCATTTCTGACCTTTCTTTTTCTTACAGCTGCACGTAACATTGCATTTTTTCGATGGTTAAAAATTAGAACAATAACTAACATATTTCATGCAATGATTCCGTATAAATATTTTTTTATTTGTATAGAATCTTAGCAAAAATAAAATTTAAAGTAAAGTAAAGTGAAGTGAAGTGAGGTAAGTAAACAGATGTGAATGCACGATTTAATGAATCCATCCATAATTTATGCAAAGCTCAGAAATTTGTTCAGTTCTTTAACTTTTTAAATGTCACTATTGAGTTGTTTTGAATCCAAATTTAGATACAGTGATAGATTGAAATGAACATTTGAACTTTCTATAATACAGAGATAAAGTTTGTATAGAGTTTTAAATTTATCATATTCAATCCATCCATAAAATAAGAAACGATCAAACCAGAGACAGTATGAAGACAACACACCAATATCCGAAAGGATAATTGAGAAAAGACATCAAGATGGTATGGGCACATGAAACAAATACCACAGGATTACAAAAAGAGGACCGCAAGATACATGACTCTGTACAGCTATGACACTGTTGAAAAGGCAGAATCCATATTGAACATACGACAACAGACGACAGAATATCGTGGAGGCTTAGGATAAAAAGAGTAGATCTCACATAATAACTGGGATAAAAATGCTAGGGAAGAAGAAGAAGAAGAAGAAAAAAATCCATCATTTACCATAATTCAATAATTTATACAATTTATCCTTTTAAAACTATGCAAAATACATCCTACACAAAATTTTATTCTTTTAAATTAAAGGATAAAAAGGATAATATTTTCATTACATATTCTTATACACTCAAAAAACTTACATATTATGTAGGTACTTACCTTTTTTGTAAAAATTTTCTTTTAAAATCTCTAAATATACCAGTCTTATCCTCATCTTTAACATAACGATAACGTCCATGTGCTGACATTAAATGCCTATTAGCAACACCAAAATCCATTTGTAAATCAACCACTAACAATAATGTGAATAGTACTAATGATGCCCCTAAACCGATAGCTAAACGCTCTTTCAATTTTAATGAACGTATAGCTCCCATATTTTTTTTTATATTTTTCAGTTTCAAATTGAAAATAATATTTTTTATATTTTTTACACATAACAATAATAACATATAATATACAAATATATTTTTTATTATTATATCCTTATTGCATATATTATTATTAAACCATAAATAATTATTTTTATTTGTATTAAATGAATAATTTTTTTTATTTAAACATTTTTTTTCATTAGATATTTTCACGAATGATGAATCATTTTCATTAAATATATTACTATTACTGGTACTGGTTGTATTTTTGTTGCTAATATTATTATCATTATTATAATTATTATTATTACTGCGACTATTATTATTATTATTATTATTAGTATTATTATGATTTTTATTTTCGTAATCACTGTTAATAACAACTACAATATTACAATTATTATTATTATTTTTATTACCACAATAGAAATGACCACAATTAAATGAATTTAATTTTATAAAATCATCATTATCATCATTTACATTATGATTATTATCATTACAATCATCATTCAGTTGTACAATTACTAGCAAATCAGTAGATTTCTCATTTTGATTGTTTATTTTTGTTGTTTCAATGTTGATAGCAGCATTTCTGTTAGTACTTGTACCACTATTACTACTACTATTTTCGATACAATTCACAATGTTATTATTATTATTATTATGGTAGCACTGTTGACATTCAACGATTTTTATTTTAAAATTATTTTTTTTCAACAAATTTATTATTCTTTTAGAAGATTTATTCAATTTAATATTTTCGTATTTGTATTTGTTTTCATTTAGCTGACATTTTTGTGTTATTATTTGAATTATTTTTCTATCATTAGCTGCTGGAATAGTAGTTGTGTATACTTTGTCAATATCAAATGAAAACTTACAATTGCAATAATTGTATTCGTTTTCACTATTATTTTTCCTTATTCTTTTAAATTTCAATAGTATACAACTACTATCATACGTTGTATCGTTATTATTGTTATTATTATTATTGTAATTATGTGACAAATTACAAATGGATTTCACGCAGTTCAAATAACAACAATAATTCGAATCAGAAATACATCTATAAAAATTGCAATCGTAATTATTGTAGTTGTATTCATCAATGATGGTATCGTTTCGATTATGATTGTAATCGAAGCAATTTAAATTCAAATATAAATTTCTCCTGATATAATTTTTGTTGTTATTGTTTGAAATGAATTTTTTATTATTTATTCTGTTGTATGTGTTTGTTGTATTTTGTAAAACACTGTCATCAATATCAACATTACACCTACAGGATTCTATTATTAAAATACATTTATTTTTATCAATTGAATCGAAAAAATTTTTAAAATTACAATCGAACTGTATGATATTTTCATGAATAGAATATATTTCACTACATTTATAAAATAGAATATTGTTCACTTTTGAAACGTAACAAAATAATATAATATTATCATCACTGTTTGTTGATTGATTAGTATCATCTATAGAATTTATAATGTTAGAACAGCTACTGATTGCATACAAATCGATATGAGCAGTGGATCGTTCATCGTCTATAATAATAATTACAGTAGAACAGTCAGTAGTAGGTTCAGTTAAATTTAATTTTATCTTTGTATCAACAGAATTTAAAAACAATTTGCATATGTCAGCGATTAGATTATTTTTATTTTTATTATTATTACAGCCTATGTCACAATAATTAACGTGTATAATGCAATCGTCTAAAGAAAATTCACTTTGACTTAAATGACCTACAGCATTACGACGGCTACAACAACGACGGCGACATTGTAATACGTTTACGTTATTATTATTATTATTATTATTTTTAATTATTTCGTTGAGAATACGTTTTCGTATTCTGCTGACAATCAAAAAATTCTTATTATCAATACACACACATATATTGTAGCTTGAACTTTTACTGATGTTTTTCTTATCATTTTTATTTCTGTTCGTTGAAATGTTATTTAACTGAAATAATCTATTTGCATTATTCAATAATATTGAAAATTTTAATTTTTCACTTTTCCACCAAACAATTATTGATGATTGAAATGCTGGTTGTGCCTGTTGTTGTGACTGATATTCAACTAATATCAGTCGATATTTTGATAATATTAATTTCGAATTATAAAATTCATTTAATAATTTGATAAGAATTATTATATTCTGTTCGTTGATCGATGATATTACTACTGAATTGATTAAATTTACATGATGTGATAATGGTGATGGCAGAAATAGTAGATATTTTTTGTAGTTGTAAAGGAGTCGTGAACTGAAAAATTAACAAACAAACAAAAAAATAAATAAAATAAGTAAAATAAATTATATGAAATAACAATGAAATTATTCAAGAATAAAATGAAAATGATTTTTTTTTTTTATTTTCTATATTCGAAATTTTCAATTTAAATGTATAGACACCTAAATGCTTTATCGGATTAAAATGATAGCAGAGAGAAAAAAAAAATAAACAAAAATAAGTAAAAAAAACCTATAAGATAAGAATGAGAATTACTTAGTTCTATTTATTTTTCTCCGATACATATTACCAATATTACCCATCATAAATACATCTACAGTAGATTTAGAGACACGTTAATTCCAATTATTATTTATTATTCTGAATATTTAAAAAAAATATATATTTTTCTGATAACAATATAAGATAAAACCATATAAAACTTTATTTCTTTAATCAAAATTAAAAATCTGTTTATTTTGATAAGTAAGTAATGAAAGATGAATATCGATAAATTTTTACACTGTCGCCTATGCAATTAGTATCAATTTCAGTAATGTTTCGATTTAATGAATGGATCTTGACATCATAATTGTTGTTTAGCAACATGCTTAATGTTGAAGAAACATATATAATGTTGAAGAAACATATATAATGTTGAGGAACATATATAACGTTGAGGAACATATATAATGTTGAGGAACATATATAATGTTGAGGAACGTGTATAATGTTGAAAAACACGAAATCAATGCAACATTTTTATTGATTTATTCACTACACAATACAATAGTAAATATCTGTTTTGTCTGTATTCACATTAGGATTTTGATAATTCATATTTCACTTTAACTTCTCATCCTGATATTAAATTTATTAATTAGTCATTTTTGCTAACTTTAATGCCGTCCTATGTGATTCTCTTTCTAAAAAATTTAAAATTTAATATGTACATCAATAACATTCCATATTTAAATGGGAAAATGAAAATTTAATGAAATACTAAAAGTAATATACATTCACATCCTGTACTGGTACTCATGTACAGTGATGGTATACCGTAGTGTTTTTAAAATAAAATAAATCTAAATTATTCTTTCTAGAATTGATTATTTATACTTTTTTTCTTGTATTATTTTATGCAAATAATATTCCATTTTATGGGAAATAAATAAATAAAATAAAATCAAAAGTTGTGTAATTCTTATTTCCTATGTGAAAAGATGGATTTTAATAATTTGCATTATGTCTTTACGTAAAAATATACACAAGTATGTATAATATTACTTTAAAATGTTTATATACTCGTATGGCATACATTTGTATTAAAGTACATAGAATAAGAATAATAATAGAGTATTATAAAATCATGAATGAAATGGATATATAAAATATATATTTAACAAATGGAAATAATTCCATTTCGTTTATTATAAAGATAACCATAAAATTACATACATTTACAATTATCTTTATGCCAATATATATGTATGTATGTTTATTCAACTTTTATATAAATGTAATAATGTGTATATACGTACATGTTTGTGTGTATGTGTAATATCTGTGCATATGTATATTCCGAAAAAGAAAAATTATATACGAATATAATATGTGTACCTTTATGAGTGATTTATTTCATAAAAATTACCATCCATGAATACCAAAAATATTAAATAAAAAATAAATAAATATGATAAGCAAGCATTTTTTTTTTTTTTTTGTGATTATACCACCACACACTGTACTGTACTTATATATGCGAAAATATACCTAGATATTATACAACATATTACAGTGTATTATACCGGTGAGAATTATTACATATGAATATATCCATTTATCATTTTTCTTGAAAGACTATATAAATGGGAAAAAAAAAATACAAAAAAATAAAAGTTCTCTTACATTTATATGTACATAAATGTACTCGTACACATATTTTTTGCTCACTATACAGATATACCTACAGTGAAGTTTTGGAATGAGTACAAAATGTATATCATACACTCCGCATTTGTTGTATGTGTGTGTACATTAAAAGCATAAGTATGAAAATTGCCTATCAAAAATAAATTATGTATTTTTATGTATAGTAGCAGAGAGTTGTGTGCGAGCTATACGCGTATTTGAAATAATATGTATTTTAAAGTACTTTTGAAAAATTTTATTTTATTCTATGTTCATTGTTGATCCGGGTCCCGACATAATACTATTTATCTAAACGCGTACGGTGTATCCGTATACATACTGTATGTAAATTGTCATATTCTAATATAAAGGAAACAAAAAAAAATCCATACACACACTCATATACTATGTATGATGATATTTTCTTCTCTATACGTGCTTCCTGTTTATTATTATTATTATTATCATTCTTCCTCTATATGTATTTTTTTTTTTTAATTCAAACTTAAGTTTAGCACGAATTATATTTTTGTGACGACATGTTGCTGTGTTGCTGTATACATTATAGATTCATGTACAAAATATATCTACAAACTACATTACATATGTACATATGTGCATAAGATTAGTAGTTAGAGAGACAGTAGAGTATGTGATAAATTTGCATAATATTTACAAACATTAACACATATTGTTAAGATGATTTATAATTAAAGGAAATCTATTGTTTTATATATTCTTGTAAGACTGGTGCACGGATATACACTAAGGAAAATACTTAATACGAGATATAAAAGAATTTTAATCTTTTTTAAAAGTTAATTATCTATACGTTTAAAAGTTCTACAATTTATATGAGAAAATAACTTATGTAAAATATTTTCGAATATCAAATATATAAAAAGATTTTTGATGTAAAGAAATTCATTTGCGATGAATCTTTTAAATGTTTTGGAATTTTTTGAAAATATTTAATAAGTTTATTACGATCAATTTCTGTGATAAATTCTTTGTAATGCTAATGATTTATCACGATTATTATTATCGTTAAATGCTTAATATTTGCAAACTTTAATCGTCGGCAAACGATCGATTTTGGTTTTGATGTTGAAAAAACGAACAGATAATTAAATTAGAGGGCTGAACTTCCGAATTAGGGCCGGCAGCTTTTAAAACGAAACCTTCTGATAAAGAAACTTTATAAACAAATAGCTATTAACAAAAATATTCCTATCTTTCTATTTGAATGAAAATGCACACTGAATACAGAGATCAAATACAATTTATTTAATCAAATCTGCCCCCAATCAATATTCAATAATTAAATTTGAACGAAACATATTTTCAAAGATAATATTTTTTTAATCGAAGAATATACAAATAAATGAAAACAAAATATGTAGATATTTCAATGAAACATAACATACACGTACACAATGTATAGATACGAGTATTTAAAAGTTTTTGCATTTATTGTATTTTATATTTCATTTTACCTGTCATTAGAATCAATTTCCAGATAAAAATTGTATTTTTTCAAATCTCTTGAGTCTTTACTTAAATTTTGCAATGTTAAAAGTTTACCATCATCATCCTCAACATTTATCGACGACAACAATGATGACAATAACAATAGCAATTCAACATGAAACAAAGTTAATAATGGTGATGACGATGATGATGATGATGACAACAGAATATTCCCTTGTTCTGAATAAAAACTTGTTGAATAATAATTTTTGTCTGGTCGAAAAGTTACAACTATCGGATTCCTCCTTTTAAATGGTAGTAGTGTTGCTACAATTATTGTTTTTGATGTTGTTGCTACTGCAGCTGCTGATACTGTTTTAATTTGTTCCAAAAATGAAACGAATACAGGTGAGATAAAATAATGAATGAATTGTGTTGCTGTGAGATTAACTGATGATGATGATTTCTTCTTGTTAGCTAGATAAAATTGTAATATGTTATTAGTTTCTTGTTGTTGAACAAAAATTTCTGTATACTCAAAATTTTCTCGAAATTCGTCCTTTCGTTTAATATTAGATTTTCTTGTATTGTTCGTTATACAAATTTGATTACAGATACAAGTATTTTCATTATTAATATTATTTCTGTTATTGTTACAGTTACAAGCATAAGAATAATAATTTTTGTTGTTATCTTTAGATACTTGTTTATCCTTTGGCTTTTCAAAATGATTCAAAATTAAAACACTACCATCATCTCTTGTAACTAGAAAATAATAATAATTACTGAATATATTATATTCTGGACAAATATTAAAATATTGTTTTAGTAATTTTGATATTTGATTATTACGGATTTGTTTAAAGTTCTTGTTCTGATTGTTTCTTCTGATTGTTTCAAGAATCCTTTTTAATAATTGAAAATTCTGCAACAATGATGATTCACCAATCGAATTATAGGATACAATATAGTATTTTGTAGTATTTGGATTTTGAATTGTACAATTATTAATGCCAGTACAAGTACAATTATTACTGTTACTGGTGCTGCTACAACAACAAGAACACCAGTCGTATTCAATTCCTTTGGTAATGAATTCTGGATTTGAATTTGAATTATTTTGTATAAAATTAAAAGTTTTAATGATGTTGTTATCAAAACATTTAGCAGGAGATGTTGTTGTTTCGTTTGTTTTGTTATTGTTGATGTCGTAATATTTCTCTGGTTCCAATTTATTACAAATTTTATTAAATTCGTATTGGAGTCTTTTGTTAATGAACAATAATTCTGATGATTCTGATGATGCATTCGTCGATTCAAGAATATTCCTTTTAGCATTACTGTCCGCACCACAATTATGATCAACGATTATAACATCGAAATTATTTTCAGTTGGATTTTTATTACATCTAGAATTGTGATATCCATTCAAGTGATCACAAAGTGATATAACTAATGATTTTGTATCATTATTTCCGTCGATCGAGATGTCATTTTCGTTTAACTAAATTTTCATGTTTTGTTTTCGAAGAAAATTTATAGAAAAAAAATGAAAAAAACAATAATTATTTTACATTTTAAATCGTATTTCTTTGCAACACACACAATATCCTAGACATTATATACATGTGTAAGTATAAAAAATCAACAATCAGTGTTCAAAAATTGAACGCATCACACACGGCTTAACGTTAATATTTTTCTGTGCTATCGCATTACAAAATGATGAATAAATAATGATTGTCTCTTTTTTAAATCCTTCGTTAAATGAACGTACGTACATATACATACACAAATTCCTATATGCGAGGACATATAAATGCATGTATTTACATGTAAATAAATAAATAAATATTTCAAACTCAATTAACATAAATTTTAAAGTTTTTTATTTTTGCAAAGCAATCACATATCACATGTGTAATTAGTTCAAATCAAATTTATATAACGTTCTCACTCTCTAAAAAATTTCAAGTATTTCAGTTTTAGTCTTTTAGTTCTTTGTTTATTTTTTTTTTTAATCTCTGAAAATATTTAAAAATAAAATATTGCATAATTTTGTGCGCAAAAAAAAAAACATTTTTTCTAACACAAAAAAAAAAAAAGTTAACATCTCAACATTTATTTTTAGAGAAATTTTAGAGAAATTAGGAACAAAAAAACACAAAAAAAAATCACAATAAATTATTCAAAAAAAAAAATGTTTCTTTTTTATTTTGTAATATTAAACAAGTAAGGCTTACAAGGTCGTATTTTTTAAAGTTTTCCATATTCAAATTATATTTTTCTCCTTCAACAACAAATTTAAATTGTTTACAACATTTGTACACATTTGTAATGCACAAGTACCTTGCTAGCTAGTATTATATATATATATACGTTACAATACAGTCGACAACAAAATAATAAGTGGGCGAAAATATAAAAATAAAAATTAAAATAAAAATAAAAATAAGAATGGAAAAATAAATAATTTTTTTATGAATTATAATAATAAATGCATTCGAAATTTATTATCGAAGTAGAATATTATCCTGTGACAAAAAAAAAAAGAAAAAAATTAAAAAATAAAAAAATTTAAAGCATAAAAAAATACATAAATATTATGAAAAATATGATTATTTATGTGTCTGTGTATATGTGTATGTGTGTGTGTGTGTGTGTCAGTGTATAATATGCATTTATTATGAAGTTGGCTGAATATATAAAAATGATATTTTTTTGTGTCCTTTCCGATTTTATTTTTTCTCTGTTCTGTTTTTTTTTTTTTTGCTTATATTTTTCCTTGCATATTTTATATAAAAGTATATACATACATATACACACACTACAATATAAAATTGAATTTACGCTCTATATAATATGCAAATTGCATAAATTTTCTTTTCTTTTGAAGGAGAATAATTTTCATGTACACATTACGTATTATAGATATGTAGTATTATTATGTATGTATAGATGTGTATATGTAGATATTTATTTCAACTAAAAACATACACAGTTATGTATAGTGCATAAGTATGAATGCATATACATATATACATCTATAATACCATATCTATACAATATAATCATGATTGTGTACAAGTGTATTTTGAAAATATATATCATACGAGTATATACGTGTATGTATACATAGATGCATAAGTTATCTATTTATTTACTTATATTTATTCAGTTCATTTGACTGTAAACTAAGTATATATGTATGTACATACAGAACAGACAAAAATTCTTGTAGTAGATGTCTTTTTATGTGTATCTGAAAAGAAAAAAAGAGAAAAAAAAATTGAAAGGAAAATTTTTTTTTAAAAAAAAAAATGTATTTTTTTTTTTCTTAAAGATAAAATTCAAATTCAAAATATGAATGTGTGTGTAATTTAACAAAGAACATTAAAATATTCTAATTCCAAATACATAGTATATATGTTATTGAATTTAACATTCGAGAAAATTTCAAGAATATTACATTTCCATACGTACATGATAATATTCCTGGTAAATTATAGAGGCATTCAGTGAAAAATTAGTTTCAGAATTAAATGTTTATTGAAACTTTTACGGTGATAGTTACAAAAATCTGTTCATGTAATGTTATCGAAAACTTTGACTGAGTTTTTTTAGAGTCATTGATACGTTATCTGTATCAAATTTACCTTCAAAGATCTAGTACACTCTTAAGATGATAATGCTCAGTAACCACTTCGAAATAAGGTTTAAATGAACATTAGGATTTTCCTGCAGATGCCATTGAAGTAAGCTTTGGAGAATGAAGATAGTGGATAAAAAACTGACAGCCAAGGAAGACAGTATACAAATGAAATGTGACAGTAAAAAAGCTTAAAATAAATATGGACGAGTAAATACTGATAGTAACAAAGTGAAAAGTGACAAAGAGTGACGACGAAGTTTGACCATAGACTAGGGGGCATCAAGTACAATGGACAGTCCTGTCTGAGTGCTTAGATTTACGAGTAGCATCCTCCCCCATCTTAAACAATAACAACAACAATAAAGTGATGTCATCCGATTGAAAAAAATGATATTTTAAGCGTTGTCATCATGTTAAATTCATCAAATTTCTAATTGACTTGATATGATATGGAAAACCATTAACGACCAGACTAAAAATTTATTTTAGAAATAATTTCTAATAAAATTAAAAACAATCCTAAGTCAATTAAGTCAGTCTTCAACAAACTTTTTAAACAGAACCATGGCGCTTCATTGATAAATACCACGTGTTTAAATTTGTGTAAAAAATTCGTACATTACGTATATACGAAACGAAGAATCCTTAAAAAGATTTCAGGCCGATTTTCTAAGAAATGATTTTAAAATTCGAAGGATTGGTATTCCATTTCATTGTTCAAGTCGAATACAACCAGAATCAAGTTCGCGATAGAAGAAAAAAGGATAAAATACATACTCTTTTCTATTACTGATAATTGATTTTTATGTATAAAAATTCTCAAGAAACGAAAAGAAGAAAATATTTGACATATTTATTTAGTGAAAGGACGATGATATTAAATGGAAATTATTCACTTTTTAGTGACAATTAAAATTGAAAAAAAAATATTTCGTTCATTTCTTCAGTGAATTTTTAAAAAAAATGTTTGCATGTGATAGACGATATTTGACGAGATTTAAAGATACACTCTGCGTCTAGTATTAGGATTCAGTTAGAAAACAATAAATCACTTCTTATCATTTAAAAATAAATCAAATTTCCGAAAAACAATTTCACGAGATTTAGGAAAGTGATTTTTCGAAATGTTTATTAGTTCCCACTTTTGTGGATTTTTTATGGGCAATTTCAATTGATTCTTTAAATTTTATTAACTCAAATCTCCGTATCTGCTAAAAGGTTACCATTGCTTTCATTTCAACGGTACGTTTATTACTCTATCGTTCAATGCTTTCAAGTATAATTTTGTTCAATATTTTGGGAAAAATTCGCCTACATTTACTAATGATCTGTTGACTTTAATTGCAACAAAAGTTTTTTATTTAAAAAAATAATCCGCATAAGATTTAGCTAACTTTGTGCATATTTTTCACGGTTAATAATACAAATCCTAAAAGAAAGAAAGAAAAAAAAAAACATTTTCTTTTTTAAAAATGCAAATGAATGCATAAGTAATTTAAAAGAAATTTAGTAGAACTCAGCAATAAAATGTATATTCTGATAATCACTCTAGTTATTGAAGAAAATTTATGGATCGTTAAAAATGTTCTATGTTCTCTTCTACGACACAAGAGAAAAAAATAATGATTTTTTACGATTGCAAAAAAATTTGTGCAAATTAGAATTTGAATTTTTATGTTCATTTTTATGGTTTTTTGCTGCATAACAAATTTGATATGCATACTCGTTTGTACATTATATATGTACATACTATGTATATTTTATGTATATATCAAAGACTGTGTAAAATGGTTTACATAAATTTTTATTTTCACCACATTATCAGTCAGAAATTAAAAAAATAAAGAAATAAATGAATAAATAAAACAAAAATTTAAAAATATTTTTAATCTTTAAGGATATTTTTATATGAAAAATTTTTTCAGGATTTTTAAAAGTTTAACAAATTTCAACCAATATTAAGTCAATCTGTATCTAAAGATCCAGAGCCAATACTAACTAAAAGATGGGAGTTGGGCAATGAATTGGAAGAGGCTATGATTTTCAACAATACCAAAAATGCAGTTAGATTTAGCTAAAAATATTTAACGATTGTGCAAAATCAATCCTATTATATGGAAGTGAAATTCGGTTAGGCAATCGATCAGATACAGCTAAAAGCCAAATTAATATTGACAAGCGTCTTAGAAATAATTGTAAGTGTATTTTGTACACTGATCAAGCAAAAATCTATAGAAAACTATAAAGGAAACCCCCGGAAATTCATTGATAGTGAAGAGGAAATGGATTGGATTATTGAATATAGAAATATTGGATTGGATATACGCTACACAGTCAATAGATAGCGATAACAAGTCAAGAGAAATGCCAGGAGACCAAGAAAAACACAAAAAAACTAATCATGAACGAGATGGAAAACAGCGATGAGAGGTGGATCTGGATGCTCATCCAATACATGCCTCAAAATAGAGTTATCTAAAAGGAATATTATTGTAGAAGATCTGATCTCTGATGTGCTTGAAACAAAATTTAGTTAGTCCTTCAATGCAATTATAAATAAATTCAAATGATCGCCATAGAGATGAAAGACATTTTGGTAAAATTCAATTTTAAATATGTTCGGAAGACATTAATGAATTTCACATGAACATAAATTTCTATGACACATTAAGTAGATATAATATGTGTTTTACGTAATTTGAAAACAAACAAACAAAAAGCACACACGCACGGATATTATCCAATCCAATTACATATTGTAATTTGTTGTAACTGAAATTGTAATTTGCATTTTAAACCTTGAATACCTTGATATTATACTCGTATATCAGGATGTATAATCGTACAAATTACAATGCACGAGCATCGCATATGCATTTATATTAAGCTCTATTGATATCTCATTATAAAAAAATATTTATTTTATTGTTTTTTGATTATATTTTTAACTAGAATATGTATTTATGCATATAAATGACATTCGTTTCAATTGAAAATTTTATTTATAAATGCGCTACGTAGTAATGTACATACAGTGAAACTTATGAAACTTGGAATTTGAATTTAAATGAAAAATAATTCTTAGATACTGAATTATTACTAATAAGTACTTATAAGCATACTAGGAAAATGAATTCAAAACTAAAAATTCATTATTGTAATCTGGAAGCACTGAGAACTTGTCAATATAGTGCGGCTGCGGATTATTTGTTGACGGAGGAGTGCAACATAAGTGGTTATAGGCATAATAAATTGTTCATTGTGCTTGCTTTTTTTCGCTTCTAAAGCAAAGTAGTTCGACATGGCTTCCAGACTTGACTGATTCCAGCTTCAGAACATCGAAGCCACAAAAATACTAACAATAATCTAAGAGAAGGCCAAATATTCAAACAGTAATGGTAGAACTATAATTGACAAAGCTGACATGGGTAACATGAGAAATAATAACGAATGTTAAAACGTCACATTTGGTTAACTATAATAACATAGATAACATGTTAAACATAAGCAATACGAATTTCACAAAATGAGTTTATGGCTTATGTTACTTATGTCATGTACGCTTTCGATCGTACTGCTTATGTCGAACTTATGTTAAACGAATTTTTAACGAATGTCGGCAATGCCAATTATAGTTTAGCTCATTGATTTGTTGACTGTGTTCGGCTACGACATATGTCATAGCCTATGTCACATACTTATGTCGATTATAGTTCCCACTTAAGTGTTTTGTAGAGACATTGAGTATAGAAGTGACATTATCTATCACTCTTAAAGTGACTATTATATTTATATGATGACGTGTGTTGTATCCTGTCATCGCACTAACTAAAACTCATCAATTTTTCCTCCCTTAATTAAAAAGAAAAGACTAATGGTCTCTGTTAGTTAGCTTTGCTGGTAAGGCGGATAAGAATGCATGACAAATTCAACGAATCATTCAGACATTTTGTATTTGTTCTCATCACGTTCTGTACTTTGCATGTTTCACTGTACATTATACATTATAGCTTAAATTATAATTTAAGCGCATATTACAAATTTTATTTATTACTGTTATTATTATTATTTTTTTTTTTAAAAAAGAAATCATCCTATGAACGTAATTTGCATATTATAAAATTGAAAAACAATTATTATTATTATTTAATTGAAATTACATTGTTATACAAATGTTTCTACACAATAATAATAATAATAATAATTATAATTGCATATTATATACTCTCATAGTCATAGACAAACAGACACACAAATATCTAATTCTCATACAAATGATGGGCAATGGGTATATAAGTAATATACATAATGTGCGTAGATTCAAAATTAATTTAAATTTATGTACATTACATTCTATGCATTACATACATAAACACAGAATCTGTATACTGGCATGTATGTACATATGTATGCTCTCGCCGTATGTATAAAAATATATAGATTTTGAATACAAAATAATATACGAGACGAGTATATAAAGACATACAAACTATCAAATGTCATTTTTATAATTTTTGACATGATAAATAAATTTTGTATGCAATTGAAAATATTTATGTAACATGTACAATTAAATAATATTTTTATTTTTATTGCATATCTACATACATTCGTTTTTATGTACATACTTATATACATTTGTAATATTCGGTGTGCAATATATTCTTTATTTATTTATTTATTTAATGTAGATACTTTTCATTTTGTTTTTTTTATTTATTTTTTATTGTACCTATAAAAAAAAGGATAAACGTGACAGCAATTAATTTAAAAAAATATGTGTACATACGAGTATGATGAGTACATAATATCCGATACTGGGATTCGTATATAATTCGTGTAATTATTGCATATTGCAAATTTTTATGGATATGTACATAAATAATTTTTGTGTACTCACGAAAAAATAATAACAACAGCAACAACAACAATAACAAAATTCATTATACATGAAAATAAATTTTTAAAAAAATTACTTCAACAAAAAATTATAATAAATTACTTTTACACACATTGTACATGATTGTATGCAAGGTGTGTCACACAAATAATAAGCAGTCTGAAAATAAATCACTAATAAAAGTAGTAGATTTGTTTGAGAAAAGTAAAATTCCTGAACGTCGTCAATTCACTTTGTAATTTGACTTCACTCTGACTGACTGTCGTTATACATTGCTGATAAAATTTTCATTTACTTTGCATCATAATTATATTCACGATGCGCCATTTACTGAACCTTGCTCTTGCTAATAACATTCCAAAGAGGCTATAAAATGTGACACATTTCTCGATACATTATATAGTTTGCGACTCGAAATGTTTCGCAATGTAAAATTTCTTTGACGTTTAAATATTAACAGCACAACCACAATTTCACTTCTCCCTCCCCAACTTTTAAAATGAAAATGGAAACTGAACGATTTGCGAGATATTACACTTTAACTTAGACGTCAAATAAATTTTTAACTAAATATGAGGCTAAAATGTTTCATTATAAATCCTGAGGCAATTCGGTTCACCATTTCAACTTGTCCATTACAAATATGGGTCAACCTGCATTCAAGTGCATCATATATATAAAACACAACAATCCAATATTATTTTGTACATTTTGGTAGATGCATACTTGTGTATATAAACTGCTTGCATATGTGTGTAATATTTAATTAGCAATATTTTTCGTAAATGATCAATTTACAAGACATAAAAATTGCGAGCAATAAATAAAATGTAACGAATATTTTTGATTAATTTTTAATTAAGTCTTTGAAATAAATATTCGATCCAGAAAATTCATATTTTACTTTAGTTGCGGTTTTTAATTTGATCATGGACATTTGTAAGGATTTGAGTATGAGAGAATTAAAAATTATGGTTGAATTACATACATTAATGCGACAGTCCGATGCGAGATCTCGTACGAGTCCCGATACAGCTGTAAAATAAATTTTATAAAGCTAATTCAAATTATGCAATTTACATTAATACGAGATCCGAGAGTGCGATGCGAGGCAATTTCGTAAAATTGAAAATTTCTCGTATGCGACATGTAATGACAGTTGTCTTTGTTGTGTGTTTTGATAGGTTATTATGATTGTGAAATTTATATTAATATTTTTTTAATTTATTTTTAATATTAATCCAACTTTACAAATTCAAAACTTTGACTTAATACTTTCTGATTATCTCGTTGCAATGTAAATTACTCGACGATATTTATGCACGAACGAGGATAGAACAAGACTCGTACGAGATCTCGCATCGGACTGTCGCATTAATGTAATTCAACCATTAAAGTTAAATATTTTATGGCGTTTAATTACTTTCGAAATTCGAAATTACTCGTATTACCACAAGTGTACATTGCTCCATTAGTTCAATAATTATGATGGATAATTACGAAGGATAGAAAAATAAAAGGACATAATCAAAGTAAGATAATCTTGTTTTAGAAATATTGCTTGTCAAGGAGAGTATAAAAACAAATAAATTATGACACAAAAATCACACATCAAACGATAACTACAAAAGCCATACAATCATCGAAACTCAAATTAAATAAGATTTGCTCTTTTTACGGTTTAGATATCATAAAATCTTGTATCATATTATGTCCACAACAATTCATATTACATATATAGGATATTAACAACCACTTAAAATTGGATTTAAGACAAAACAAATACATTTTCAATAAAAACAATAAAAAAACGAAAAAGTTTTAAATATCAAAAACTCAAATTTAAATCCATTTTGTGATTTCTCATAGAAAAACGATATTGTTTTGAGATGGATTTTAAAATATCATTTCTAACATTTATTCTAAAATAAAAAAAAAAATAAGTAAAATGAAGAATACACTTCTTTACAATACATATAAATCCGAACAAAAGAAAAACATCGACAAATCATCATTCAATCCAATAGTAGAGTGTATATGCATATATGTATACGATTACATGTAGAAACGGAGAGAGAAAGATGAAAAAAGTTTGAAAGATTTCTAAAAGGAAAAAAAAAAAAATTAGAAAAACAAAATATTTAGATACACATTTTTTTTTCTATTATTATTATTATCGTCGTCAAAAAATCTTTATCTGATCATCATCCTTTTTTCTGAACAATTATTTATTCTAGTCTTGACAAGACACAAAATCTATACTATACACACACACACACAAAGATACATACCAAAAATTATATAAAAAGAGAGAAAACGACAAAACGTTACATATAAATATATTTACTTATAACAATAAATTCCGGAAAATCCTATATACTTATTATACTTGTATACGAGAGCAATCCTATTTGAAATGAAAAAAGGATTTTATGTTATCTACACATCAACACAAACAAGCGTGTTACATTAAATGTGTATGCGAGTATATGAAAACACTTTAATACATGAAAGTATATAACAAAAGTATATGCAAAAAAAACAAAAAAAAACAAAAACATTGAATTGAACAGATATGTAAATAGTACACACATTTATAACAATAGAATAATCGTTTACTTTTGTAAATATACATATTTACGTATACGGAAATACAGATTCCCGCCTTCATATAATCTCGATTTCGAAAATAATAAAAAAGAAAATTCGGAAAACAAAATCATTTTTTTTTCTTCTATTTATTTTTCAAATATTTTTTTTTTTATATTTTTCTCTATGCTATTATCCTTTCGAACAATAAGTGAATCAGGAATCATAGTCAAAATGTATATATGAATGAATGTGTACACTACGCTTTTTTTTTATACATATAAAAGATAAAAAAAAAAAAAATTTGATTTTTTTACAGGAAATCGATATCACTCAATCTCATCATTTATTGATTACATACATAATCAATTTTGCTTTATGCATGCAAACACATACACACATATATATACGAAAACATATATACGCATCAATGTACATACATATACATACACTCATTATATTACATACATATACATATCCTGGATTTTTGAATTTCTATTTACAAAATGTATACATTGGCAAATACATACATAGTATATTGTGTGTGGATATATCTACATATACCTACGAGTAAATACAATTCGGTATACATATTGTTAAACACATTATGTATATCCTTTTGAATTTATATAAATACATAAATGTTGAAGTATAAAAAAGCAGTATGAAGTGAAGTAAAAGAAGCAAAAGTAAAAGTTTTTATAATTTTTTTATGTGTAATATTTTTTCTTTTGAATGATAACGATAATATAACAATAATAAAAGAAATGAAGAAAAAAATACTACATATATTTGTACATATACCAACCATTTTATATACTCGTACACTATCTATACAAATTCAAAGTTCAATGAGCTAAAATTTAAGTATTTTCTTTCATTAATTTTTCCTTCTCTATGTATTCCTTTATTTAATTTGTTTTTATTTTCTTTCTTTTTTACGTTTATAGCAATAGATAAAAGTAATAACATTAATTTTATTAAATGATTCTGATCCTGACAATAACAACAACAACAACAATAACAACATCAAAAAAAAAATCAACAAAATTGAACAAAAAATTAATAATAAATCGTCTCATGTATGTAATGTGAATGAATGCACAAATTGTATCGCAATAATAATTTAGACGGTCATCAACTTTAAACGATCAACGGTTATAACCTTCAAAATTATTATTATCTATTAATTAATAATAAAAAAAATTTCTAATTTACACACAAATACACATACATATTACTGTAAGTATATCCATATATAGTTGAATAAACTTTAAGGGTGGTATTCACCAACATGGATAATATCCGTTGGATAAATTTTAGCCGGATAAAATTTCAGCTTATTCATCAACCTAGATAAAATTTGTTTTCGAACTTTGTTTTCGGTTCGAACATGTATGTCAAACATGTCAGCTGATTGTATTTTTATATTACAAAATGAAAAAGAGGTTCTGTGATGTGATAATTAGTATATGCAAAGATGATAATACAGTACAATTACAGTATCTTTATTTGTGCTGTTGCTGTTAATAACAAGGTTATGTTCGAACGATATTTATAATACCACTCGGGGGTTGTCTTAAAAATATCCGAGTAGTGTTTTATCCAGGTTGAGGAATACATTTTATCTCAGATAAAAGATAATCTATGTTGGTGAATACCAGCCTAATAGTTTCCAATTATTTATTATTAAATTTTGAAAATATTAATAAAATTTGTTGAAAAAATATAGCTATAAAAAAAAACCAGTTCCAAATTGCATTACTATATAACTACTTACTTATAAGCTGTACGCAAAATTTTTACGATCATTATTTAACCATAATCATAACATATAAACATGATACGACGACGAATGAATCGACTATAATAATAATAACGCGCATGCTTATTTAGATAGTTTTTTTGTTTTTATAAAAGTTTTCAATGTCAAGGTTTGAATGAAATGAAATACTTAAATACACACAAGGTGGATACATTAATGTACGTACAACTGGCAAAAAGCTAAAACAAAATTCAATAAAATATAATATGTAATGAAATAGTGAATGAATAAAGAAAAGCTAAAAATGTTTACGTAAAAAGAAGTAATAACAATCAATCTGTATCACGTTTTTTTGTTTCATTAACACACAACATGTTGCTAGCGATATGTGTACATACATATAAATATATGTATCTATACAAAAATGTTTGAAATTGAATTTTCAAGTATTTCATATGCAGATATATACAATACGCATATGTATTTTTCAAATTACATAATGTAATGACATTTCATTAATATCTTGCTTTCATTTGATTCGAAAAATACACAAAAATAAATAAAATGTAATGCATAGTATTTTTTTTTTTAAAATAACAATAATAATATGAAATGATACAGTATAACTCTAAAATGATTGTAACTTTATACATATGTTAATGTCCAATTTTGTGTGTATATTATTTTTATTTTTTTTCTTTTTGTATTTTCAATCTTACATATGTGATTATTATTACTAGACTATGTATAGTTAATAATACAGTACGATGTACGATATTATATTACAAAACTTTATCTGCAATATTCATTACAGATTACACATACGTACCACATTTGTATCTACATTTATATGCATACGATGTACATATAAGTACTTACATATTTACTTCTCTGATTTCCATTTATATCTTATATCTACGTGTTTAATATATAATTTTATTTTATTTTATTTTTTTTTTTTTTAATTTATTCTGTCTGTTATTACCAGTGGGGTAATAAAAATGCATAACAAAAATCAAGTTGAAAATTTTCAGAAGTTTAAAATTGAACTTAACTATATAATATGAATACAATCTATATTGCAATATTACAACAACTAAAAATACTTGCATTACTATATTACATACATAACATAAATCAGTATGTAGCTATAGTATGTATATATGTATATTTGGTCAGTCAGTAGCCTTATAATATGAGAGAAAATAAAATTTATTTAAAAAAAAATAAGTAATGATAAAAATTTACAATAAAAAATAATAAAAAAAAAGTAGAAATTGCATGTCAGATGATGTATAATGAATGTTGTGTTAATGTACTCGTATGCTAACGTAAATTGTACGTACGCGGGTATATAAGTAGGTATGCAGCGTATAAATAGTAATTCTCTTGGAATGTAGAAAAAATTGAGATGAAAATTTTCATACTATAGTACACATCATGCATATATCATATATCATCCATACGTGTAAATCTGCGTATTATATAGTGTATATAGAAAAAATATTATATTGCATCTGTAGATGACATAAATCTTTTGCCAAAAAAAAAAAAAAATTAAAAAATAAATAAATAAATAAAAATAAAACTCTATACTTTTTCTTTTTAATTTTTGATGAGAGAAATCGACAAAAAAATATGTATCAGCAGAAAATATATCTGTTCACACACACAGACACGAGTGTAGAATACCAATATAAATGAGAAAACTTAAACATCATGTTATAGTCACGTTCTGTTGTCAAATTCAGATTAAAAAAAAATTTTCCATTCATTTCTAATTCGGTAAACTATCATTGGATCTATTATTTAATAACAAAAATTTTATCATAAATGCATAAACAAATGTACATATGTACATACAAATATTTCTTGCTCATATAGATCTCTGGTGTGTATTCCACCTAGCTATGTGTATTTCTGTTGTCGGGGCACTATATATACACATTTTTTGGGCGTCGAAATATACAAATGCTTGTAGAAAAAAAAAAAAACACAATCATCTAAATTAGGAAAAAATCAGACAAAAGTTATCCAAGGAGAGTACTCGTATATAAAAATGAAAAAATTCATTTCAATTTCAAACTCGATATCACGTTTATATCCGAAAGGAATTTTTCTTTCATTATCACACTACGAACTAACGAATTATCAGGAATTCTCTCAAAATGTTGAATGCTAAAATACCAGTGGAGAGTAAATTGCAAGAAAAGTTGAGGGATAAAATTGTAATTCAATACATTTTTGGGTGCTTCTGAGTATCTACTGTTGCTGATAAGACAAGAAAAAAATTCCTAAGTTGGTTAGGTCATGCATTAGAAGAAAATATCATAATGTTAAGGCACTCATGAATATAGAGTAGTTCATCATTTTTGGGGAATAGCAGCACTTTTAAAACAATTTAAAATTTTCTAAACAAATTTTTGTATCCCATGATATTCGTTAGGGTTAGGGCTTTATAATGCATAAGATTTGAAATATTTGAGTCTTAAAAACATCTTGACGGTTCATTAGTTAAGAAAAATATTATTAGATAATGACTGTAAGCAGTCACAAATAATAATTAGCTTCGATCCGACCCTGTCTATCTGAACGAGTCATAATGCATGCACGAGTGTGTATAAAAAATTTGTTTATAGAATGAAAAAAACTTCATATTTTTCAATTTATTGGAATCGATACGTGAGAATACGTATCATATCGGTTTTTCTTATATCAATTATTATTATAAAATTATTCTATCATTCCATTAACAGAATATGTCAATTAACGAAAGATTTTTTTTTTTTTTTTAAAAAACTAACAAGTTCTGGAAGATGTATTCAAATTATATTTTTTGACATTTTAAAAATATAATTGACAAAACAAAATTCGAAGAATACATATGGTTTTTTGGAACACATAGTACATAGTATGTAGACATGTAGTAGACTTCGTTACCTTTTCCATAATTGGAAATTGGAATTGTAGTAAATCTCACTTAATGTACAAAAAGTGTATCTCCGTACTTACTTGACATGTAATTTACTTTTGAATTAATTCAAAAATCATCAGTAACGAAAAGTGTTAAAAATTTGACGCAATTTCTGAAGATGTTTCAGCTATCAGTTTCACAAATATTTCCTCTTTAATATTTGTGACATTTCCAATTCTAGCCTCATTGCTCTACTACTTATCGTCTCTTCCTGTTTATCGTATACTTCTTATGGAGTGTAGAACAGAGCAATTAAAAAGAGAAAATGAATTTTTCTGATGAATGAAAATACGATCAGATGATATACAAGCTACTACCAGCATAATTGTATATCGTACTATAGTTCACTACTAATAAACTTTTTCTCGATTTTCTCTTTTTCTCTCTCGTTTACTTCTTATGGTATGTATAGTGTAGAAGAGTGTAGAGCAAGTATAAAGAGAAAATAAGTTTTCATACAGTAATGTATTGCTTTTGCTTTTAATATTTTTGAAATTTTTTAATAAGAGCTTTAGTATCCTTAGAGGCAGATAGGCACATTTGTTCATACAGCTAAGACAATAGCAGCCTTCGCACAATTGGAGCGACAGCGACAGCGTATACAGAAATTAAATGGGACTTTTTACACTGTACTTTACGCTGTCGCTGTCGCCCAAATAGATTCTATTCTATTTTTCGGCGACAATGAGGCATCCCGACCTAGAATTTTACAGTAGTAGTAATCTATTCGTAAGAAGAAGAAATGTAAAATTCATATATATTTTACGCTGCAGTTGCGCTTGAATTGTGCGAACTTTCGGTGATACGCTGTCGCCCGAATTGTGCGATATGTGTGTGTAAAACGCATATTGATGGACTGAGAGAAATAGCTACACATTTTTTTTAATGAGCTAAACAAAATTTCTAAACTTCAATCTTTCATTACTATAACATGAAAGAACATTAATGATCCTTACTGTTAATTAATTAATGATTCTATCATATTCTATATCTATGTCAAGAAACAACTTTCATCATATTCGTGTAGTTGTATGCATACGAAATAAATTTCAATTATTTTAAAATATATTCGATGAAAATAAATCGTAAAATAAGTATGTACATTACATGTGCATGTTATTCCATTTCCGTAGAATCTAAATATTCGCTTTCTAATGTACATTACATCTACTATGAAAGCAGCATGTACAATGGATGAGTACATTATTCAATTGGACAATAAATCTATGCGATGTAGTTGGTGTATTTATATATTATAATATTGTGAATAAATGTACGTAATCTGTTCAAAAAATATATGCATTTAATAATATCACATGTATTCCATGTATGTACGTATATATATATATACGATACGAGTAATATCAGCGTACAAAATCTCTATTATGAAACTATGAAATCAACAAAATAAAAAAGGTCCGCTAACTAAAGGGTTCACCAATAGTAACGTCAGAACTTTAAAATGAAACACAATGATAACTGCAAATTATATTTACGTGATTTATTTATTATTTTGAAGAACAATCGATTACATTACATTCTGAAAATAATATCGTTTAAATGTCCTCCTCGGCTTCGTCTGGCTGAATGCAGTCTTGAGACCCAATTTTCCATTACTTTCTCACACATATCGCGTGGTAAATTTTCAATGGTGCGTTGGATGTTCTGTTTAAGAACGCGAATAGTTCTTGGCTTATTCCCGTAGACTAAAGATTTTAAATAGCCCTTCTTGAATCGTATACCTTTCCATAATCAATTGTCACACAGTACTGAGCACATCAATCAAAGCTTGAGTTTGACATATCGATCAGTGTTGTCGTTGTAGCTGCTTAAAGTTCTGACGTTCCTTTTGGAAAACCCTTTATAAGCTTCACATTCATTCATTTATTTCATATAACTAGTGGACATACGCAAATATCATTACATTATATGTTTGTAGTTGAAAGTATATAGACATCTAGGTATTCATCGTAATCAAAAATTTAATTCATAGATTTCATAAACAAAATAATTAGATGAATGTCATAAATCCATTATAATGATTTCATTAATTAGCCGTGTATATACATACATACATATTATATTATATAAATCAATTATTAAAATTGAAATAAAGCATCAAAGGTAGTAGTAGTATGTTAGTTGGTATGCATATGTACTTTTATATAATGAACATTTTTACATTTGTTAGAATTTTGAAAAATAATTTTTCATTGTCAATTTCATAACGAATACAGGAAATTTACATTTTTATGTAAGTATGTACATACTCGTGCATTATATATACACGAGTATACTAGTAAATTTGTATAGATCTCTATATATGTACTCGTATCTGTTCAGTTAATTATAATCTAGCATATGAATTCAATTTATATTTTAATTTGATTTGTCATTTATTATTTTTTTTTTGTTGTATTATAAACATACGTAATGTACATACATACATGATTGTATCTAATTTTATAATTTCCTTTCCTTTCATGCAAAAATTTTGGTTTCGGTGCGGGTTTTTGATTGTTTTGCTAAGTCATTCGTTATTTATTTTTTTTTTTTTGGTCCATCTTTATCTTATCTTTTATAATACGATAGTACATGTACAAACATAAATTTTAAATATTAGGTATGCATTATAAATATTTATATTTTGTAGAATATATATGTATGTACATAAAAAAATTATTATCAAAAGATACTTATAATATATTAGCAGTAAATTCTCCATAAAAGAAAATTTATGTAGGAGTAATACATAATTAATGATTTTTGGAATAAAATAAAAATACATTTTTTTTGTACGAAAATTTCATAACCACAAAATAATGAACAAAAAAAAGAAGTATTTCAACAAAATTAAAATCGCTACGTTTCTGTGTAGTATATTACACTGCAACGAATATTATTTTGACATATTTCAAAAGGTTTTTTTTTTCGTCACGAGATAATTTATCATAAATAATTAAGAGATCTGTTGAGTGTTAATTATATTCCTTTCGAAAAATATCAGTCAGAGATGGGTTGTGGTTTTACGGTAGAAAGAAAGTAGAATTTCAGAATATATACTTAGATGAGCTTAGTGCAATTTGACCAACAATTTGTCACTGTCTTTACACAGTAACAACATCAAATTGTCACAAAAAATAATTATCCTAGTCTATTTTTTCATCATTTTCGTAGATTGCAAATCAATTCACCAACATGGATATATCCGTCGCTTATATTTCAGCTTATTCATCAACCTAGATAAAATTTGTTTTCGCACATCGTTTTCGGGTCGAACATTTGTGTCAAACATGTCAGCTGATTGTATTTTTATATTACAAAATGAAAAAAAAAGTTTTGTGATGTGATAGTTATATGCAAAGATGGTAATACAATACAATTACATTATCTTTATTTGTACTGTTGCTGTTAATAACAAGGTTATGTTCGAACGATATTTATAATACCACTCGGAGGTTGTCTTAAAAATATCCGAATAGTGTTTTATTCAGGTTGATGAATACACTTTATTTCAGATAAAAGATAATCTATGTTGGTGAATACCAGCCTTAAAGTCAGTTTAATTTTACGAGTTTTCAGACAATCGAGACAATATAGGCTATAAATTTGAATCTCTTCATGCATTTACGGTTTGAGGAAGTCAATACTTTGAAGGTATGATCAGATATTTTGATATTCAGTTGTGAATTATTTTCAAGAGTCCAATTTAATTTTCAGATAACTGACAATTTGAAAATGAGAAATCTTTATGGCAATGGTCGATGACAGACTGATTCTGAAAACGGTATAGCGGCAGTATATAAAACTATTGAGACACAAGCACTATTAGCACATCCTTTAGGTTCACAAAATCAAATTTATCAGATCATCCACTAACACACTGACAATATTAAAGCGTTAAAGTTATTCAAATACAAAAATTTTTTTTTAAATGAATCTCAAAACTACGCATATTATACAAACACTCACAAGTCACAATGTTCATATTTATTATTTCAAACCCTCCGCCATTTCAACAAAAAAAAAAAAAATAATAATTCACCGATCATATAGTAAAATGACATTTCTCTTAGTAAAATAAAAACTGTTAAAAAAATTTGAATAACAAAAAACTATATTTATTTCGTATTTGAGCTAAAATATTTTATTTCATTTTTTTTAACTGCATTCTGTATACGATGCATATGAATATTTTTTATCTTTTTTATTATCTGTCATTCATTTTTAAAGTTATAATAGTGAAAGAATCATCTACATATGTATAAGTATTTTTTATGTATTGTACAATAATTCGTCTGTCTGCTCATAAATAATTTTAAATTAGTTTAGTAACGAACTGAGATTTGCAAAAAAAAAAAATACATACGATAAGTTAACCCGCGTCAGATACATACATACATTTTAATCTACATATGTACATACGAGTTTGTGTGTGAGTGTATAGATGTATTTATTCATGAACATTATCATGATTGTAAACTATGTGTATTTATGACGATTGTTACAATTCTCAACGGAAGAGATTAATCAGTGTACCAACAGATTAAATTAATGTTGATGGACATTAATTATTATCATACTCTATGCAATATTATAATACATACATGAATATGAACATATTATAAATTCAATAGAATAAAAGTGTAGATTTTAAACTTGAAATGGAAACAAAATAAAAGTCAAGTCAAAAAATAGAGAAAAAATCATAAATAAAATATAATAAAAATGAAAAAATTTATATGTTTTTGCTATAATGTATGAAACTGTGTGTGTGTGTGTGGATCTGAAAGAACGGAAAAAAAATATTTCACTCATCATTCATTAACACATAATGCACATGTAGTGAGATTTTAATTGTTGAACGATTTGAAATTGTTTGATTTGAAAATCTTCACTTTCAAAAGCCGTCAGACACGTTTAGATACTTAACATTAACGCCAAAATGTCATATTTTTGCGAAATACTATAACAAATGATTTTGATATTATTATTCCAATAATAACAAGTATATGGTATCAATCATAAATAAGCATTTACAACGTCATCTGAACATCTTGAGGTCAACAATCTATACTGTAGGTAGATAGACTAAGATTGAGGGAAATGAAATATTCAAAAAATAAATGAATTACATCCTGCCGATAAATCATTGGGCTAAAAATTATAAATTAAGTCCACGCAAAATCCACATAGATTAAGAACGTTAACGAAAATGAACTATCAAGGACTGCCAAAGGCAAAATATTAAGAAGAAAATGAAATGCGTTATAAATGAAAATATTTTGAATGAAATTCTTACATCTTGGAAACTTTAAACCTGTTTGGCGAATAAGAATAGTGCCATAGTGAAGAATTAAGACATTAAGAGTCCTCGCAACTATTCAGCGAAAAAAAACCAAAGACATCACAACATATTTTGTATAAATGTTAAGCAGTTGCCACGGAAAAGTTATACCATCTCAATCCAAATTTTCTAGCAACAGAGTAAATTTGCTACTTTATCTCCTAAAGGAATTTTGGATTTTGTTTGGAATCTAACTTTTTGGGGAGAGTAAAATTCAAAAGATCTCAACATAGGTCAAGATGTCGAGATAGCTTTAATAACCTATACCCACTACGACTATTTCCATAAATGACCAATTTGAATTTACAATGTTCCACTAAAAATTTTATGCTTTGGCCATTTTCAATTCAAACTATTAAAACAACCTCCAATATTATCGCTTAAATTTCTAATCTTCTTAATATGAAATTTAACCATAAATAAATAAAAGTTTGAAATTATTTAATTTTAATTGCATTTTGTCTAAATAAATGTTCATTTATTTTTTTAATATGCGTGCGTAATGCCCGTATATATGCGTTTAGTTAGAGGAAAAAAAAAATAAAATGAAAATTTTAAAATAATTTAGAGCCATGGCAAATAAGTAGTTGCTAAAAATTAAAATTTTACACTTTAATCTCACACATTTTACATAACGATACGACACCATTAAATTTGTTTACATTTAAGTATGTGAGTCTGTATGTGAGTATTTATGTATATGTTTTCATTATTCAGTATATAGTACACATCAGTGTCCTGTATTGCACAGAATACACTCACAGGCAATAATACAAGTTTTGTGATTGGACACAAAATAAAAGAAAAAAAAATGTAAAATGGTAAAATACAGAACCGTTTCTAACTATAAAAACAGAGTGTATATAGGTATTTGTATTTATGTACAATATATATACACTCATACACAATATACCTACATAATAATTGTGGATAGATATAGTAAATGATAGTATTTTCAGTAGCATATTTTAATGACAATAAATAATGATGACTCTACATTTCATGCGATTATCCATTCAAATTATGTATATACAAATACATACAAATGCATAAAATATATACGATAGTATTTTGTGTATTTATGTATCATATAGCTGTATAGAGTTTCTGATAAAATATTCATTAAATACAGATATACTCTTATAGCTGTTGTATACGAATGAATACTCATATTAGGGTTAGGTTATAGGATGTTATATTATATATTGTATGTATGTCACGAATTTTCAAAATTTGCACAAGAATAACAAGAATTCGTGTACTTTTATGTAACCATCTATTTACCTCCTATTGTATCATCATACATTTATAACTATAAAATATTCGAATATTTATATACTCGTATACAGTGTAATAATACTAACAATTATTTTACCAGCAGTAGCAGTGCAATTAAATATTGTACATTGTACGAATACATTATGTACATATGTATATACACTCATATTTTGTATATTTAATTGTGTATGCGCATGCATATCATTATACAATTTTATATGTCTATGTATGTACATATGTACGATATTTTGTTAATGAAATTTTACGCTTTGTATATTATTCTCTATCGTTCGTAAGAGTATATAGGGTGTTTGTTTTATACTTCGATTAAAGAAATTTTTACTTAATCTATGCAACTGCACTACCTATGTAAATAGACATTTATATTGTCCGAACATTTTATATGGACCGTGAAAATTGCCCTGATAATCTTTTCTCTGAATTTTAATTGCGTAGAACCACAAGTTGAACGGAAATATCACATATTCCTCTTATATTTGTACATTAATATTTCAAAAATAATAATTTTAAAAAATCTCAGACCTGAAGCATTTGCTCTTTACAATCCAGGATTAAAAGAATTTTTTTCTCAAACCTTGAAAATTTCCCCTCCAAAATCCCTCCCTTATTTACTGTATAAAATTTCATGGCTGGCATGTACATAAACTAAAATGATCGATCATTCATTTCTCCATAACTTTAAACTAAGAAAATATCAGAGAGAGATGTTATTATTTATTTTATTTATTTGAAAGAGAGAAACGGCATGAAATAATATATGTTTGAACAATTAATTATTATAGCAAACATTAGAAAGAGACGAACTTGATAATTACTTTTACATTATTTCCACAGTTACTAAATAGTTACTAAACATATTCTAAACATATTAAGTATAAACGGTTTAGAAAAACATTTAAGTAACTTTTGTGTGACATATGTATGTACGTAACATTTTAGAAACAATTGAAAGTAACAATTTGTAAACAATATTTCACATATTTTCATATCACCGATTTGTAAACGGTTTAGAAACAAAGACGTAAGGGTTTAGAAACGTTGGTAACAAACAAGACACTATGTTTCTAAACCGTTTATAAACTGTGACAATGGTGTGTTGCTTGGGGTACATCTTGGTCAGTGAATACGACCCTCAAAACAATAGATTCCATGTCAAAATTGAATTTATAAGAAAAAACTTAAAATAAATACAGACAGAAAAAATATTATAAATTATATTACTTTCTTATATTTATTACAAACAATTTTCAACTTTCAAAAATTGTGGTGATGATTTCATAGACGCAACGATCACAAGTACAAGAAACAGGAATAAGGCAAAGACAAAAGTATACATGAATCTTAACCATTGAACTAGGAATATATACTCGTAATTTCTTCAAAATAAAACCTTATTATATCTACGTACATAAAATACAATTGTCTGGAAATGAATCACTCTGTATACAGAAGGATACAATGATATTGTATTATATTAAATAGAATTAAATATTTTGCAGTATTTTCATATGTATACACCTAATCTACATACATAACATTAGCATGTAGTTGAATTTTTACAGCATTAGCATAATTAGTGAAATTCTTCTGCAAAATAAACACATAATTTATTTTAATAAATTTTCTCTTTTGTCTGCATGTAACACACTCATACATTGTACACATTTTTGCACGTTATTATACGTGAAAATATATAGAGGTGAAGAATATTATGCAATAGAAATGAAAGAAATAAATAATGAAATGAAAATGAATACGAAAAAAGGAAGACATACCACATAAATATACATAAATAACAAAATATTGTTTGCTGTTTGGTTTATACCTTTTCCTTGTATTCAAATTGTTTAATGAATCCTTGTTAATTATGTATATATTATACGTGTATTTATTTATGTGCATTTTTCGAGAAATATAATTTTTTTTCCAGAGACAAATCATGACTTTCGGATATCATACGAATTAGCATCATGATCTTTTACAAAACATGAAAAAAAAAATACTTTTTTCACATTACATACATGAGTAATAAGTAGTTATCAATCGTCAATCGATAGATTCGAAGTTCGAAGTTAAAAATTCTCAAGTCCTCGTAATCATACATAGCTCAAAGTTCATGTATTGAAACACCCTATCATCGACTTCAATATTTTTTTTTTTTACTTTTGACCACAAATAAATCTTCTGGAATTACTTAAGTAAAGTAAAACTTACATGACACAAGTGTACGATTAACGTCAACCGTTTATTTGTCAGCTCGAATATCTTTCTTGTATACAAATTTGCGCCGATTATTTATGTGCTACACATAGACATGAGACAATTTTCGAAGTTGACCTTAAAAAGAAAAATAAAAAAATATTTGAAAATTAATTGATTGTATGATAATTTAGCTTACGATTCATTTTTCTTAATGAAATAAAAATATTATAAACTTTACGAGTGAGTACTAATACAAAATTCAAAATTTCAATGTCGTCTAAAGTAATTTATGCGAAAAAATGTTGAAAAAATATAAAAAAAAAATACACAAACTTTTATGTGCACTCGTGTTTTTGTAAGTATAAGGGCATTCATTAAATTTAAAATTCAAGCCACAAATAGTAAAATAATAAAATATGTGCAATAATTATTTTTGAACCTAGATCACGTACATACGTATTTATAAACGTTTGCATAAATATTCAAAAAATAAAAATCGTATCTAAAGTGAAGCAATTATATACTAAATTTGATGTTTGACCAATTTCTTCATACTCCCACGATTATCTTATCTGACAACAATCAAAGGTAACCAGTAGTAGTAGTAGCAAATAATTATATAGATTTAATTTTATTCAAAAAATCCTGTCGATTAGTTATTACTTGAGCTCATTTGTTACCCTGTGCCTGGATTATGATGATGGTTATATTCGTAATTGACAAAATTAAAAGATAAGATACCTTGTTGCCAACCATGAAATTTGTGAAAATGAAAAAAACTTCTACATTTGAAAATTGATGTAGGTAACAATGAAATTTTAGAAATATGAATATATTTTTTTTTGTTTTAAATTATGAGATGATGTATCAAATGTATGACTATCCGCCTTTAGACGAAGTGATAATTCTCAGAACATTACAGTGGGAAGGATACATAGTGAAACTATGAAAGACCAGTGGCTAAGCCTATAGGAGAAGGTGATGGATATTGCAGAAAAATGCTATAGGAAAAGAGAGGTGGTAAATCTCGACACCAGATTGCAAACACCTGAAAACCATAACTCGATATGGGACAAAGATGAATTTCATTAAGCGCATAACTACACGTACCTACCCATAAAACTACATATTACCACCAGATATAAATGAAACTTAAATCAGTTTTCAGGCATATTCTAGATAGCATCTTTTGGTTCTGATGTTCTGATTTTATCAAAAAATAAAACACTTATCTTTCGATATTTTAATGTTACCTAATTCAATATCTATACATATTGCGAGCACGTGTGTACACAAATTTTTATCCCTTTGTTTGGGAATTATAAAATAATACGCATATTTTAAAATTATCAAAGTATGAAATTTAGTATCAAAAGTATATAAAAAATGAAAGTTAATTCCCTTTTCGTTTAAAATTATAAATAGTTCATGTTGTGTGACTGTTTCTGTACTTAACCGAGAATTATATTGTACATATGTATGTACATATTATGTTTGTATGGTATTATCAATATGTGTGATCCTAATAATCCTATGATAATATTCTCCTCATTCCATAAACTTATGTTCACATAAAATGTACAATAATATTTGTGGGATAACTTAAGTATATTTGTAATCATAAACTAATCGTATATAATCATAACAACTTAAATAATAATAATTTTTAACTATGGTGTACTTACTATATTTATAGTAAATCGTATATCTACATAACCCAAATAAATAATTGAGATAAAAATGCTATAAATTTCACTTTTATTATTATTATTGTTATTATTATTTTGTATTTTATATTATTTACAGTTTAATATGTACTCGCACTCAATATACATATGTAACATACATACATATGTATATATACCTATGTATAAATAAGTACTCGTATTTTCATTTATGCCTCGCTTAACCCAAATGATTTTATATGTACAAGTTTATGTATACATAAAATTCACTATATAGCTACATTTGTATATCTAGTAGCTACTTGTACATTTTTATAATGCTTTTATACGTAAATACATATTCTTAATAACATAATGTATATATATATATTCGTGTTAAGTGTTGTTAATTTTTTTTTTTTTAAATAAATAAATTGTTCACCCAACGGCAATATACATACGAGTATGTAAGTAGTTATGTGCTGTAATGATATAAATTGTGTGAACAATTCGAATCATAATTACATACCATATACAGTACCGGCTATGGAAACTGCACTATCCGTACTAATAAATTTTTAAAAAGTACATATACAGTCAAAAGAGAAAAAAAAATTCACTGAGATTTGTTCAATAAAATCCAAGCATATTGATTTAGCCATCCAAACTTATTTAATCACCTTCAAAGTAGTCTCCATTTCATACGATATACATCTATAACAAACGAATAATACAATCAACAAATCAAATTTAATACTGTATGCACTTTCAGTTTCAGTGTTAAATTAGAAAATGAAATATGAAATTAAATGAAAAATGAAATCAATTATCTCAAAACATCTTCCAGGACGTGTCAATTTCATTTTCAAAAAAAAAAAAAAAGTTATCGTATCGAACCAAATCGGAAAAATACACGTTTGATGACAATTTATTGTTGAATGTTTGACCAAATAATTCAAGTACAATGGTCGATGTTACGAATGGTGCGTTGTCATGGTTAAGAATCTAAGATCTGGGCTTTTTTTTTAAGATTCCTAATCTCGTAATTTCATGAGTCTCAACTTATGATGCATTTTGATATTCCAACATTCACAAAAAATTTCATCTGTAACAGAAAATTTGAGATTAACCTGTTTGCTTGATATTTCTATATCCAATTAAATAATTGTAAGGAACATTTGTGGAGCAAACCATGTTGTTGACAGCATTTCGGTTTGCGGAATGAAAAAGTTTTTATAAAAGATCTTTGAAAAAAAAAAAAATTTATGAGTGATGCAGTTTTTATGACTGGTACTGCTCTCGTACACATTAATTGTGTACATGAGTTGTAATATGAGTTATACAAGTTGAAATAAACGTTGAACTGTAATATGTAACAAAATCAAATCAATGTCAATAACATTTTCACTTGACTTTTTTGATCTTATTCAACGTGCATGAAACTCAATTTATGAATGTGTATATGTATACAGCTCTATGCAACATTACAAAAATACTATAGGAACTTGATACATCTCCTCTTTAGTTACAAATAAATAAATAACAGATACAAATTGTATACTCGTGCATAATTTTTAATGAAAAATTTTTCTTTAATTTTTGGTGAATTTAATTTTTTCATTTTATTTTTTTATTTAATTTCACTTTTTTCACTTTTTATATTGTTATCGAACATTGAATTAATTTTATTTGGAATCGCTTTAATTTAATTGAAGAAAAACATTAATTTATTTTGATCTCAAAATCTGATGCTCGATTATGTTATTATTACTTTTTTTAAGGTTTTATTGTGTTGAATAAAATGTTGAAAACTAAATTGCATTCAGTTTGTAATTATTTTTAAACCAATCTCATAGAATACTTATGTATAGGTACCCTAGTTTGATTAATTGAAGTTGATGTTAAAAGTTATTATTAGAAAATAAATGAAAAAAAAAAAGATTTTATTTATCAGTAACCACAACTTTCATAATGATAATTTCATTTAACTGCGAAACGAATATCTCTGATACTGACAACAATACTCGTATTAATTGAAATAAAAAAAATGAGTATAGACGAAAGTGAAATTGAACCAGTCAAAATTAATTAATTTTTGTCATCACAATGAATAAGAGTGAATTCGAATTTATCTCGTGTTCCAAAAACGCAAGTCCCAAGTAAATGCCACATGAATTGACTATATGATAAAGAGGAGATTATTTAAGTGAAACTTTTGAGATATTCGAGTATCTTCCTACTTTTATTTCTAGTTCTCCTTCTACATCCCATTTCTCAAGAGTTGAATGACCATGTTTGTTTACAAATGAAAATATACTTAGGTGAAAATATTTATCGGTATTTTTTTGTATACACAGATATAGTTTTAATCTGAAATTCTCCTCCGCACTCGCCTGCTACATTGCAATATATAGTTCACAAAAGAAAATAAAAAGAAAAACTACTTATAACTACTTAGAAGAAGAGCATACATAAAACCAGAAATAGACACAATTAGTAGTTGATCTTCTAAATTTCTTTTGCAATATGAACTGCACTCTGGCAGGCGTTTACGAAGAAGAATTTCAAATTGAAATTCGACCCATGCATAAAAGAAAAACCGATAATTGTTTTGACCTATATTCTCATTATTGTAAACAAACATGGTCATTTAACTCTTGAGTGTTAAAGATGTAGAAGGGAAGGCATGAAGCTAAGTAGAAAGATACGCGAATAGTAGTTTCTCTTTTCCTTTTCTTGTTTACATTGGGTGCGTTCAGTTCAATGCAGCGATGCAAGTCAGCGATGAAAATGCAGCGATGTTTAGATAATCGCTGTATACAATTTACTGAACTGTTTACAGCGGAAAAACCCGCTGCAAACAGTTGATAGTTGGCTTTGTCTGTTGTTCAATTAAAATATGTCAAAATTTGTTTACGATGACTTTTAAAGCGAACTTTTTTTAGCTGCAAAGTAGCGATTATGCAGCGAAGCCGTTCAGTAAGAGAAATTATTGCAGCGATGGAAAATTTTACATCGCTGCGTGGAACTGAACGTGCCCATTATGTATTGTCCGTCGTAGTAATCGTGAATTTTTGTTTGCTTTCTAGAATATTTGACCAATCGATTCTATCAATTTCGCTTTCGCTTTCGACATCTCAGAATACATTCGTTGATACACATTCTTCTTTAAGTTTTCTCGATTGGAACTGAATCATTTTGTTTTCTCAATACTTTCGGTTTTAAATGCTCAGTTCCTGCTGTCTAGAATTTCTAAACAAAATTATAAATCATTGGTGAATTCTTTCCATCTGAATATGATCATGGAAGAGATAATGGCTCAAGCGCAAACATTATAATCACTGCCATCGCATCCAAAGTCCACGTAATGCATACAACAACCAAAATATATGTTATAAAATTGAACAGTGATCTCACGATCGTGGGATCGCAAAACAATAGTTACATTTAAATTTTTTTTTCGACTAATTTATTTCATTGCCCAAAATAATCTAATAAATATTCCACACTTTCTTATAGTTTTAAATTACAAATGAAAGAAAAATATTATATAAAAGTTCTCAATTTAATCTTGATCATAATGAATTATTGCTAAATTTTCATTTTTAATTTTATTTCATTTCCATATTTCGTTTTAGATACAATCTTCATTTTTATTTAACTTTTTGCTTTTTAGTATCATAAACTTTCACACATAAAATAATAATTTGATGTTTTCGCCTTTGGGGCTTATTAAATTATTTTGTGTGTGCGTGATTTTATAAAAGCGCCGCAACTACCTTATAAATAACACTGCAAGTATTCTGAAATAAGTCATATCTTTTACATAATATTACGTACGTCGTTGTTATATAATAATTTCAATTTTTTTTTTCATTTTCATTTGTTACGTTTTGTTTTTTTTTCTTATTTTCAATGAATCCAATGTCATGTTTTGTGTTTATCTAATTTTTGAAAACAAAGTCAAATGTGCAAAAATTTTATTTTTTACATTTTTTGTAGTTTTTGTTGTTGTTTAAATTTAATTAAAAAATTAGACACACTACTATGTGTATGTTTGAATGTATGAAATTATGTACTCGTATAGTATACATGATAAACATTAAGATAAACATCATACATACATACATACATGTACGTACAATTTAAATTGCATTTTGCCACTTAATTTTTTCAAAAGATAAAAAAATGAAAATTTTTAGATACTTTTGTTCATTAAATTTTTTTTCTATTTTGTGTTTCGTATTTTGTGTGTGTTGTTTGTTCTCTTGAGTTTTGATTATGAAATTTTTGCTAGTATAAGGGAAAAAATAAAATTTGTATATTTTGTTATTGGTCTATGTAGTATATACGTCTTGCTGGTTACTTAAATTTTTTTGGTAATTTTATAATTAAAATAACTTTTTGGGTAATATTTTTATCGCAATGACAAGCCACTTAACTAAATGACAAAAAGTACATAAAATAAATAAATAACAACAATATACAATGTACTATAAAAAAAATCTGTATAAATACAGTGTGTGTTAATTAGATTGTGTTATTTGGACTTGAGGCAATTGTTCGTTTAGATAAAATTTTGATTTTTTTATGTACCAATAAGTATACATACAAGTAAATAACGTATATGTGTACGTCATACCTTCAGTACATTTATAAAAATACATATTCATAAGTACATAGATGTAAGTCGTTTAAAAAATTTTTCGTAAAGTTTTTAACTACAAAACCGATAACGAATTCAACGAAAAATCTTTTATTGTTTACAGTCTCAATCTCAGTCATTATGTTGCCAGTAGCTGTATGTATCGTTTAAAAGTGATATCACTTGACAGTACTAGAAATATATTGCGGTAACCATTTGTAGTTGATTTTATCAATGAACAGTCAATTTTTTCGGCACTCTTGTATTTCAAATTCTTCATTTTTCAAAATAACACTGACCAAATTTATATCCCATTCCAACCTTCTACACATGCCATTGATCATTATAAATTGTTCTGTGACTCTTTTCAAGTCAAGTGTGCTGAGTTTTTGCAGTTCCCTACTTCTAGTATTTTTACTACACCGTCATGCCGCTCGCACTGTTTCCTCCTATTTTTTACCAAGCTTACCCACCGGCATATTTTCTTTACTCTTTGCTGTTAAAAACCTTCCTTTGTATCTTGTTCTTTTTATCCCAACCACGAGTCCCGCGCCCTCTTTAATCTTTCACACTGTTTGTATGTTAAACATTAGTTTAAGAAAAGATAATGACATACTTTATATCAAGTTACCTATACAGTTGAGGAAGTTTAAGTTCATTTAGGATTGTAATATTTTCATATAGTAATCATTATGTCAGCTGTATTTTGTTTCTTCAAAAGTTGCGATTTTACTAATTATAGAGAGACTCATAGAACCATAACTCTGATACAACAAATTGAAACAACAATTTTGAAAAGTTCTTTAAAAAAGACTGGATGTAAATTATAAATGAAAAGGAAACAATTAAGATAATTCCTAACCCCTTTACAAACTCACAAAATCAATATTTTTCTATCATTATGTGCACATTTATTTGCGTATTTGGTTGTACTTTATTGTCATATATACACCGTAAAATCTATATAATATACAACAGAAGCGACAACCTGTAAAATACAAAAATCTTTACTCATTTACGTATACACATGTATACATATTTTCAAATATCATACATAATTCATTCTTAAATTGAATTTCATAATTTATATTAAGCCAATAAATTCAATTCAATTTTTAATTTACATTTTCTTCTTCAATTTTTCTTAAATATGTATAAAAAGAGTGCTTTTTCATATTTTATTAACAGAAAATATAATGTTTACTTGTTCACAAATATAAATAAACACATGTATAAGAAATAAACAAAAGTATACTCAATCTCATTTACTTAAGGTCCCCATAAACATAAGTGCGATATATCTGACGACTGGTTGACAGATAAGTTGAAGTCGGATGAATGTTGTATTGTTTGTAGATAAATTATATTGTCAGACTGATTGACAGAAAATTTCAAAGGCAGACAACTGGTCGTAGCAAAATCAAAAAATTTTTATTTTTGAGTGTGGTGGCTTCAAGTTCGACAACTAAGTTGACTGTGTAGTCAAGTTGTATAGTATCAAATCGTAGACATTATTTTAAGTTTTAATTTTGTATCAAAATAAAAATTTTGACAAAAGATTAACGACATGAATTCCAAAAAAATATTCTTCCGAATGAAGTCTATGATAAAGTCAGAACGCTAGTGTTGTAATGTCTGTAGAGAAATTATTTCAACTTGTCTGTCAAACAGTCATCAGATATTCCGTAGGTTTATGGTCCGCTTTATGCATAGTACACTCAATACGATTTTGTTATTTTTCATTCATTATCACTATCAATGCGTGTATGTACATAATATATACATACTACTCGTTTGTACGTAGAAATAAAATTTCGAGTACCTACTTTTATTCATTCATTTATTTATTTATTCATTCATTCATTCAATCATTCATTTTTAAAGGAAACAGAAAAAAAGATAACTTCAATTCTTTTTTTCTTCATAATTTAAAATTCACTTCTTTTGCTCCATTTATCCTTATTTGCTCGCTATATATGTATGAAATGAAAAGAGAAATAAAAACGAATATATCACAAATTTATTAAGAATATAAATATTCATTTTATTTCAAATATTTTCAAAGATATTTTTCAAGTAGATAAATCGTCAGATCAGATATATGTATACTCGTACATACAAAATATTTTTACGGATACGGATGTAATAATTTATGTATTAAATGTAAATTTTAATTATTTTATTTGCAATTTTCAATTTTCTTCATGTTTAATAAGTATTATCGCGTATAACTCTTCGTACATTCATATATGTAGATACTGTACAGTGTATATACACATAGCATTCGAAGTCATTAAAAATTCTGCTTGGTGTTGTATCTTTTCATCAATAAATCAAAATACAAAATACACTGCATAAATTATCTTCTACTTTAACATGTCAACGTGCCAAAAAGAAAAAAACAATGATTTTATATTTATTCATATTGTATTCGATTGATGGTACGGAAATATATGTACAATTGGAATATTTTTTTTTTTTTTTTGAATAATAAATTTTTCAATTATAACTTAATATATAGATATTAGACCTATACATGTGTTTTGCTTACTATACAATTGGCAATAACATTATGGAGTACAAAAATTATCAATAAATTTAAATTAAAAAATGCAAGGAAACATTTTATACTCTTTAAAAATCTGAAAATTCGTATATCCTATTACCGTGAAAATAAATAAATGCAAAACCTGAAAATATTACAGTCGCTCATTAAATTATTGGAAACTTCTAAAGGAAAAACTACTAATTACTTGATAGGCAGCTAGGTATGTAGCTATTCTTAGGTAGGTAGCTAGGAGAATGGTTATGGTTGTTTGGTTGCAGTGGTAGTCTGTTTCAATTTTTAGAAAAACGGACTCAATTAACACTTCTTGTGCCATTTTGAACAAATTTTGACATGAAAATTAAGAACTTTTTTGTTATCTATATTCACAGAAATTTTCCTTTTTCATTTTAGATCGTTTCGTTAAGATACATGATTGATTTTTTTTTTAATTTACACACCACACCGTACATGTAAGATTTTTTTGATGAAAATTACAAGTTTTTTTTATAAGAAAGTCAGGTGATCTTTTATTTTCCATAAAATGTAATTTTTATTCATTTGCATACGATATTTTGTTCATCACTGTATGGAGTACCTATAGGTCATATTATCCAAAAAGTGTACGAGTATAATTATGAGATTATTCAATCGTAAAATATGCATACAAAAAATATGCAATTTAAACAACACACACCCATGTAAAGGATCCTTAAAAAAATGCAATAAAAGATTGTTTGTTTATTATTTCTATATATCAAAGTAAAGAGTATATAGCATAGCTAACTTATTTTAAATATTTCCATAAATTTTTCATTAATTTCATTCTATCATTATATGAGTAGGTATGCATGAGTTTATAATGTATGATATATTTTCAAAATGACAGATACTCATTGAAGAAAACGAAAAAAATATGTTATGAAAGATAAAAAGGAATATACCTACCCAGCTGACCATTCAGTGAACCAGGTTCACAGTGAATTCATAGTGAATGCCAAAAATCTTCACGAAATGAATAATTTTTCTCTTATTCATTTTGAAAATACGAAATGAAAAATAAGTGAATTATTCAAAAATATGGGTACATTATGAATACACCAAGTGATTGAAATATGAATTATATTCATATAAAATTCATTTGATGAATGACGATTTATGTAAACTTATTTTAATTTTATGATTAGGCGAACTCATTCGTTTTATCTTTGTAAAATGGTTGCGATTCACAAAGGCTAACACTCACTATGGAATCACTTAGTGAACGTAAAGTGAAATTTTGTATTTCTTTTTCATGTACTAATTTGTAAACTGAAGCAACTGAAGCGATATAAAATGTAGTTATTTGAGTCTAAGAATAAGGAATAAGCAAGTGTTTTAAATTCTGTGTAATATTAGTTTATAAAAAATAAAAAGTAAAATAAGTAAAAAATAACGAAGTGATTAAAGAGTTTTTGTTTAAATTATTCAGAAAAATCAAAACGAAAAGTAGGAATATAATAATTAGAGCCAGGATTCATTGATTACTCACATTGTGAATGATATTTTACCCTCACAAAGTGCATTCAATATGAATTCATTTCGTGTTTTCATTAAACATTCAGTAAGTGATTTCAAAATGAATTCATTAAGTGAATTCACTGTGACCAGCCATAGCGTAAAATTTTTTGAAATAAAATATCTTCACTGTGAATTCACTGTGAACGTTCACGTGAAGAATCACTTGGTTGAAATGAATTCAGAATGAATTCACTATGAGTTCACTGTTCACTTGGTCAGCTGGGTATACACACTCTTATCACACACACACACTAGCTGATATATGCATGTATACATTATGTAATATATGTAATGTTTATGTGTTGTCGTCGTTATGTAGTGTACAATAATGAAAAGAAGGAAGTTTATTTTTTGCTTCTTAGAAATGAAAAAAAAAAAAAAATATTTTTTTTTAAGATAAATAAATTTAATTTTCTTTTATTTTTATAATACATATAATGTAACCTGTTGATATTAAAATCCATCACTTTTGTCATGATACGTAATATACTACTCGTTTATATACATCACTTTCATTCTTTCAGAATTATTTTTTTCTTTTAAGAAAAAAAAAAATATTACATGTTACTTTACTCGTATTTATGCTCATATCCTTGTGTTTATGTACAGGAGTGTATGTGATACATATAGATATAAGCACCTTTACATTACACCCGCACTACTATATAATGTCTGTATACTTATTTATAAATCCTTATATAACGATATGTACTTTTTTTTTCTGTCATGAACTCGTACGTGAATTTAGTAAATTTTAAAGTAAAAATATTTTTTATTTTATATTTCATATAAATTTATACTTACGTTTATGTATGTGTGTGTGTGTGTGAGTGTGTGCGCGTGTATGGTATAAAAAAATATTTATAATCAGAAAAATATATAAAATGACACAAAAATAAAAAAAAATTTTAAAAATAATAAATAATAGAATGAATGTATATTTGGTATTATAGCTACACTGTATGTAATGTACATTATCGTCGTTTAAGTACACTGAAAGTAATGCATGTAATACACAAAATAATAAATATATAAGTGTCGTGTCGTGTCTCGTCTTTATACGGATCCACTTACATATACATTTTGTGTTGTTGGTATTATATGAATGGATATAATACCCATCATTGCATACGTGGAAAGTATATCTACAACATTTTACCTGTAAGGTGAGCAGAATTTTTTTTTTTTTAACATCTATCCCTAGTAGGTGTATACATACTCGTATAATACTCGTATAATGTAGCTGTAAAAGTTAACATGCTGTATACAATTTTATCTACATAATTTTGTGACTGACTGCTCATATTTCAATTTCCTTTTTTTGTGAAATATATTTGTATATTCTTTTTTCTTCTTATTTACTATATTTTTATTCTTAAATTTTTTTTTTCTTCATCTACTTTTACTTCTTCTTGTATTGTTTGTTGTTTATTTTCAACTTGACTGTGTAATTTTTTGTCTTCAATTTTTTTGCAACAATTTTTTTTCCTTTCCATTATACACGTATAATGTAGTAGATACATACATCAAAAAAATTATTTCTAACAAGTCACGTTTTTATTTGTATTAGGTGTATTACTGTGGATACACAGTAGATAATGTATATTTTTTAAGGTAGAGGCATATAGTGAGGTATGATGATGTGCAGTTTATTGTTTATTTATAGACACTAGACAGTATAGAAAGGAAGTAAAATGAACAACAAAAGAAAAAAAAAGGATAAAAATAAAAAAAAAATTAAGTTCCGCCGTAATATTCTTTTCATTGTACCATTGTACCTACTATGATGTATACCTATTAAGTATTACCGTACTACCACGTGCTATCACCTCCAGTAGGTACTCCATAAGTACAGTCTATATGTACAGATGTACAGTCTAATGGCTGTAAAAAGATCATTGAATAGAAAATAGAAGATTCAAGCAATATATGTATGTATATACCATACATACAGTCTTCAGTCTCTTATCATTCATAAGTCATAACACAACACAATGAAATGATGATAATAGCGATTATATAAAAATAAACATGAAAATAGAGAGATTTTCCGATTCTCGTTCCACCACCCATGAGCCTTGACAAAATGATAAAGAAATTGAAATGTTAAATTAAAAAAAAAAAAAATGAATTCATTCAGGAGGTGAGATTACTGAAAGACTTCAAAAATGCTATTCCCTATTACACTTAAAAATGACTTTTCAAACAACAATGTGTAGATATTAATAAAAGCAGTAATAATTCGTGATGGTAACCGTTACATTTTGTAATAAAATTTGATATCCTTTTATTTTATTTATTTAATATTTTATTTATTACATTACAGTTGTAAACATTTTTTGGTCATAATTGCTTGCTTTTAAATAAGTAAATTAGGTAATAATTTCACACGAAAATTTCACCCGATTAACATTTTTTTTCAAAGTTTTATCAAGTTTATACATCTTTAACTCTACAACATTCGTAAATATTTCGGAACTCTGGAACAAAACAAAACAATTTACGCCATAAATTAATTCTGATAAGTAACTTCTTAATCATAATCTCTCACAAATCTTCACAAACTCTCGCTATTCGGGAACAAAATGATTACAGTGTCTACATAGAAACATGTTTAGGAACATAATGATTAAAATACTGGCTTAAAAACATCACAAAATGAAAACAGTGTGTCTATTCATTATCACTATATAAACAATATTGCCACAGAGATTGCCTTAATTTCCTCTCTATTCGTCTTTATCCAACATACCATCATTCTTTAGTTTCTGTATAATTATGAATTGCCTAAAGTGATCATTAACATCATTTAGGAAACATCTTCTTAGTCTACCATTGAATATTTCGTTCTAATTATTTTCAAACCACTTCCGCAACAAAAAACTTCAAACGTCAATGTTGCGAAACATGCGTTTCTTCATTGACACATTTATGTAGACGCAAAAACGTAATAGTATTAAAGATGACACGCTAAAGAATGAGTGCTAATTTGGCAATGTACATATTTTATGAGCACTATAAGAATGTTTTATCGATCTATATGTATTATTATCTATAGACATACATGTGTACCACACCACATGTAGTAAATTTCTGATGTATGCTTATTAAAATTTTCAGAATATGTATTTTGTTATATCTGCATAATGTAGATAATATTCAATGTATATGTTCGCAATTATTTTTCTTTTCAAATTATTATTTTGTTTTTGTTTTTGAAAAATTCAAAATGAAAATTATGTGACCTATATTTTATCTCTGCACATCCATAATATACTCACTCGCGTATACTAGTACACATGCATGCACTATAGACCTACAAAACTATACAAAATAAAATAACAGGCAAACAAATAAAAAACACAAAAATTATAATTGTAACAAACATACATACGTGTGGTTGTACGTACATAATTGTAGTACATATGTATGTATATGCACCTACATATGTATCTAAATATACGAGTAATAATTGAAGAGATAGATACATACAAACTTCATAATACACGTGTATACTGGATGAATATAATTATTCAAGTGTAAACTACATACTCAAGTAATATTTGCATACAATGTTAAAATAAATATATAATAATAAATATAAATAAAAATAAACTTTTAAAAAGCATGTTAGTTAATTAATAATATTTTACTACATATAGCGAAATAGCGTATTTGGTACACAAACACACAACTACCACCAACATCATAGGATAGCTACTCATTTTTGTATGCAAGTACTTTGCAACTCAACGTACGTATGTACGATTATGGTATGTATGTAGTAATGTGCAAATAGTATAGTTTTTGTTTTTTTGTTTTGTTTTTCTATTATTTTTTTATATTTTCATTTATATTTTATTTATTTATTTTTTCTATTTTTTTTTTTTTTTTTTTTGTAATATTTTGTATTTTTCACTTTGTTTTCGATTAAATGCAAGAATTTCAAGTGAGTATATTTAGCATAGAGTATAGTACACTGTAACAAGAGCAGCGAATAATGGATGTAATGTATGTACAACCACTACAAAAGTAAAAAATAATAAAAAAAAAAACAAAATATGTATTAATAGTAAAATAAATGAATAAGTAAATAAATATAAATGAAATGAAACTAAGTTATAAAAATAACAACAAATATAAAAATATATAGTACACAAAACGTATGCATATTTTTCATATTATTTCATTTTTCTCTTTATAGTTAGTTTTCATTCAACGTTAACAATCAGAATAATAATAATAATTATTATGATAACAAGAGTATATTTACACGAGTTTATGTATGTGCATACATATATTGTATTTGTATTTGTATATATATATTTACGCAGTTAATAATAATACATATTATATTCACAGTAGATATACACGAGGGAGGAATGAAAAATTCTTTTTCCAAGCATCCAATCCAAACTTGATTATCTCTCCAAAACTGTCAACATTTCATGTTCTCAGCGTATTAAACTTTGGTGGATGGATGACTTACACACTTATAACAAATGTCAAAAATTTTGCATATGTAAAATTAGTTTACACCGTGTTAAATGTCCGTGCAAAGTATGGTGCAAAGCTGTGTAAAGTGATTTTAATCGTTAGAATTTAAATTTTTTTTCCATGTAAGTATTTATAAATAAAACATTTTGTGTCTTTTAGCATGTTTTGTATAAAAATACAATTAATATAATTTAATAATTTTAGAAAAAAAAACAGTTTAAAATAGTGTACGAATGTTAATTTTATCGTATCGAATTTAAATTTTGTTTAAAAGCTTTAAAATTCAATTCCGACATTCATTCAGCATCTAGTTTACACGAAGCGAACCAGAATCGCTTTTTCTGACACAGTGAAGTGTAAAAGTGAAAAAAGTGTGTGCAACGTTAAGTGCAAACTAACTTTTTCATTTTTGCACTGCACCGAACCAGAATTGACCCCCTGCACCAATAACTATATCCAACCAAATACCGAGATAACTTAACTAACTTTTGGCTTTACAGAACAAAATATTTTCAAAAACACATTTTCAGGCATTCAAAATATTGTCAACTTGATTTTAAGCTTTTTAGTTTCAACAGATTGATAACCAATTTGTAGTTCTACAATCAACTGTAGAAGTCTAAAGTTTTTAGAAAAAACTTTGCGTTTTTATTTTGTTCAACGTATAGTCAAGTATAGTCTCCTTTCAACTCAATACTCATGTCGATGATAAATAAAATTCAAGGTTAAAGTTTTTAATGTCTTCAGTCTAGGACAATTTGTCAGTCTCTTCTAGAAGCCACTTTTTTAAATTTGAAATCAGGTAGAATCCACTTGTCCTAAAATTTAGTGAATGTGGTGTATTTGGATGTCATTAGTATCGTATGCCAATCTAACCAAAGTATAATTTTGCCTGTACGGCTGTTGATGAATGTGCTAATGTACTCGTATGTCATAACTTTTTCAAAAACTTTTCAGTCCTCCCTCGAATATACGTACATACATTTAATATTTCATTTTTCTTAAGGCATATGATTTAATCATGTTCTCTATACATCATAATATTCATTCCATTTTGATTCATTTCTCATATACACAATATCTAGATTGGAAAACTTTTTAGAATTTGCAATGAATGAAATATAAATCTTTTAGATGATAAATAAAAATAGAAAATATTAAAAAAAAAATGATGATCTACACACTTTACATACCTATCTATTTAATAGTCTAAATGTATAGTTCATATACAAAATCTATGTATATTATTTATTTGAATTCATTTTTGTTTTCGAAAAAAAATTTTTTTTTTCATTTGCATTTTACAAAAACTTTCCCCACACGCACTTCTCTAGTAATACGAGTAATGTTATTTTTAAAACAATAATTCATCATAGAAAAAGAAAACGTTACAACAAAGTACATTCACGTACATTTTATATTCATATACAACTTGTGTACATGCCTACATATATACCTATACGCATTTTTTATTTTTCTACAATGAAAAGTAATTATGTGCTTAGAATATTAAACACAAATTAATAAATTTTTTTATATTATTAACAATCGTATTTTATTTTTAGTATATGATGTGAAAAATATAGCCATCAAAAATGTTTTCCAAGAAATAGTTTAGTAAATAAAAATGTATTTGCATGCAAGAAAATATGATATCTACAAACGATACGAATATCACACATACACACAGTTGAATCTTATATCACATTCGTACATTCGTAAAGGAAAAACCAACTGTTCATTTTAAATTTCCGCATTTTAATTAATTTCAATATTAAAATGTGATCTTTTACGGTGTTGGTAGATGACAGAATGTGCCAACGATTTTCGGAAAATCAACCTCCATTATTTTCAAAATGATGTACAATGAGCTCATTAAATCCTTCGGAATCGAAAATATCTTCGATGTAAATCGTATGTAGAAAATTATGAAATTTAAACTCTTATGGCATAAAATTTTTTAACTGAAACTCTAAATTAAATTTTTGTTTGGCATTTAAATAGAAATGAATGGTGATATTTAATTATGAATTATTCGACATACTAAAATCACACACTGTAATTTTCACACATAAATAATAATTCATTGGAAATGGAACTAAAATTTACACGAAAAATTATTTCAAAACTCAATTAAAATGAAAAAATAATTTTTTTTTCTCAACCATTTAAAATCATTTATGAAAATGTATACAGTATATACAAAGTAAAAAATGTGTGTATGTCAAAAAAATTATCGTTAACAATTCGATATAATGAATTATTGTAATTGTAATTGATTAATTAACAGATTTTTATTTTTGTTTGCTTTTAAATATGATTAGCAAAAACAGAAAAACATTATAATGTGTATACTTAATATTAAAAAAGCACAGAAAAAAAAATAATCATGTGTAATTATATACCCCTATATAAATAAACAATAATCTCGATATTAATTATAATCAATAACCAATAATCTCTGTATCTACCTTTTCAAATAGAATTTTCTACACATACTTAATATACGTATGATGTGTATTTGATATGTATAAGAATAACATACATATTGTACATGTAATCATTTATAGCATATTATACAAATTTATTAAAAAGTTTGAATAAAAAATATAAATCTACACCACACCTTATATAAACATGCACACATACGTAAGAGCGTTTTAATATTTTCATTCATAATAATAATATTCGTCGTAATACCTATTCTGAGTAAACATTTTACGTATACATACACTTGTACATAGATATTATAATGTAGTGTGAAGTATACACAATATCGTATCTGCACAGCCGATTCTCTTATAGGTTAAAATTGTTTACTAAAACCGGGCGACAATCTCTTGTACATATAGAAAGATCTTATAGATTAAAACTAAATAAGAAGCATTGTCACTTACCTCTCGAGTATTTGAGAAGTAGAAAGAAGAGTAGAAAGCTGCGCGATTAGTAGCTAATCTTCTTATTTTCTTGTGTACATATATTTGGTACTACTAACAGCAGTCGTATGCGGAGAAGAATTTAGAATTAAAACATGATCCGTGTATATAAAATAAAAACTATTTATTTTTTATATGTATTTTCATCTGTAAACAAACATGCGGTCATTACACTCTTGAGTATTTGAGACGAGAAAGAGAAGTAGAAATAAAAATAGAAAGATGTCCGAATATTAGTTTCTCTTTCTTGTATAACAACACAGAAATTGAAATGTGTTGTGCTTGTAAAGTTTCAAACTAGATGGTGAAAAGTTTAAAAGTGCACCGGGCGACTTTGAAGTTAAAATCGGCGCTGTACATACAGACCTATAATTATTGTTGAACATATCTTTACATAATAGCATTATACTCGTATATGCTCGTATTTCGTACATTTGTATATGTACGAGAGCATTATATTATTATGTATGTATTTTTTTTATCGATTACATCATTCATTCATTCATTCATTGTATTATCGCAATATTAATGGGCTTCCATATATGTATACATAAATCATGTATTAAGATAAAAACGATTTGACTTTTTGTTTAATAAACATTTAAAGATTACTCGTAAATAATGGATTTAATATATGAGTATATAGACATATAAAGCCATAAACAATTCGTACTCATATGAATAATGTACGTACTTACGTACATAATATTAATAATGAAGGTGTATAAATTTCACAGAATTAGTAGCATAGACATACAGAGAGGTATTTATACTCGTAATTTGTACATTTCTAGGCACAAATATAGAATATATAGAAAATATTGGTATTTTGTTGTAGTAAAATTTTTGTAAGTCATTTTATTATTATTATTATTATTTTATAAATGAAGCAAATCATCATTCATATATTATCGCACATATAATATTCTCGAATATTACATGCACGTATACATTTTTATATTATGCAATATACCTACATTTATGTTTATTCACTCTCACTCATATATCTATGATACAAAGCTAACTATGAATGCGACTCCATATTCTATATAAATGTAGAATATTTTATCAACGAAAATACATACTCACATTATACAGCTCTCACAGTACATACATATGTACATGCATATAAGACGCCAACTGTATACAGATGTGACGCATCGCATGATACCACCAAAAACAAATAAAATATATTTTACATACATTATTTACGTATTTATTATGAAATAACTATTTTTTAATGATAGTTAGATCGAATGTGGAAGTCATGTTTAAAAAATCAGTACAGATAAATACATTTCCAAGAAATAAATCAATTCTCTAAAAACAGGATACAAAAAAAAAATGTATTTTACGTGATAAATGTTTGAGATATCGAAACCAAAATGAAAATCATCATAATTACCTACAGCTACAGCTTAAATACAAAAGTGTATGTATGTCTATGTATGTACTCGCAAATGTATCCTATAACAAATATTGAAAATATCGATTTGTAAAGAATATCCTAGAAATTTGTATACATAGTTTCTTTTTGAAAAAAAAATATTGTTTGGTTTTTTACACAATTTTTGTTTTAAGTTAACAAAATTTGCGGCAGTTTGTATAACTAATACTTGTACACTCTTAATTTGAGTCATTTAGGCAAAAAGTTACTCAACTAATGTAAACCTATTCTACCTACCTCGGTTGCCTGTATCCCTGTATGTATCCTATGTATTTATTTTTGGTCGTAATGATTTTTGACAGCAGTCAGAAGTCATGAAAACTAGTGTAATTTGGAAGCAGATGAAGAGTAAAATCAGCTTTACTTTCGTTGTAGGCACACAATTCTGAGTTCAAGTGGTTCAAGCAAGCCCTTTAAAGTTATTATTTGGGACTTGGGAAAATTACAAATTTCCCCTAATTATCATTGCGTTGACAGAATTAATTTAAAAAAAAGACAATTATGTAAATAAATTTAAATTTAATAAAATTTGACTGATGGTTGTGCAGCAAAATAAATGTTCTCATACCAAAGCCAGATGATCAAAGAATCCAGTGAAGCACAAAAGTACGAAATATCTGAATGCTTTCAACCAGAATCCAAGAATCCTAGAAAGCAATAACTAAAGTAACCTATAGAAATGATAATGAATTCCATAATAATAATTAGAACACAGTTCCTAGTTATCAGTACTATCAGTTACTCGTAAATGAGTATGACATGGGCTATTTTAGTATGATTTGTAATAAAAAGTGTTTGAAACAAATTAACCGCCTTATCATGATATTCGAAGACGATGAAACGATGAAACGATGAAACGAAACGATACGGCATAAAATTGCTATTATGAACCTTCATCGTTTCGAATATTAAGTGGTACATAGTGGTACAATATAAATCCCTTATAAAAACGAAGCTTTAATGTTTAATTCATACAATTTCCAGTTTTGTTGTAAGAAAAAAGAGTTCGATGTCATTTCTATTATTTTGTTGATGTTTTGAAATATCATTTTTAATAATAATTTCCATTTTTTTAAAAAAAATAATTCAATATTAATATTCACAAACATTAGTAATATGCTTTAAATAAAAAAAATTCTATTAAAAACCAAAAAAAAAAATAAATTTATATGTAAACGATGAACAAAATGCTATCGACTGAGTAGACGATGAAAATCGTTTGAAATTGGAACGTTTCGAATATCATGATCGCGTTTTTAACAAGACGATACGAAACGTTTCGTCTTCGAATATCATGATAAGGCAGTAAATTTTAATTTTGGCATCTTCAACATCTGCTGCAATAAAACGAATGAATATGAACAGTATTCGAGTTTGTATTGCGGCTAGGTACGTACAAGATTCGATGGATATCATATTGATCAGATTGTATAACATTGTAGATTGTATTGTAGATTGTACATGTCAAGAGATTAATATCTGCTGTACATGTGTAGTATTTTCAGTGTATGTGTGCCGGCTTACATAAAATAATATAAAATTACAAATAAATTACAATTTTTTAATATGATTACATTTTATTTTTTTAAATAAAAATTATTATACAAAAGTACGTAATGTACCTATTCTTTTATTTATTTATTTTTTTTTTTTTTTTTGATTAATGAGCAAGCGATTTATTCGTAATTTTATATTTTTTCTCATTCAAGATAATGGCATTTTGAGAAAAAACAATTTAAGGCTCATTCAGAATGTAACGCTAAGTGAAAGTGAAATTTCATGAAAAAGCACACTGTTCACAATGCAAAGTGAGCTTTGAAATTCAAAAATTTGATACTTCAATTATTGAGATTTGACTTTGATTAAAAAAAAACAAAAAAAATTTTTTTTTATTTAAATTGACATTTGAAATTCAAATTTTCAAATTCTCAACTGAATTTCTCCATTTTTAAGTGGGAATTTAAAGGAATTTTAGGGAAATTCTTGCATTTTTTGGAAGTCTCCATCTGTTGGTCAATTTCCTAACAACATTTTTGTAATTGGATTTATAGCTTTTGTTAAGTGAAATTGAAATTAGGAATAGAACCTAATTTCACTTTACATTGGCAATTTCAATTTCAATTAGAGAGTGACGCAGACATCTAATGTCGTGTAAGAAAATAAGGAACAAAAGACATAGAAATTTCACTTTCACTTAGCGTTACATTCTGAATGAGCCTTTAATGTTTTGCATTTATAATTGAGATACAAAGTACCAACAATATCATGTCGCATTAATTTATACGTTCACGTATACAGGCAGTACCAATATGCATGTGATATGCGTACAAAAATACATCGTACATTACATGGATATCGATTACTTGACTGAACGGATATGATTGTCGTATACGGATGAGGTAAATAATGGCTATATAATATGCATTTGATTAAAAATTAAATTTGAATAATGCATATATGTACTACACAGTTCACGGTATACGCGATGTGATTGATTAAATGATTGCGTATCTTCTTCAGCTTCACACACAAAATTTATTTAAGAGATATGTAATTACCGAACAGATACACACGTATACTATTGCATATATTTTCATAAGAGTGTATCAGTAGTATAATATCATGCTGGAATAATTAACATGTTGGAAAACGTCAAATCGTTTTTATTTTTATGGACGACAGACAAGCATAATAATGATGATTTCCTTCTCTTTCGATTCAAGATTTTCTTTTCCTAATTTAAATGCTTTGGTAAGCGTATGCCTACTTATCTTTTGTAAAAATCCTAAGTATTGTTTTTTGCCATAAAACGACTCAATTTTTAAGATAAACATCTCATAAATTACTCGTACAATCTTCAATAATTATTTTGTATAAACAAAACGAGTGTTTCTGGATTTAAAATGAAGAAAACAATGACAAAACTATCATAAAATAAAACAAAAACAAAATTTTAATGACATAACTTATTCATTTTTATCGATTTATTACGTTCATTTAATCGTTTTTTTTTTTTAAAATAACTTTATCCAATTTTTTTTTGTTTTTTTTTTTTTGTTTTTGAACATTTTTTTAATTTCTTATATCCAGCTCATTAATAAATAAAATTAATGTCGCGCTTATTGCAACATGTATCCATTTTCTAGTCAATATTATATGTACTTAATCAACTATGAAAATGTTTTGTACAATATTTAATGAGAAAAATGTTTCATTATTCATTTTCTACATTGTACCAATTGTATCTAAATTACAAACAGTGGTGGAGATTAATTGCATATAAAATCAGCTACATTAAAAATTTAATTAATAATCTGACTTTTCCCTAGTTATCTTTTGCTATACTTAAGGTACGATCACACATCGCTACTTTTGCTGCGCTACTTTCAAGGTTGCAGCTGCAAAAATAGCGTTTTCACTCACACATAGTACTTGCAACCTGCTACTTTGGCTACATGCAACCTTACAGCTGCAACTTTTAAGAAAAAAGTTGCAAAGCTGTTCACACATATCAATTTTCATGCTGCGTTGTTTTTGCTGCGCAACTTCTTAAAATGCCAAAATTATAATTTTAAAAAAATTTATTTTGACGATGTTTCTAGCAGCAAGTTGTTTAGTTGTTTTATTAAACAAAAAAAACACAAAAAAAGCAAAGAAAATGTTGGGTGAAGCCATGGATTAAAAATTGAGAGCATATAGTGGAGCTATAAATAATTTGGTTATATAACACAAATAATACAAATAATACAAAAATTTTCTAAGAGTATTTCATCAAGACTTTGATGAACTTCTACGTTTGGTTACTTCACGCATAAAAAAGCAAAATACATGGTTGAGAAAAGCTATAACACCAACTGAACAATGACAGTTGCAGGTGCTAACAATACAAAAGTTTCAGCTGAAAATATATTTTTTTGCAGAGGTTGCAACTTGTTAAACAGCTGTTCACACATTGCAGTTTTTGAAGTTGCAAGTAGCGCTAGCAACCAAGCTGCAAGTGCAGTTTTTCATACTTCAAAGCAATTCACACATTGCTACTCTTTACCTTCGTAGTTTTTTTGGTTGCACAACAAGAAAAGTAGCGATGTGTGATCGTACCTTTAGAGATGCTTAGAGCAGGAAGTAATTACTTCAATAATTTATTCTGGTCTAAGTATTAGGAACGCATTTTTGCTAAAAATCGACACTCATTTTATATTTAAATTTTGGGAAAAATTCATTCAAATAAGAGGAAGACGAAAAAACTTGGAAAAATACTAGTCAAATTGATAATTTTATCTTGACACGTGAAAATATTTTATCTGAGGTGTGAAAAGCATATAAACTCTAGCGTATGATAAAATAAGTGTTTAGGACAACGAATCGCAAGAAAAATTGAAAGATTGTTAACTTTATTTAGTACACTTCTAACAGTTATAAATTCTTAATCATTAATTTCCTATTCATTTAAATAACGAGAAGTAATTTTTTAAATAAAACTTATTTGATTTTGATTTAAATTTCCACCACTGTTTTTATGTCATCATCATAAGAGTCTCTTGCCGCATATACTTAATTATTCTTCTAAGTAGTATATATTAAAGTTGATACAAAAGAGAAAATAAGAAAACAAAAAGAGAAACAACAAAATTTATCAAGAAAATTACATGAACGTACTACATACTTTCGTTACTTTTTGTCTATTATGTTAATACATATTTTTTTATTTAATAATTATTTTCTTTTTTCTTATCAGTTTTCTTTTTATTTATAATTCCATTCATTATATTGTAATTTATAATTATCAAATTCAAATTTCATGGCAATTAAGAGAATGAAAATAAATAAATTTGAATAAAATTTGAAAATAATAATTAATAGGCTTCTTTTCAGTGAAAATTTTATGCACACATACACATAAAATGTTCATCATAAGTACATATAAGAAGAAGTAATGTATAGTAAGTATAATTGAACCCCTTTGTCTTCTTTATTTTGTAGTACAGCAGTCGGAGGAGTAATAATAAAAATTTTCTTTTGAATATAAAAAACAAAATGCTTATTCAATAATAATTATTGGAAAATTAATTTTTTTTAGAGGTGTACGGTATCTATCTAGGCGGTATTATAGGGAAAAGAGGGAAAAGAGAAAATTGAAAGTTGAAGAATTCACATATGAAACTTTTAAACGAAAAATTTTGCGAAAATATCTTACATAATCGATTCTTTCTATGCGGTACGTGTGCGAGTAGGTATGTACTTTTGCAAATTTAAAAACAATTTTGTATGTGTAATCATTTTCTCATAATAATTTAAAAAAATAAATTTTATAATCAATTTTTCACCTTACAGCTTATACAAAAGGTGCAAATTATGCATATACACATTACATGTAAGGTATGTAATTGGTAATATTCATTCAGTATAACGCATGTAGGTACAAGGTACCTACATATAATCATCTAAAAAATTGTATTTTAAAATTAAAAAGAAATGCTAATAGAAAGAAAAACTTTGTGTAACTCATTCATATTATACACGTACGCATACACAATCATTCTCACTAGAAACTATACAGTCGACTATCACACACTACACTACACCGATTTGTCTTCTTCTGATTTTATTATAAGAAGCATAAAAAAATTTTTTTTTCTTCCTTTTCTTTCCATTTTATTTTTTCATCTTTACATATTATAAAAGATACAGGATATACAAGAGTATAATATGGTGTACGTATTTATTAAAATAAAAAATAAATGACAGTTTCAAAAGCAATTAACTGATAAGAGTTTTAAACGTTCATAAAAGCAATTTTCTTATTTACGGTATGTAACTATTCGCTTTATATAAACCATACCACCATATACCTACTCGTACGTACATTATACAATTTATTCACATATACACACACATACATGTCTAAAATGTTTGTATATTTTCTTTTATGGGGTGGGTGTATATGTATACACGTATCATATCGTATCGCATCTCTTGTATATTACAAAAAAAAAAAAAAGTAGTGCTTAGAATAAAAGAAAAGATAATTATCTGTGTATATTCATTTATAATATATGCTTTGTGATTTTCTTCTGGCAAAAGTTGTTTGTAAATATTTAAAGTTAGACATAAAAAATAAATATGTACATATAAATAGAAAATAAAATAAAAATAAAAATAAATATTGAATGACACATGTGTATTGCATCTCATCCCATATACTATTACATTTATACTTATGCGCATCTACTCCATTTATGATACACTATTATACACATAAGCCCATATATGCATATATAAAGCACATAAATATCTTTATTTTTGTGTGCATTATTACTCTATGTTTTTGTTGGTGTACTGTAATTTTCTTATTTAAAAGAGGAACATTTAATTTTTTGTTTGTATTTTTGTTCCATTAAATTTCAATTTAAATTTTAACTTTGATAATATAAAGATAAATGTTACTGTGTATTGTGAGAGAAATTTGAAATGAAATAAAATTACTTAGGTACTCTGTACTAGAATAGAATTTATGTATTCGATTTCTGTCATCATAACATAAAGATTTTTGCCACAAAAATTTATTAGTTGATTATGATGTGATGTGTAATTTTTCTAATTTTCTATAAGGACTAAAATCAAAAGTAGTTTCTTTACATGATGAAAGAGCTATGAATTAAAATAGTCTTTCAAACTAGTATTTATTTACAAATGGTCTGTTGAAATATGTAATTCGTCATGATATTATTAGCACTAATTAGTCGATATTTTTGCATTTTAAGTTCAATTTTATAGACTAGACTAGATATATACAGTATATTTAACTGAAATACTTCTTTGGTCTTTGACTTTTCAAACCGACATTATTTTAGTTGTAAGACCAAAAGTTTGAGATCAAACATACATGCATATTCAGTGGTATCGTGGTATACATTATTGAATTATGAAATATTACTTCAACAGAAAATTTGATCTTCGCCTTCTCCAACTCTTCTCTATAATCAAAGCTCTGCATTTGGGTGCAGCTTTCATCTATAGTGAAACCGTAAAACGTAAAACCTAAACCGAAATAATTTCTAGACTCAGAGAAAAGAGTATATACTAACATTACATTTGTACCAATAGTTCAAATAAGATTGGAACCATAGAGCTGTTAGTAAAAAGACAAAATCAATTACATGCCAGAGTTTAAAACTTACTCATTGGAGTAACCTAATGATTCTTCATTTACCTAGTGTCTGAGCACTAATATCACGGTCAAATGGTATGCCGCAAAACCATAGTGCTAATGCAATTAGGTCTGTAAATGGTATAACGAGGTCATTCATATACTCCTCCAAGTAACTGCAAAAGTTCAAAACTTAACATTCTTCAAATTTCAAAATTTTACGATTAAATTTGTACATACATACATACATACAGAAGTAAGTACCTTGTATGAGTGTTATCTGAAAGTTTTTATATACAAAATTTTCAATCCAAAATTGAAACGTCAATCCAGACATTTTATTAGCAATTTTTCTTTATGCCAAATAATATTCCATGGTAATCTCTAATAGTTTATTACTTCTAAAAAGTTTATAATTTCGACAAATAATTTGTGTCGCGGTAACATACAATTCTTTTTAAATTTTTCGAAGAAAAGACGTGCATTTGTTAAAGCCTCTAATGGCATCTACTATTGCCAAAAAAAAAGAGGAAAAAAAAATAAATTCAAATAAAACACAAAATACTCGTACATCTTTCACGGATGTATACAAAAGTAGTACATATTTCTTACAAAATCACAAATAAACCGTGTGTGTATAAGCACCTGAGTATTTTTCTTTCAAAAATTTCAAAATATTTCAAATCCATTCCCATTGTATGTAGTACAAGCACCACGATATTGTATACTTCTACATATGGCATTATTATGGCATTAGAATGTAACATAATCGTGTGTGAGCGTTGAATTTTGGCTATACATGAATGTATGCACAGTACATTAGATGATTTTTCTTTAAATGGAATATAAAGTTATCGTTATTGTGATGGTGGCTTGTAAAATTTGTACATATTTATGTATACGAAACTATAAGCATTGATTTTCAATTCTGTATCTTTTAGACAACAAAATAAAGACACACATAATACGTTCAATATTTATGTGCATTTAATGTGTGTATACTACCAACCAAAGTATGTGTACGTATGTAGAATGAGTATAGATTTAGCATAAATCATAATAAGTACTAAACAGATTTTATTAGACTCACGAGTGTTTTAAAATGCAATCATGTACAAATAGTAAGACTACACAGGCATAGATATGCATTATGTGCTGATGTATAAGGAATATAGCAAAATACAAAATAGTCTTGCATCTCATTATTTGCAATATTTAATGTTTTATATATTCTTCAGCTAACATACTTTTACGTTAAATGTACATTACATTGCAATTTTGCAGTTTTTTTTTTGTTATTTACAAAAAAATTTCAATAATAAATTGTGTATGTAATTGAAAATTGAAATGAAAAAATTACTTACCAATACTATTATCACACGTAAAATAATAAATATATCGCAAACAGAATGCAACAAAAAAAAGAAAAGAAAACGAAGCATTATGAATCAAACTATACACCAACGTACTCGTACATCCATTCTGTACATACAATAATCAGCAGATAGATAAAGAGGTTAAAAATCGTCATTAGTTAGCTACTCATTTTTTTTTTTTTTTTCAATTTCGTGCTACTTGAAAATTTGAAAAATATCACGTCGTAAATTTTTTGCATAAAAATCGTTGTCATTTGTGCAATTTTAAAATATTTAAAAAGTTGAAAAATATAATTTTTGTTTATTGCAAAAATAATGCATAAATATGTACACGTTTTAGATAAAAAAATTCCTCTCTAAAAATTATGGCTTTTCCGCAATTTTAATTGCAAAAATTAGTAGAACTACTTACTTATGTGTAAATTAAACGTACTGACGTATTGTGTTCATGAAATCAGAATGATGTGCTACCTACATTCCGTTCAACGGTTTAGAGGTCAACATTCAATTAGTAATTGCCGATAGTTTATTATGCAACACATAATACCGATTTAGATCAAACAAAAATTTGACACACACAAACATATTTACAGTTCGTACTGAACGATTTTGCGAGCAGTTCTGATGGGAAATTTTGGTTGTGAAATCTATGACAGTTTTGATCATACGATTCTCAGACTTGATAACTTTAATCTATGACTGTTCAACATTCAAATCGTCATTTTGAAAAGCTACCGGAAAAATGTCAATAAATGGACAACCTTAATGGACATGAATGTATGTAAAAATTCAGAGAAGAAAAAATTGTTTCAGATTGTTGATACCTATTTTCGTGTTAACATAATATTTATCACATAATTAAGCATTTTGTATGTAAAATTAAATATGTGTGTATACATATGCGATTGTGTATTGTAATATGAAATACTCGTATAATTTATGATGAATGAATGAATATGTTCTGTGTGTAGGTGTGATACGTAATTAAAAGTACAAAATAAAAATCTAGGGTTAATGAGCATCCTGATTAAAATTAAAATATGACAAAAGAATAAATGAACAAAACATACAAAAAAAAAGTTTGAAAAAAAAAAAACAAAGAAAAATAAAATAAAATCAAAAAAATTTTTTTATTTACTCGCATGTACATAAATTTAATGAATTTTATCATCAATGAAAAAATGTGTAATAACAACAACAATAAAAAAAAATCTATAATAATGACAATAATACTATTTTTATAATAATTAATTTAATATTTAAAATAAAAAACAGGGCTGGATTTATATCTATAAGCAAAATAATCAGTTGCTTTTAAAGTGTCTAGGGAAATGGGGATCATTGTTTTTCATATCAGTTTTCAGTTTTCGAAATTCACTTTCGATCATATTTACAAAATAATAAAAGCGATAATAAATTTGTTGTGTGATGTACGAGGGTCATCACTAATCACTAATCTCTCTGCCAATATCTATTGTTTTCCAAATTCGACTAGATCTACTGGAAAAAAATTAACCAAAAAGTGATGAAATTACTGCGAGTAACAGCCATCGCACAGTTTCCGTGACAACCTACAGCGTATACAGTAATTAAATGTGACTTTTACCGTTGAACTTTAAGCTGTCGCTGTCGCTGTCGCCCAAATAGATTCTATTCTATTTTTCAGTGGCAACGAGCCATTCATGACCTGGATTTTGCATACTAGATACTAGTAATCTATTCGCAAGAAGCATGTAAAATTCGTATATATTTTACGCTGCAGTTGCGCCCGAATTGTGCGAACTTTCGACGTTACGATGCAGTTGTCTCCAGAATTGTGCGATGGCTGTAAGTAGAAATACTTAAATGGAAAAATACAGCAGAGATCAACAATTATAATCCAAGCCATCCTAAGGAAGACTGGTTCTAAAATTTAGTGGAAATCATAGGGAGAAGAAATAAACTGACCCTTTCGAATATTTATGTTAGACATCTTTCTCGAAACGAACAGATTGATGACGATAAAAGCAACGAGTGAAGGATTTTCGATTGAGAACATGAAATGTGTAAGGACAAAAAAATTGAAATAATATAAGGTTGATATAATAAATCCTTCACAGAGAACCAGACCAGTAATAGGTCGCCCAAGAGTAATAATGATGTGATAATGTCTCCAAAGAATTAAACCGATATTAGGTTGGTTATAGTACCGGAAAGAGATGACTGAAAGAACTGGATAATCAGACAGCAAGGCGTCAAGTCCTCTCATTATAAAAGAAAATTTATACAAGGAACGCTAAAAGTATTTGAAGGTGTTAGTTCGGCCCTGTTTAAATTACATACCGACTTATGTATGCACAAACATTTACAATTGGAATTATATTATCGCGCGTATACTATACCTTTAAAATTGAAATTTAATCAACACCTTATTCATTTCATGTAGTACTTGTTTTAATTCATTTTTAATATGTTATTGTTTCCTTTTTTAATAAATACATTTTTTGCAAATTTAATATCTACGTTACATTATTATTCATACCTGATACATAATAATATATCCTTTTATTATATTTGTGAAAATTTTTTTTTGTTTTTCATTTAATTTTTTTATTTATTTATTTTTTTTCTATTTGTTAATGTATGTATTTTATTATTATTTTAATATGAACATTTTGTAAAATTAATTAATTTTTAACTTAATCAAACTGTGAATTCATTCATTAATTATGTATGCAATGTTTTTTACACAATACAATATTCAGGCATTTACAATTTACTACATTTATTATATGTATTCTTATGTATGTATATTGTACAGTAAGCCTACACCCTATACTTACGTATTGATATAAGTGCAATATATTATAACAATACTTTACCTTTGGTATGATTATAAAACAATAAGACAATACAAAATTTGTAAAAGTTCAAAAAATACCAAAGCTATGTAATAATTAAATGATACCACATTAATGGTATATCTATATATGTAGGTTGGTATACATGTATCTACTATTATTATGAATTCATAAGGCCGTTTTCACACACAGCGGTTTTTGCCGGACGAAAACCGCTTTAAAAATCACTGCATACAGAACTGCATGTATTTGAACGAAGAGTTTTCACACACGACGGAAGCGGTAGCGGCATGCCGCATCTAGCAGCCGATCCGCTTCTTAATCAAACATACCTCAACTTAATATGACGGTTTAGTTTGATTCGCGTATGATAAGAAAATTTTCAGTGTTACTGCCAGTAATCTTCAACCAACAAACGTGTTTGACAGCTGCTTCAAACAGTGTGTGTGTGAAAAAGAAGATATGAGCAGATATTATAGAAGGTTTGAATGAAAATGAAATTTGTGAATTTGTTCTCAGCATACTTTGTTTGAACATTCATTCATACGCGGTTTATATCGTCGTGTGTAAAAGCTATTGACGGATCGCAATTTTAGAAGCGGTTTTCGTCCGGCAAAAACCGCTGTGTGTGAAAACGGCCTAATTTTTTTTTTAAAAAAATTTAAGAGTATGTACACGATATTCAACTGAACACACATACCATCAGTTTATATCAATTAAATTTTTATTTATCAATAAATTAAAATTATTAAGAACAAAGAGAAAATATAAAATTATTATGAGTTCTTTTTTTGTTTATTTTTTCTTTATTGATTTTATAAATTAAATGAATGCGACGTTTAAATTTATACAAATTAATTAGTTAAATTTTAAAAAAGGAAAATTTATTGAAGACTGATTAAGCTTAAAACCAAAAAAACAATTTTGTAAATTTTCGAATAATTTATAAATTTTCTTCTAAAGTGCGTGGATGTATTTCTCATTGAATATTATCAAAAATCATATATACTAGGAAGATATCTTACGCCATACAAAATTGTTTGTATGAAGTATGAATTGTACTAGGGTACTAATATCAGTACCCAAGCTTTAAAATGAAGTTGAGCGGCGTCGTTCAACTTGAAGTTTTCATATTCAAACTTTATGTTATAGCATGCTATGCTGTGGATATGTTGTATACGTTATATTATGTATGAATCATAACTTATTCAATCAAACGGATCGAACAAAAAATGTAGAAGAAAGAAGAAGAACGTGATATAAGGAATATGTACATACCTACGAAGTACTGTATAGTGAATAATAGTGAATAAAACATATCCACAGCATAGCATGCTATACTATAACCAAAAATCATGTGGTATAGGATTTTTGGTAATATCAATGCATACATTTGAATTATTGACTGTATAAAAGTTGTACGTCCGTACGTCTTATCAGTCTTATTCAAACATTCATGCAACCTATAGCAGAGCGTTCAAACGCGAAAACTTCAAGTTGAGCGCCATGCAATTCCAACTTCATTTTAAAGCTTGGTACTGATATTGAAATTTATTTTTTCATATTTTTTCCATATAAATATTTTTGTATGGCATAAGATATCTTCTATACTATATGATTTTTGATATTATGTACACAAGCAAAATATTAAAATAGATACATATAAATACGAGGGTAGAGTAAAAAATTCTCAAACTAATCAGACTAACTTTAGGAAAATATGAACAAATTTTTTTGAAAAATGAATATTTATTTTTCAAAATATCGTATTATTCCAACTTAACACAATCAGTACAGCGATATTCAAAGTTTTTAATGCTTTTGGTACAGGATGATTTGTCAAACTCTCCCAAATATGCATTTGTTCCTGCTTCAAATTTATCATCTGATATAAACCTGTTCCCTGGAAACCATTTTTTTTATAGTATGAAAACTGGTTGAAGGCATTTCGACAATAAATTTTGATAAGCATAGTCAAGATTGGGAGCAAATTTGTACGATAGTTTCAAATAATTTTAGCTGAATGAATGTTGATGAGTGAGCTGTTATATTTTATTATTTTTTAAGGAACACTGCACCCATCTATTCTCATATTCTCTACAATTTCGTCTCATATTTTTTGAAGTGATGACAAGATTAAAACTGCATTATGAATTTTATCGACAGTTTCATCTGCTGTTGTTGCTATTTGTCAACTTGCAGAATATTCATCATCTATGATTGGTTTTCTCAGTTCAGTTTTTCTCGGTCAGTTACGACGAAGCAAATTCATCAGGTGTTGAATTCAAGTATTTCGTTTTTGGTTTCTGAAAGAATTAAACCTTCCATTACCAAACATTTTAAGTATGACCGAGCATAGTTCATTATTATTATCAAATTTGAAGAAATATTGAAAACTTGTTTATTTCAAATCACTATAGAAAATTACATGATTAACGAAAATGTCTGAAATTTCAACGAAATGTCCTACAAAGTGTTGTAGTTTTCGAATACTGATTCAATAGCGAACTACTTATTTTACCCTCGTACATATATGAAAGTATAAACATTTCTATGCGGTGTATTGTACATAATATGGTAATGTGGTTCATTGCTTATTAAAATTTTAATACGAGTGTATATTATCAAAGATACTATAAAATTACTATAAAATTAAGATACTATAAAATTGTATTTCTAGTATCTTTGATATTATATAAAGTCATATTATATAATAATCAAAATAAAAGCATATACATAATGTCTTACATAATGTAGACGTATGTACATTAGAAATAATTAAAACCTCTCTATTATTATATACCAATATTATTATAATTTTTATTACTATGATCATTATTTATAATGGTCTAATAATAGATTTTCCTGTTTATATTTTATGTAAGTAAGTATGTGTACCCACATACATATATTAGGTATATTAATATTGCTCAATTAAGCATCATATACATATGAAAATATGTATATTCCTTCAATTTAAATGCAAATAAAATTTATTATTTTATACACCCATACCTATAAAATATTCATATATATATACATATGTATGTATCTACGTTCAATTCAAGAATATAAATTTATTTAAATGCATATATGTATACATATACGATAACAATATATATGTACATATATGAATTATATTATGTACATCACTTTAAATTGAACGTCTAATTAACATGCAATTATAAAATTGAACTTTGATAAGGATGATGAATGCATATGCATATCTATATATTATCACATGAACATTATATGTATATGTGTACATATGTAAGAAAATTTAAATTATGTGTATATACTTAGGTACGTAAATATTATACAATTTGTATATTAATTTCCAATATTTTGTAACATATTTTTACTATTTAATTAAATAAATATTCAATTTAAATGATTAAATAACAATTTTGAAATGAACGATTATGGATCTTATATAAATTGTATGTACAAAGGTAATCGTATTTATGTGTAATCGTGTATCGTATATAATAATATCGTAAATTATGTATGATACAAATAATATACATTATGTAATTCTATATGCGTTTATATACTAATGCACAAACATACGCTCATTTTGTGTTGGATGAAGTATAACTAATATAACACCATTCGAGTATAGAATACGCATAAATTCTATATCTTGTATGAGAGAGAGATGTTATTTATTTTTCTCGAAATCTTCCTACATTTAGTGTGATACTGAGGAAATGAAATACTCAATGAAAGACAAATCTAACATACAACCTGGCCTCATAGTATAAATCAGCGTCTAATCTGTCAGGGAAACCAATAGCAAGCATTTTTTATCACTGAAAAATGAGAACAAATTCCTTACGTATAACAAACCATGCACTCGTATTTTGATTCAAGAGAAAAATTCATTCCCTCTTTATACTTGCTCTGCATTACACACAACAAGAATACAAGAAAAAGAGATAGTAAGTAGTAGAAACGAGGTTATTGGCATCTAACTATAGTACGGTACGATATACGAGTACGAAAATCATATACCTTGCATATACCATGCACTCGTATTTTCATTCATTTTCTTTTTATGCTTGCTCTTCACTACTCACCATAAGAAGTTTTGGAAAAACAGTAAGTGATAGTAAGTAGTGCTACTGGCAGGTAACTACAGTAAATTCAATATACGAATACGCTAGTAATACCTCACACATCATATACATTCATACTTTGATTTAGCAATTTCAGCACAATTTATAATAATTTGTTTCTTTTAAATTTCCACAAAATTAGAAAAAAAAAAACGAGAAAAATTAATTAATTAAAATAAAGTTTTATGAAAACAAAAAAACAAAAACCTGATGCAATTTAATTTAATGAAATTGTTAGTCTGCCTTACAATTATGTTGCTTTTCGTATATATTATGTATATGTACCTTATACCTTATTGATACTCGTGAACTAACAACTAAGTACATACACTTACATACTAAATACATAAACTGGTAATATAATGATGTACATCCTTTTTTCATTTTTTACCCAATAATATTTAAAAGCAAAAAAGTTCATCGTTCCTAAGTGGAAAAGTTTTCATTCAAACGATGCACAAGCATCACTTTTTACAATGAATAAAATTTGTTTTTTTGTTTTAGTTTTTTTGTGTTAATCAATCATTCTATATATTGCTAACAAATATATTTATAACTTTTATTTTAATTGGGCATAAAGAAGTTTGTTAATTTTAATAATTTTTGTTTTAATGTTGATCTTTTTCTCTTATATGTATTTTTTTTTATTTTTCACAATTTTCATTATCTTCATCACTTCAGTGCTAGGATCATTTAATAGTTATTTCATCAAGGAAGATTTTAATGCATCAGAGTAAATAAAGTAAGGTTATGAAAAAAAAATGTTTTGCCATAACTACAATTACGTACAATTTTTTTTTTTTTTTTTGATTTGTAAATTGATGTAAAGCTACAAATTCTCAAGAGTTCATCGTCTGTATTCTCTATTTTTATGAATTATTTTCTCTTATCATTTCCAGAATAAATTCATCTAATAGTTAGGCAATATACTTTTGACGTGAACTGATGTGCAACCAAACAAACAGGTTTTTCTTGAAATGAAAGCAAAACTTTTATACAGAGTGGGCTTTTTAATACAAGAAAATTTTAATAATTTTAAACAGAAGATGTGACTTCAATCTTTTAGGAGAATCTAAATTGGACGCAACTTTTAAACTATGCTACAACGATGTTTAAGATGTAAATCATATATATACGCATGCAGATTGGATCAAAAATGTTTTAGGACACACGTTTAAACATTAACAATATTAACAAATATACAAAAATAGCTTAGTTGTTAGGACATACAGACACGTTTATTTTAAATAATAAAATTAATTAATTTCAGTTTATAATTAATGAAAACACATTTGAAAATATATAAATCGGTATATAAAATTCATATTTTTATTCCATATACAGCGAGCGTCAAAATTTAATGAACAAGCCAAAAATTGATGCCTTGAATTTATCTTAAAGAAAATTATATTCCTAACCTACAATAATAAACGACAATTAACAAGTTTGTGTGGTGCAGCAGTGCAACATGTGACAAATACTTACAACGAAGAAGACACTACTTTTACTTATCATACATTGGAGAGGAAAATACTATAAGCTTTTTAATTATCCAAAAGTGCCATTGCTGATTACATTGAAAAGGCTACAACGAGCTGATGGACTTATGTAGAGAGGGACAACACAAGACCGCCGGATGATGTCAAGTGATCGACTGAAAAACCACAAAAACGACGATACCCAAAAATAATTGTATGTAAGCAACTGAAAGACGATATCCAAAGGTATAGATTCAAATTGAGAAAAGCTTTTCAGGTGGACCGAGTCCAAATTGAACTGTAGCGCCATAGGATGGATGATGGGTGGATGAATTACATTATTTTTTACATATGCACTATGTGAACAACTAACAAAAAATTAAAAGAAAAAAATGAAATATTGTACTGTTTACTTTAATTTTTGATCCCCACTGTAATTTGATGTACTTACATACAAATCAAAATCAAATTGTAGAAAGAAATATAATTATTGAAATTAAAAATTATTATATCAGCAGCAGCGGCAACAGCACGTGTAATAAAATCGGTATGAAAGTACATAAATGTACATTCAATCACAGCAAAACTACGAGAAAAAATATAAAAAAATTTACTTAGATACTCGTACGTACATACGCGTACATATAACAGTGCGCTGGATGTAATTGTACATACGACTATTATGTGAGTACTTAAGCTTATTGAAAATTATTATTAATCATAAAATGTTGCTTGTGCTATGTAATTATTGACATGCAACTTATTTTTTATTTTGATTATGTTTTTTGTTCATTTATATTTATATATATATATTTTTTTTTTCAATTTTGAAAAATGAAAACCTTGAACTCGAATATTAAATAATAAATCAGTGTTTAATGTAACTAAAATGTATAACATTTTCTTATGTGCACATGCATATACATACTTATGTACACGTACGTATATTTTATTTTTTGTGAATAAGCTTTTTACATATATCCATACGTACAAACACACGTCAATTAATGTTTTTGTTGTATATACTTTCGTTCATTATAACTGAAATCCAATCTTATTATAATTATTTCGAATTGATAAGTAAAAAAAAAACGCAATGGCGACTTTTACCTTTTGCTTTTTAATCAAATTTTTATTACACAAGTCATTCGAAAATTATTAGTGTTACGTGTTCGTTAAATTTCTTTTATTAATAATTTTGTCAATTGTTTTTTTTTTCCTTTCCGATTCTCCTTTACAATTCAATACTTATTTCTATAGCTTTACATTATGAATAAATAATTTCGCGTAATTTAAAAATCGATTCAATAAATAATTGAAAAAAATATACAAGTAATATATAATGTGTGACATTCTAGGCAATTTATTTTTCCTGTACTTTTGTATCGAATGTGAGTGCATAGTACAATATGTACATATACGTATACATTGTATAATAAATTGTAAGTATATCTGATTGAAATTAGAAAAATATTTTTTATTATTTTGATTTTTTTTCTGAAATAAAACGAAATAAAAGTGTTTCATAATAATTGTAGAAAAAATATTGGAAAAAAAAACTATCTATTATCAAAAAGGAAATTGATGCACGAATAGATACGAATATTTTTTAATGCATGTTTAGTTTTAACCTCGAAAATTGTATAATGATGTGATATAAATAAATAATTTACATCACATGTAGTACGTGAGCCAAGACAACACTGTAATTCTGTAATACACTCATACTCATGTCATGTACATATACTAACACTGTACACACAAGCATACACACACACATGAACAAAATTTTCATTAAGTAGACATTTTTGTAATATTGCACAGTAGATATATATTTTATAATTCTTTTTTTAGAATTTTATTTTTTTTTTTCAAAGATTTGATTTTCTGATTCGCATTTAAATTCTTATCAGAAAAAACTAATCAGTCATTCACACATAAAACACACACACACACAAATTTTTGTCTGGAATTTTTTGTATTCAATTCACAGATTTACGACCCAAACACACACACACACTCCTATAAAAATTTCTGATTAATACTAATTGGAAATAATTTTTTTGTCTCGTTATTTTTTTTTATTTGAAATTATCTTATCCAAATACATTTTTAATGATTACATAGTCCATTAGTATTTACTCAAAAATGTAATAATTATAGTAGCATGTAACGGCGGACAAAATAAAAATGTAAGCTATAATTTATTTACAGAATTACCGTGTAAATAATTAAATAATGATGTCATCCAGCCAGTGTAATTTTTTTATACAACATTTTCGAGTATGCATCAATCATAAATAATATGCAAAATGTTTTTTGATGAACAATGAATTTTGTCATCTGTATAAATCTTAAAGTCTGTCATAGCCTGTCTCAAGCAAAATGGGAAACAGTCAAGCCAAGATAAGATCCACCTGATGGGTTAATAAGATCAATATCCTAGGACTCAGGCTCATTAGGGAGTAGATCCAATATGGATACTTAAGTTGAAATGAAATCGCAACATGTTTGGGAGAATTTCATCCTACAAGTTGTTTGCTGGCAAAACAACTTGTAACGAAAATCTGTCTCTAAGGCTATAAGACTGTTGATGTTGATGTTCAGCTTTAGCAATTTGTTTATGAATTGTAAAGCTCTTTAACATTTTTTGATCTTTACAACTTTTCTAATGAAAAATTTCTATTAGAAAATTACCCAATTCCCAATGCAATACATTGTGGTCGAAGAGAAAAACTTGCTGGTTAAGTGGGTGGATTACTAAAGTGCTAACCAAAAAGTTCGGAGTTCAATTCAAGTTCCCTTATAGCCTAGAAGCCTAGCTAGATATTAAAAGTATTTCATTCTTTTTAATGACACATCTTTCAGTTTTACATGAAAATTATCTGTTGTCGAATTTCTTTCGTTTACTTAAACTTCCGATCATTTTCAATTCAAATCGCTCGCATAATGATTTTCCTATTTTTTTTTTTCCTGTTAATCAGATCAGACAAGCTTCATTCAAATCATTTCTCCAGAAATTAAAATTAATCACACCTTTGCATTTTTACATATTATATATTATGGACACAGTCACACAGTTCATGTATTCTAGTATTTATCAAAAAAAATTATCAGAAAAAAATTTTTTGACAAAAAAAAATATTAAACAATAGAGAAAAACTGAAATTTTTTGTCCAATTTTCATTTATACAAACTCATGCAAAAATGAAACGAATCAAAAGAAAGAAAAAAACATCAAATTATGACCGTATGCTAAATTGTTAATGTTCAACTTATATGATCGTTATGAGTGTTTACAAGCGTAGATACATATTTTTTTAACTTAAAAAAACAATTTTTCCTATTTTTTTTTTTTTGATGTTATAGTCATGGTTTGTTGTCAAGTAGAAAATTATTATTATCAACATTTTTATTTGGTGTTCATGGTATTGTTTTTTTATAATTTTGAATTTTATGAACGAAAAAAACAAACCACAAATCATGAATGTTTGAGCTTTTATAATTTTATTTATTGTTTTTTTTTTCATTATTATTATGGGGAGTATACTTTCTCCAATATTGGCATACAAAAACAACAAATAATGAAATTAGAAAAAAAATTACAGTGAAAATAAAAGCAAAGCAAAAGAAAGAAAAAAAACACAATATGTATTTTCTGATTATAGTACATAATTATTTCGGGAATGACAAATTCTAACTGCTTACATATTGTTCAATTTGTTTTTTTTATTATTTTTTGCCTTTGTTTAATATTCAATCACTAAGTAAGTAGGTAGTACTGTGTGGTGTATGATGGGTATGTAAAAAGAAAATTTAACATGAGATTTTCATTTCATATATGAAGCGTAATAATTTCCCGAAAATAAATAAAATAAAAAAAAAAACAAATCTAAAATAAAGTGATAAAATTATTTTAGTTTTTACTTTTTTTTTTTTTGTTTATTTTGGTTTTTTCCTTTTTTATCTGTAATTTATTGATGAAAATAATTTGAAAAACGAATAAAATGAATACAAATTATACATAAAATACAAATTCATGAAAATGTTTTCCGTCATTTATTCTATTAACCAGCCGCATACGTGCATGAATATTCGAGTGTTTGGCATGTGATGTAATGTTGATCAGAGTAGTAGAAAGAAATATTTTGTTGATCAGAATTAAAAATACCAAAATGAAAACGAAAAATACATATTATCTAAATATTATGTCTACGATACGCATAGCTTTACACACGTAATAATAATGAAATTAATCTTGACGTGACCAAAAAAAGTATGATCGTGTCGTGTCTATCCACGAACGACTATAATAATAAATACAAGAAATGAAATATGAAGAAAATATTAAAATTTTGTTTTTGTCATCATTTTATTATAAAATATTTGCGACAGACGAAAAGGCATATTTTTTAAAATTGTTCACAGAATTTAATTTTATGTACGAAAACAAAACATATTATTTAACACTAATGTTTCATAATGATTCCGATATATCGAATCTGAATTCGCTTACAGAAGAACTTAATGAGTGATGATCAGCATGATCACTTTATTTTTAATTTTTAAATTTTCACACATTATCATAATCATAGGGTGCGTTCAGTTCCACGCAGCGATGTAAAATTTTCCATCGCTGCAATAATTTCTCTTACTGAACGGCTTCGCTGCATAATCGTTACTTTGCAGCGATGTAAATATTTTGCAGCTGAAAAAAAATTCGCTTTAAAAGTCATCGTAAACAAATTTTGACATATAAAAAAATATATATATGTATATATATGTATATATTTTTTTTATATTTTGACATAACAATAGACGAAGCCAACTATCAACTCAAATAAATGCCTGACATTTAATAGAAACTTAATTTAGCGTGGGGATATTAGCAGACTTTTACTTTAAATTAAGTTAATGAAATTTCACTCTGATGTTTTATTAAAAACCAAAATGTTTAGATTATCTGTGATTAGCAGGAACAAAATGTCAATAAATCGCAACAAATGTCTCAAGTACTGTACTTGAAACAAGGCATACACGTGGTAGGATTTAAAGGGCGAAAGTTAGCTGCATCACTCTGTCAGTTTATTTTTTTCTTTTTACCACAACAATTCAAAAAAATTTTAATTATTTTCGTATGAAAGTTCAAATGTTCTCCGAATAACTGCCATACAATTTAATAAAATCTCAAAGAATATCACATTCAATTAGGATACTTTTGTAGACTAAAGGCGTAGTCATGATAAGCCCGTTCCTTCCCGTCCCGTTCCGTTCAGACACGTTTCAAAACATACCTGTTATAATAAAACGGAACGTTATACGAGTATAGTAAATTTGAAAGCTAATATTGAAAATTTATATGGAAACAGATTATGTTATCCGTAAAATGTTGAAATTTGTTCAACTTCAACGTTTCGTACCGTTCCGTTCCGTCAATCGTAACATGGAAATGTCACGTCCGTTCGTCAATATAAATAACATGGAAATGTCAAATATCCAACTTTTTTCTTTTTACGGAACGGAACGGAACGCGCTTATCGTGACTATACGCTCTAAAAGTAAAACTAAAGTCCGAAAATATTTCATAAATTTCCATTTGTAATATGTTGGAGCCTTGTTGGAGTGTAAGTGTATGTATAAAATTTGAATGAAATAAAGACAACGGTTATTTTTTACATGTAATCTATTTTTTTCTTTTCAGTATGTAAATAATAATATTCAAGAATTTATTTTACACAGGCAATTCTATTTTGGGTAACCTGTATTACTGAGTTGTAGACTCTATACTATTAGATTCGCGACTCCACATATTTACATTCTCTCTACAAATATGTGCGGTAGGGTAGGTACGTAAATAATTTGTATTTTGTAGTAGAAATAGTAGTAAAAGTTATAGATATATGTAGAGAAGAATTAAGTAGTATGTACGAGTACGAGTAGTATATAATGTTAGGTAGATATACAAAATATAAATGCCTTTTTATACTTCTTAACTTCTTCATTCAAATCTATTCACGTGAAAATTTTATGCATAAATAAGAAATAAATTCTATATTCTATACTTTGTTGTGTATGTGTATGTATATGTGAGTTATATATACAAGTAGATATTATGTATAGATACTGTGGAATAGCGGTGAAGTTTATTGAGGCTCATCGTCTCATTCACCTTATAAGTACAATTATTTAGGTCTAAACCGCTAGATTTATAAACTAATATACAATATTGTGTTGTTATATTCCTATGTACATTTTCATTTTTATCATATATATGTGTGTATAGTGTAGCTATCTATATTTAGTATACAAAACTGTTGTGTGCATAAACAAAAATTAATAATAATGAAAAAGTTAAGGTACCTACCTATATTATATTGTATGAGTTATGATCGTAAATTACCTGTCTAATAACTTTTTATACGTATGTATATCCATATTATAAAGAAAATTATTATTCAAACATACTCATACAAATACTCTTTTAAACATACATATATACATATTTTTACTACTACATAAATTACATTTACCATTATTTTTACCTTGTACACATACAGAAACTCTTTTGTCTGTAAATTTCGTATATTAAATGCAGACACAATATAAAGCACCATATAGTCGTTTATTATAGAGACATTAAGAAAATTTTGTATATAAATACACATAAATATATAGGTCAAATAAGAAAAAATTAAAAAGAAAATATTATGTGTGTGTAAGGTATACACTAATGAGATTATCTTTTTAACTTTATTATTTTATTTTTTCAGGGAAAATAAATAGCGAAAGTATGAAATACCTATGTATGTATATAAAAATAAATAAGTATGTATAAATAGATAAATAAATTACAATACAAATTACAATTAAACTATGAATTATAACTTTAAATATACATATCTGCTTGCATACTAATAGCTAATAGTGTAGACACACAGAATTCTTTATTAAGTTTTAAGTAGTTTAATTTGTAACTAAATTCAAATCAATTTATATCAACTTTTTTTTTTATAATTTCCAAAAATGTTTATTCAAAAAAAATGTTAATTGTTATTTCTTTGTTGCAGATGCAAAGAAATCACTTGACTGGCCCATTTAGAGCTGTAGTGCTATTAAAGAAGAAAATGTTCTTTGACAGAGTTGACATAAAAATATTTGAAGTTTTACCATAATTTTGACTTGTGAGAGAACACGCAGCCAGAATAAGCAGATATACATCTTTCAATACACACTCCAAAAGCTGCAGAGATACTTAATTCAGAAACGCAGACCGTCTCTCATTATCTCTACAAATTCCCAACCTTAGCCAAAACTAGACTCAAGGCTTTCAGCCTTGTTGTTTGCGTTTGACATTTAGTTCGATGGTTCATACTATAACTAATTCGATAATCAACTAGATTTTTGCATGGTTACGAACTAAAATTCAAAACAGAAAACCATTCGACTTATATCTGGATGTTATCATCTGTACGAGTTGGTTGCTAGTACGATGTGTCTGTATTATAAAAACTATAAATATAGTATAGCAACTATTTTATTTATATCAGCTTCTACATAGATACATAATGTATTTATTCATACTTGTATTTTGAACTTATTTAAGCATTAACCGTATGAAATATTTAGTGCGGCAATTGTGTACACGCATTGTTTTGTTTTTGATTATTTCATATCTGTTCGCATTTACTATATTCATGCATTTATAAAATTAATATCATAAATGACTTAAATATACGTATATTATACATATTACTTACAAAAGACTCACATATTATATACTCTCATCATACATTCAATGTATGTGAGATAATAATTAAAAGATAGGTGTTTGTAATTTTTTTTTTTTGATAAAATTGAAATAACACATGCATATTCTCATCCACATTCCTATGTTACAGTACTCGTATACCAAAATATTCAATCAAAATCAAAATTTTTCAAAAACAAAAATTATTCCATTCAGAATTTAGAGATTAATGTTTTAGAGATTAATTTTAACTTAAAATGTTTTGTGTGTTTTTTTTTTTCAAACTTATTTTAATATTACATATATGAAAAACAAATTACCTGTGTTCCTTTCACGTGAGCAAAGTACTTAAAAATCAGTTTGGTTTAATACTTCACTAAATTTTAATGTGTGAACTGCTCAAACAATTTTTCAAAAGTAGTTCACTCGTACGCTCGTACTTTGTAAGTAGTTACGTTATTTCTTTCTACCAGATGTCTTTTTAGTTTCAGATTATCCAACAGATGGAAATTGACAGTTTAGGTTAGATTTCTTGGTATAAACAAATATCATATGAAGTGTTTTATATAAATCTTTTCAAATTTAAAGTAAAATAATTTTAAGGTTATCTTTTGCTTCACTTGTCAAATTTATTTATGTTCCTTTGAGTCATTGCTAAAATAATTGCTTAGAAGTACTTCGCTCACGTGAAAGGAACACAGCTATTATGTACTTACATTACCAAATAATTATACAAAAAAACAACAACAACAGCAACAACATAATACCGACAACAACAATACGACGAGATGTTTTTGTTCACATTCATTTGTTGTTTAACACTTTTATCTTTATCGTATTGTCTTCTTTTTCAATTTTATTTTATTTTATTTATTTTTTTTTTTTCATTATTTCTCTCTTTTTGTGTAGTAAAGAATTATGTTGTAATTAGTGATGAGTCTGTATGTTTTTTTATTTCTCTGAATCATGAATTTGAATCATGTTTTTTTTATATTTTTACAAATCGAGTAATTAAGACGAAAGTATACTTAATGACGAGAAAAGAAGACTGTTATTTTTTAATGTTTTTATTTCAAATACAAGGAAAAAAGAAATTACTCGTATATACAAAATTAAAGACATGAAGAAAAACATTGTTTTATTTCAGTTTTTATTCTTTGAAGAAAAGGTGAAAAAGAATTTATTGATTATGGATGGTATATAGTGCCAGTATATAGGGTACACACATGCAGACGAAAATGGAGTAATGAATATGGCTATAATGACTATGGCATATAGACAATTTAATGAAACGCTTAATTTATTAAATTGAAAAGACTTAATTAGGAAAAGATTAACTCACCGGCAGATCTTTAAACAATTCCATTACCAGTAAAATTTGAAAAAGTAAGCCGGAAGGTATGAAGAGTAGCTGATAGACCCAAATTTTGATGGACTGTAAATTGATAGACATTGAAAATGTAGATATGCTTTATAGTAGTTCGGAATTGAAACAATTGGAAAATATGCTAGGGAAAGCCAAGGCTCAAGAGAAGAAAGAACTGTATAGTGCCTCTGTGTATGGTATTGCATAAAATAGATGTCTCTGTATTATAAAAGAAAAAAATAAAATTTATCATTTTTCTTCAATAATTATGGGGAAATTGTAATATTGAAAAAATTCTGAGTTCAATAAAAATATGCAAAATTTTACCAGAATATTGTTCAAATACGATGTTTTTGACATTTGAACGAACAAAAATTATGTCGATAATTTATGAAAAAATTTTATTTAATCTTTCTCTATAGTGCATCTCTTTAGTTCTAGGACAGCTACAGAATAATAAAAGACATATATTGATTTGATGTACACGCAGCATGTATACCAACCAGATAACGGTTTATATAAATACTTAATGTAATGTAGTTTGTATTATTGTTTGGAAGAACGCGTTGCATACATTTTTAAGCTTTTTAGTAGCTAAGCGTTATATTATGTACATATGTATGTACAGAAGTTTTGATGGTTTGCATGTGAATGATATGTTTGTGCATATATATACACGTATACATACATATGTATATACAGAAAATTGTTAAAAACGCGAATACGTAACATACTGGCATGTATGCCTCATGAAAAATTTAATATAATCAATGCTGTACATTATACGGCTACTATTTAATTTTTATATTATTTATGATGAATATACTTGCTAGCGGAAATCTAATTCGTGACTTCCACGGTAAAAAACAAAAGAATAAAATATATACAAGAGTATTTATGTGTGTTTATGGTACACTTTATGTACAAAATACTCGTGTATGTGATAAAGTGAATAATGCATGCATATAATTTTATACATTAACACCATATCATAGTTACACAATAAAGTTTACTACAATCCTATATATACGTATATGTAACGAATAATATATGTACTTTACATACTCGTATATATTTACACAATTATGTATGTGGATAATTTGTATGACGTGTGACCTATCTAAAGTATTACATTTTATTTAATTATAAATCAATCAATAATTTAGATTTTCCGTTTTCATTTTTCAACTACCATATTTCACAGCATTTTATATATTTTAGGGATGATTAGTTACTTCATAAAAGAAAAAAAAGGTAATTTATTTCAAAGAAATTTACTATCGAAGAAATATTAAATTTAATAAATATTTTATTTTTTTCAATAATTTAAGGTTCACTTTCAATGTTTCAATATACCTATAACCGTTTTAATATATGAATACGTATCACGCATATGTAGCATATGTACTCATGTTTTCATTCATAATAAAAATTGATTCTTTTTCATATTTTCTCTGTACTACACACACCATAAAAAATATACAAGAAAGAGGAAGATAAAGAGGCAGTAAATACTAGTAATGAGGTTATTGGCAGCTAGCTATAGTACGACATGCGAGTACGATTCTAGTAGTTTGCAAACCATTTACTCGTATTTTCATTCATTTATTTCTGCTTTCTTTATTCTTGCTTTACTCTACACTACACACCATGGGAAGTACACAAGAAGTAGGAGAAGACAGTAAGTATCAATGAAGCAATTGACACCATCTATACGAGTACGCTCATAGTATCTATAACAAAACAAGCACTCGTATATTGATTCATAAGAAAAATTCATTTATACACCATTAGAAGTATATACGAGAAACAGGAAGAAACAGAATGTATGTAGTAGTAATGGGGTTATTGGTATCTATTTAACTATAACACGATATACGGTATCTACATATAATAACTTGCATATCATGTAATCGGACTTTCATTCGTAAATAAGTAAATAACTAAATAATGAAAAAAGTTCATTTTCTCTTCTTAAGTTTATTGACAGATAAATATGAATGTTAGATAGATCAATTCGACAGTTAAGCTAAAGGACCAAAGGTAAGAAATTTTTTAATTTTTATTAATTGATTTTAATATCGCCATCTACTTTCAACCACAAATTAGATGATTTTACATCATTTGGGGAACAAAAACATTTTATTTCGTTAGTAATGTCTCTCTTTCCTGAATCATTATCACATTTTTTCACTTTACATTTCACCATTTTTTAAATATATTGAAGTATTTATATAATAAGTTATAAAATAAATTATAAAATTATTTTCAAAAATTATATGTAGAGTGAACGGGGAGAATATTATATGAGCATCATGAATTTACTTAAATAATCATGATCATAACATGTAGCAGTATATAATTATTCAATTGAAATTATTGTGGTACGGTTACGCAGATAAAATAAATTAGTAGACGTAAGTGTGAATATACAAAGTTAAATTATTACGCTATTTTATATGTTACAATTTGTATTACAATAGAAAAATTTTAAATGATTCATATTTCATGTGCACCAAGCATGCGCACATGATTTACTAGCAGAATTTTTTAGATTTAAAGTTTTCACATTTCAAAATGTATGCGCATCTATGCATGATTTCTTATGAGTAATGATTATTTAATTAATAAACACAATTTCATCCCAATATATCGTCCCCTTTTAGAAGTTTTAGAGATACGTATGTATAGTGTAATTCGATCAGTATGAGGTCAGTGTCCTCAGACAACTTCTCTCTCAGAAGCATATCATCTCAGTTCGTAGAAAATTCCAACGAACCAAAAAGACTAATTATAATTTTGACAAGACCTCTGTGAGCTTTGTTAGACATTCTGTCGGTATCTTCTCCTCTTCTAGACTAGATTTTACATTTATAATCTTTCAACACATCTCCATATTGGTTGGCTACGTGCCTTCTAAAACAAAGTCAGTGCTCTCTGTTGTAATAATGGTTACTGCCCTGAGAATTTTAAACACCAAAATTTCGTCTCCTATCCGATGTGCTCGTACTGTGTAGTACAATATCACGAACAGTGTAGTGTAAATTTCTTCAAATACAAATACAAATCATAGTTTATAAATTAAAAATACATATAGTGAATTATTTTGTTTTTCAATATTTTTTTTTTTAATATAATTTCATTCACTGTAAAATTACATTATTTTTGTGGTCATCCAAAAATAAAAAAAACACCAACAAAAATGGTATTTGTCTCTAAAAGCTGAATTATGATCTTTAAATCTAATGTACATTCATGTATGCACATATACATTCAAAATGTGTTGTTTTCTCATATAGTATGTATACGTAGTCATACGTTTGTTTATACTCGTATGCATAATATTAGTATACGAGTACATGAGTGCTGTTGCTGTTGTGTACTTTTAAATCAAATATAAATTGAACACTCAATTAGAAGATGACTTTTTGAGGTTATCAATGTTAATTCATTAATACTACATACTTACTGTACACTGCATATATGTGATGATTTAATGAATACCCAACACTATGTACGTTTATAGCATTAAATGTGATTATTCTTGATCAAATTATAAATGACGAAAAAAAAAAATTGTTTATTTATTTATTTAGTAATTTTCTTTTTTTTTTTTTTTTTGAAATTATCTTCATTTCATTTTCATATAATGTCTTTATTATCAATTTTTTTCTCTTCTCTTCTCAGTAAAGTTAATAATATCTGTATGTTTGTGTATTTTTTTTTTTTTTAATTTTTATTTTTGTTTAATTTATTTTGGTATTTTGGTTTTGTTGATTTTAGAATGATTTTTAGTTTTTCATAGGTGCATACACTGACCCACAAAATAAATTTGGACACTATTGATTTTTAAGAACTTATATTGATTTTTCCGTTTAATTTCTATAAGTAAAAAAAAATTATTTCAAACAGTTAAACATGGAGATGAGGTTGTATGAGTTATCATCCCAAAATAATGGGTAATTTTCATATTTTAAAAGCAAGTAGGTAATTAATTTATAAAGACAACAACTTTAGAGTACTTACTTTGTCTCTACTCATGTTTGTAACTTATACAGCTGCTGTGTGTGTGTAACTATGCCCTAAAGTTATAAAGATACATACATCTTCACTATAGATCCATTTAAATCTCATATAGAGTACATCTATGCATATGTGGTTATTTTTAAATACAAATTAAATACAGAAAATAAATGGTAATGTAATTTTTCATCAGAAAGTTGTTTTAATTGAATGATATTTTGAGAAATTGTTAAAAGTTGTGAAGATCAAAGAGATATTTTGTGCCAAAAACAACATATATGACAATTATTGATTTTTTCAGATCTCTTTAGTTTTGCATTACTATGTAATAATGATACTCCATTAACTATAATAATTCCGAGATTTTTTATTTTATTTTCGCAGCATAAATGTGTCCAAATACTTTTTTGAGTTAGTATATTTTTTAATTTTGGTTTGTGTGATAAAATTAAAAAACAAAGTACAGCTAATTAATAATATTTGTGTATGCAATATGAAAATAAAAATAATATTTTTTTACTTTGTACTTTTAATTAAATCCAATAGAAAACTATAATATTATGTACTCGTATGTATACAAATACTTTTACTATATATGTACTTATATGATTACTATATCTGTATATACAATAATTTATTTATCCATATATGTGGTACGGTATGGTAAAAAATAGATTATTGTAAAATAATATATGAAAATTTCTGTATTGTATAACATGTTTTTGTCATTTTAAATATTAAAATACTTATAATAAAATATATATATAGGCACGTAAATAAATGTATATACATATGTGAAAATGTATACAATCTGTTAATAATATTTTCACCTTGGATATCATTTTACCACTGAAAAACCTTGTAATAGAAGTCATGCAAATTAAGTGCAATACCCAATGTAATAATATATGATGTATATGTATGTACATGTATGTTTTTGTTTTCTTTTTTTTTTTGCAACATATTATAATTACATACCAACAAATATTATTCTAAATTAATATAAATGATGTGTACATGTACATATATGAAGATAAATATCATACATATTAACACATTAGATATAAATGCATGCATGTAGTACATTATATACATGTATACGAGTACGAACATATACTATGTACTAGTATTTATTGTATAAACCAACTTTTTATTTCATTTTAAAGGTCATCTTCAAGAAAACCAATTTTAAATTATTATTTTTTTTACTGCATATACTTAAATACTCTGATATTCGTACAACTTTTGATGAAAAAATTTAAAATAAAATCGCTGAAAAGAAAATACAATATACTAGACTAGTACCTAGTACATAATGTACATTGAAGCTTACATGTGTGTGTTCGTGTAAAATTGATAATTTTCACATATAGTTATCATCATTAAAAAATTGGCACAAATATCAATTCATTGAAAAATTAAATCGATTCAGTGTAACAGATACAGAACAACATCATCATCAGATTCATTTTAGCAGATCTACTCATGGAATAACTTTACAACAGAATCATTATTCTGGTATACTCAATTCTTTTTAAAAATTCCAGAACTTCTACCAAATTGAATACATACTCAGTCCATTATGGTACCACCGTTCAGTAATTCTGTCAGATAAAGGTGTGTATCAATAATCAACTTGGCGGGAATAGCGCTCTGGTTGGGGTTCAAACTCAGTCAGAACGTCAAACGTGCCAGTCCAACACCTGCAAACAATCTAGATATTTAAGCCCCATTCAAAGCTTAAATAAAAAATCGTTAAATCCCAACTATAATCGACATACCTGACATAGCAAACATAAGAAAAAATAACGAATGTTAAAACGTAACATTTGGTTAACTATAATTAACATAGATAACATACTAAATATAAGCAATACGAATTTCACAAAATGAGCTTTTTGCTTATGTTACTTATGTCATGTACGCTCTCGATCGTACTGCTTATGTCGAGCTTATGTTAAACGAATTTTTAACGAATGTCAGTAATGTCAATTATAGTTGAGCTCATTGATTTGGCTGTGTTCGTAGCACGACATATGTCAAAGCTTATGTCAGGTATGTCATGTCGATTATAGTTCCCACTTTAACCTTTTACCATTCAAATCGAACTTTCAAAAACTCATTGATTCCATCCAATAGTATAAATCTATTGCAACAAATTTTATATTTAAAATAAAATGGTAATGGGATGCACAGACGACAGGAGTATGAAAGTGTACCAGTACCAGTAGATACATACTAAAATAAAGCACCTAGCATATAAATTTCACTGTGTATTGTACACGTATTTAACATTAAAAATCATCATCTATGTGCATATATTTAATAATATTTTTAGAATGACACAAAAATACTAAAGAGAAAATTTATTGAAAGAATTTTTCTTCATTATCTATTTTTCTATTTTTTGATTTTCATTTCTCACACATTTTTTTTTTATTTTTATAAAATGTCAAATTATTATAGATACAAAAATTATGTACATAATGTACGTAAGTATAGGTATATTCTATAGTCAATCTCTATATAGTGTTATTAACTCAACATTAATAGAATTTTTATAGTAGGCGTTAGCCGTTTCCAAAAATAGTTGACACCTTTAACATATAAAAAGTTCATACATACATACATATATGCACACTCACTATATGCATGTAGTATATATAATTTTTGTTTTTTGTTTTCGAATTCGAAATTTTATAAAATAGAAAATATAGTGAATTGATGATAAAATATATCACTGACATCGAGAAACCACCCTTCTCTCCATATCTCTCTATATTATGTACTTTTTTTTAATCTAATTGTATGCATACCTATACATACAAACTAATTTATATTTACGTACATATACATGCATAATCTAATATTAATTAAATGTTTAATGAATCTATATATGTATGTACACATTCGAATCGATAGATGAATAAAAACTAGACAGATGTTGTGTCAAAAGTGTAACGACTTATTCGTTCAAAATTTATTTATTTTTTCGATACAAAAATAGATATAAATTTTTTTGGTTATAAATAAATTTTTAATAACTCAGAATTAGACATTTACAATTCAAAAAAAAAAAAAAAAAAATTAAGAAAAAAATATTTAAGAAAAAAAAATGAATGTACATATGATAGATGATGCATACTTCATTCCCGTATAGGTATAGGTGTATGAGTATACGTAATAAATACATTTACAAATTAGATAAATATGTATTACATATTATTATGTACAACATTATGTATAATTAATGTGTCGTGTCATATCGTATCGCCATATAATATATAGTATACTCGTAAGTATGATACACATCGCACTTTCAAGAATTTTAATTGAAAAATTAACTTTAACAGATTTTTGAATTTGTTTCAAAAATTAATAGAATACATGATGATGATGATGATGATAATTATATGATGATTAGTATACGTTCAAGTTTATATATTAAGATTCGCATAGTAATATTAAGTATAGATATACATATATGGGATGTACATTACATACGTACATGGTAAATAGTAATGGTAATTTCTAAATTTAAGTATGAAAATGAAAAAAAAATACCTCCTAAACTAAGTATATGTAGGACGTTAATGTGGATACGACTTTGATCATCATTAAAAGCATTTATCATCCTAAAGAATACTACTCCTTTCAGTTAATTCGAAGAATATTTTTAAATTCTCTTTATCGTAATTATAACAACGATTTAATTAAAAAACTTTTTTTTACCAATCATTTGTACAAAAAATGGATCCCTTTCAATAGTATTTTTATACTTTTATTTTTCAGAAAATTAATTCATTCAGCTCTGTTTATATGTTTATTTTATTCTCTTTCCTAATTTTTTTATTTTGAAATTAAAATTCACATTTTATTTAGTTATTCAAATCATCTATACATACATATATAATAGACGTTAAATTTAAGTATATAATGTGAGTATATTTCGAGTAGTTACGTACATATATTCAAATATGTATTACAAATTCACAAAAAAATTCACATATGTAACAATTTAAGTTAAATATATATACTTGTATTACATAAAATTACTTATGCATCATATGTCACAGTAGTACATTACATTACATTACATGAGGATTTAATATACTGTATCGGTATAGTATAACGAAAAATACATATTATTATTCAAAATAAGAAAAACATTTGAATTTATAATGAAACATCTGGGTCCATTTCAAAAAAAAAAAGATATGTGACATGTCAACAACAACAATAATAATCATAATAATAATAATAATGAACTGTATGCTATGCTGTTAAACATTAAAATTTTGCACGTTCCATATAACACTCATGTATGATATATAGGAAGGAGTTACATAAGTATATATGTACGAACTTCTATATACAGACACATACATACATATAATCATTCTCGTATATAACGTATGTATATAAATGTATGTTTTTCTTTTATAATAAGAAAATCTGATAATTTTCTCATTTTCATTTTAATAAAAACACATAACAACAAACACTAACAAACGAATAATTTTAGTTAAAAAATAAAAATACCAAACGTAATAAGGAAAATAAAAATAAATTTGTGATTTTTAGTATATACAAGAAATTGTAAAATTAAATACATACATCATATGATGCTCGTATATAGCGTATTATATACCGTAGATAAAATGTGGATACAAAACTGTCAGTCTAACAGAGTACTGATGTTATTGAATAGAGTGGAGTGTATGGAGAGAGGGTGATAATATATGTGAAAGTAGAGTACGATGTAATATTGTAAAATGACAAAAGGAAAAAAATATATATATAAACGATTTCATATTATAATGACGATGACAATGATGATGATGATGACAATAATTTGTTCCGCTATTATGTTTTTCCTTCAGAAACCACCTGTTACATTCAAAAATACTCTTAAATACTTGAATATATACTTATCTTGTTATATGTAAACAGTGTAGAGCAGAGTAATCATCACACAACAACAGAGCTAAATAATATAATATGATATGTAATGTTATTGATAATTTATTTGTTTGTAGGTTTGTATCTACATTATTTATTTTTTATCTTGTTTCATTAAAAAATGTGTTTACCACCAGAATGTATTTAGATAATGATGAATACACTATACAGTATATCCCACAATAAACTATCATTTATAAGTCAGTGAATTTGAAGAATTATATTTAAAAAAAAAAAATTGTATCTATAGGTATATCTATAGGGACTATAGCTATAACAAAAAGTATGTATATTACCACCTCTACTGCTACTTTTCAATTGTTCTACACACATCATGTATAATAATATTTACATGAATTACAACAGTTTGCATATACGCCACAACACTCATAATCTTGTAGTATTCACGTCATGCATTTACAAATTGATTGTAAACATAATCATTTTTGTAAATATTTTTATTTTTTTTGTCATGAATTTTTGTCAAATTCTCTATAACTGTTATCCCTATACAAGAAAAACATAAAATAAATAAAAACAGAAGAATAAAAAATTATTGAATGTATATACAACATACCTTTAGTGCATTATTGTTGTTTGTTGTTTGTTAGGGGGGAGGGTATGAAACCAGAGCACTCAGACATAATGCTGTCCATTGTACTCGAAGTGCCCCGTCTAGTCAAACTTCTTCGTTGCTCTTAAGCAAGACCCTAAATAGACGTGACGGGACGAAAGAAATTAAACGAACGTAAATACTCGTTTCGTCAGTTTGACAATTTGCCCCAAATAGAAACGATTCGAAACGAATAAAATTGTGTATAAGTATTGAGTAGAAACGAATAGAAATGTGTATGAAACGAGTAGAAACGATAAAATGTACGACCGCTACGGCACTATCCGTTTCGTCTCGTTTCGTCTATTTGACATTTAAACTTATCGAAATTGAACGAACGTAAGAACACGTCCATTTAGGCTAGTTCTATGTACCACAGTACTATCGTAGGTATCGTTTCGTTTCGTTTCATTTCGTCACGTCTATTTAGGTTATAGCTTTAGGTAACGAAGGAGTTCCACTCGACTTTCAGGCCCAATTTGTTTGGGTCTAATGACATCAGTGCCGAAAATGCGCATTCTAAATGGAGGAGAAGGCCAGGCACTCACACTTTAGTGTATTACATAGGAGATTTGTCTTTTAAAAGTCAAAAGTCACTTTACTAATTAAATTCAGAAGATTTGCTTAACATTCTAATAGTATATGTACATAATTCTCCTATAATATAGGTATGTGTACGTATGTATATTCAAATGTCGAATTATATAGCCACAAATTTGATCTACAATTTATTAGGTGTGTTATATGCGATATAAAATGTACAAAATGTATGCATAAATGTAATATACGAATTGATATTATTATTATTATTTATACTTGATAAAAAATTTATTTACATAGAGATATTATGTTTTACTATGGCCATGGCAACATATGTGATATTTGTGTATGCTTATAATATTTACACTGAAGTTTAGCACACATTGTTAAAAGGAAAAAAGTATAAATTTGCAAAAAAAAAAAATATATGTATATACTCATTCCATTATACACCCCCTTTACAAGTACTCATGTAAACTACATAATGAAGGATATGAGCATTATAAATTGTACAAAATCTGTGTGTGTGTGTGTGTGTGTGTATAAAAATTTTACTGCTAAATTATAAAAAAAAAATGTTTTTCTGTCGTATATATCGTGTTGTATATTTTATGGCTAAACAAAGTAAAAATCTGGGATTTTGTAAATAAATCAATAATTTCAATGATGTACACCATGAATGTAACCATAATCGACCAAAGTCATGTTTACACAGAGATTTAATGGTAGAAGTTTGTTTTTTTTTGTTTTTATTTTCGATTTTTTATTTATTTTTTTTTTGTCCATTTTTTTTTTTTGTGTAAATATAAAGTTCTAAATTTGTCCTATATATAGAGGAAGAAAAATGTTGACATTTTAAATATACAAACAAAATGTGTATGTATATGTGGGTAATTCTAATTCTACTCTAAATCAGATGTGTAAAACATATCACGTATTTATATATGACATGCAAATATTGAATTATTTCTTTAAAGTATGATACTTATGTCCTTTATGCTTTGGTAAGAATATGGAATCAGTTTGATTACAATTAAAATTTTAGTGAAAATTTATAAGAATTTAAGTGCTAAGAAGGAATCACTATTCAACTGCATATTGAATCTGATCCTTAATGTTTGAAATTTTGCAACTCTTCGTATATACATTTTTGATTAAAATTCCAAAAAATTAAACATTTTCTTTACAATTGCTTTGAAATATTTAAAGGCGATAGTGTTATACTCTTGACACACTGCAGAGATAAATCATGGTTATCTCAGTTTTCTGGTTTATCTTTGCGATAACCGACTTCCAGAACTCTGTTAAGTTAACTGATTTTCTAGAACTTAGTTATCTTGTTAACCAAGTTTGAACTCAGTTATCTTTGACGTTTTTGTTATTTTTTTTTGTTTTTATATTATATTTAAACAAACTGTCAAACCAAATTTCAGCTAACATGCTGACTAGATGAAAAGGAATTAGTGTTTGAATTTATCTCGACAGGTGTCGTATGAATACATAAACTAGTTCACTTCAATTTAAATGTGTCTCCGATACCATATTATCGATAAACCGTTTGAGATAACTATGGTTTATCTCTGCAGTGTGTCAATAGTATTATGAAAAAATAGCAAAAATAATATGAAAAAGAATTTACCAAAAATAATTACACAACTATCGTGGTTATTAAAAACTGTTTTACAACAATTAAATGAATACGTTTTAATTTCAGTAAATGGAATATGTATTAAATTCTTATTAAAAATTTATATTATAGTCTCACATTTTTTAACATATTGAAGTCACATGACTGTATATTATGATAATTGTAAACTCATGCATAAATAAAAAAAAAAGGATATTTATAACAAAAATACACAAAAATACATGTCAATTTTAATGAACTTTCTCAAAAAATTCTAAATTCTAAAACGACTTTAAATTGACATTTTGTTTTCGTCTAAAATTTCAAACACATTCTATGATCTTTTTTTATGGAATTACCCTTGTTATTTGCATACATTTATATCTAGAGAAAAATATACAAAAATTCTAATAAATAAATATTTATCTCAGTTCGTATAGAGATAAACGAATCTACAATTCTACATATAATCGTATGTAAATGAAAATGCATAGAATGTATGTATGAATTTTTGTGTTATTTTTATATTTTTGTAAGAATAGTAACCAGGATATATTTGTATGTAAATCCAAAAGTAGAAAATGAAAAACAAAAACCCATGTTTTTTTTTTCTAAAATTGATTTTAAAAAAATTCTTTTTTCTGCAAATTGACAACAATACATTACATGTGTTGTATGCTATCGTGTATTATAATATGCATGGTACTACATTGGTATATACAAATATTCATACACTATACGACAAGTATGTGGACAAGGACAATTTTTAATAAAACCAATATCGAATATGTGTGCACACAAGTATGTTCAAGTACACATTATGTAGATACCCTCTTATACGTACGAATATGTTACATATATGAATTTACATTTATGTGTGTAGTGTGTGTATTATAGTTATGAGGAAGAAAAAATACACATTACATATTATTCTAATTCAATTTATGTGCATAAATTTTACTTACTTTAAAAATAATAATAATAATTTTTGCACCCTATTGCATTTTAATATTCGAAAAATTTATAATTTATTTCGTAAATTTTTTCTTATTTTTTTCTTCCAAGTTCCCAAATTGAGTATAAAAAGAACTACTAAAAATGTCCTTGTTTTTTTTGTATATTATATTTTGTATATATTCATATTAGAGATGTAAATGCTTGTTCGAAATACAACCTTGTTCTCGTTCATTTTCATTTTATTCAAATAAAACTTTGTTTGTAATGTGCAAATTTATTCGAAATATAAAATGCATTCCGTTATTCTACTGACCTTTAAAAGTTCACAATCCATCATTAAATCGAAATATGTTTCTCCTATCGCAATTTATGACAACAAAAAAATTCGATATCATAATTCCTTGTGTATAATTCCTATCTGTGAACTATCACCCAGGCACATATGTAAATAGGATCATCACAGAAAAACTAATAAAAAGTGAAAAACTAATACTGGGATTTATGCACTCGTATCTATACACAACAGTTCTGGATAGATCGAGGGATTTGCGTAAAAATTAATTACCGACACTACTTATGTATCATTGATCCAACTCACTATATTTATTTATCGTTTGTATATTTATTTAATTGAATCCCAGATGTTACTATTTATACGTGTATTCATTAGAATTCATTAGAACGCTTCAAAGAAAAATGATTGAAAATTCTTATGTGGATTAACCAACCCCAACGCTATAGGGACTCGTACATAATGTGCGCTAATATGTAATATCTGTTTATTTCAATGAAATTATTATTTATTTTAATACAGAATACACGCATAATAATAATATGTTAATTACGAGAATAGAAAAAGGGTAGCCGCAAAAAGCAAAGAAAAAGGGAAAATAAATAATAATTGTTCTACACTCGTATATTCTATGAATACAGGAAATTTAAATACACAATATCTAATAAAGTGCACAGTTGCGTATACTATACACAATATTCTGTCCTATTAGTTAGATTGAGTGTAAATTAAATCCGAAAAACACACCTTAAATTCAATTATAATTAATTAATGCTCAGAAAATAAAAAAAGCAAAAAATAAATAAATAATAATCATGCGTTTGTGTATAGAGAATGAGCGAAAAATATCTACACATATGTACATAACATTTATTAAATTGAAGATTAAAGTATGAAATATAAAAATTTGCGGAAACAGTACATACTATATACATAATAACGGATAAAAAATTTTTTATTGAAATATTATATGGTTGAGTTAATTTTCATGCATGAACTTGGACAATGTGGATTATTTTCATAAGCAAGTACAAAGAGTACAGTAAAGTAAAACCTTGTCATTAAAGCATTGTTTCGTGTAATTAACAAGACAGTAGACAATAAGAATATTTAAGATTGGACATTGGAGATGCCGTATTACTCTGTATTACTGTTTTGACCTATATTGAGATCTTTTGTATTTATTCTCTCCATTTGTTGGTCTAAAGAAAGTTCTACAACAGAGTTCGAGATTCCTTTATGAGCTGTAAGTAACCGCCAAATTTCTTAACATGTTGGGAACATTTGATTTTGATGTAGCACAATCTTTTCATGACAACTGTCATGCATTTGCAGAAAACATTTTCTCTCAATAGGATTCTTTTAAATATTCTTCAACTTTTTTTAATTAATCCTGTCGGAAAACTCTTATCTAAAAGGCGTGGTAAACTAACAACTTAGCTCTGTTCAAATTATCAAAATGGTATGAGTAGCGACGCTCTTAAAGACCAAGAAAAAGATTACTATTCTGCCATATTACATCCTCAAATCTTTTCTTTGTGCTTTGCTCTTCATTTAGAGTCCCTATAACTTCCACATAGTTGCTAAAATCCTTTTCAATCAAGACAAAATAAATTCATAAAGTGTATACTGTATACTCTTCACTAAAACACGCACATAAAAAAATGTACAATTTATAAGAAATTGTCATTAAAATACTTGTATCCTTTTACACTTTACTGCGATTTCAAATTTTTACTTTAATTTACATGTCGAAAATGTTTGCAATTATTGTTGAAAATTTATCAAATTTTGTATAAAGGACATCCAACAATTCCATGTTATCTGATATTTTATTTTACTTCTAAATACAAACATAAATATGAACGAGTATATCTACATAACCTAAAAATCAGATGATAATAATAACATTTTTGTTTTGTTATGAATGTACTTACTATATAGCTATATACTTATATTCTGTATAGGTGTAGGTGTAGGTGCTATATATATCCTGTCAAATATCATATGGAATACTCAAAATGAAAAACAAAAAATTCAAACAAAATTTTCAAATGACATTATCCTTTCAACCAACATCTGTTATAGTATACAGAAATTTCTCTAAAAAGGACGAAAATAAAGCTCTTTAACGAAATATATTTAACATACGTTGAAAGTTTTCTGTACACTCGCACACATAGACGAATACAAGAATGTCGAATAGAAAAATGATTTTCAATATACAAACATATTTGTGTACATTTATAGGAAAAAGGATAAAATAGAATAATGTCAGAATTTAACGAAAGGATATTTATGTGTAAATTTATGTAGTATAATGTGTATATTATTATGATATTTTATTTTCTAGGTTAAGAACTTTTCCAACAAACAAAAAAAAAAACAAAATTCTTTCATAATTTTGTATATTTTCTCAAGTATTTTTATTCTTTCCTTTCTTACATTTCCCACAGAAAATGTCAAAAATATATTTTTTATTCTATTCATTCTATATTCTATTCATAAACATACCTTTAAAATTTTTCAGATTGTTTGTTTTGATTCCTTTTATTCCTTTTGCAATTTTTTTGTAGTATTATATACTTCAAAATGAAAAATGATACATACATACAGTAACGTACAAAATTATTTTCTAAAATTAAATTTTTCATTTATGTAAATTGAATAAAAATTTCACATTTTTTTTTTTTTTGTTTCAAATTTAATATTAAAAAATAATTTTTCGGCAAAATTAACTTTTATCATCAATATAATAATGTTGTTTAATGTATCATATATTCATATGCAGTCATCATGAATATGGTATGTATACGTATACATATACTCGTATGCAGTCAAACACGTGAAAAATATTTTTCATTTATTTGATGAGTGATTGTATTTCAATTAATTTTCTTTTTTTTTTAAATAATTTTTCCACATAAAAAGAATAAAAAAAAATGTATATCCTACATTTTAAAATATAAAATCACAAAGTAAAAATAATTTTAATTTTGTATACATTACACTCGTTCGTATATATACATTTATTTGTATTTCATTGTATTAATCACTGTATTATATTACTTATATATTTTTATCTGAATTCTATTGCAAAACACTGAAAAAAACAAAAAAAAAATTAAAAAATAAAAAAATATAATGTAAAATGAATATTAAATTTGATATCACCATAAAAATTGCATAGATTACAAAAAAAAATTTTATAAAATAATAATAAAATTAAAATTGTTGAATTTGTAAAATATAAAATATGCACAATTTTTACATTTTTAATTTTTCATTTAATATATTTTTTATTTTTTTTTTTTTTTCTGTTCATATTTTACATTTTTATCAAATTTCATTCAACAAGAAAAAAAATAATAAAATAAAATTATAAAAACGAATTTGCATGGTAATATCACTCAGTATACACTCTGTACGTACACCACTGTGTATAGTATATTATGTATTGGTATAATATTTCCAGAGGGAGAAATTATATTGAAATTGAATCAATCAATCAAAAAAAAAGGCAAAACAAAACAAAACAATAACAATTTATAATATTCGTTCGTTCGTTATTACTTATATATTTATTATTGTATACACTGTATATTGTACGAGCGATATTTAAATGAGAAACAGTAGTACTATACTACCAACATTTTTAATGTGGAAAATTTTTTTATAATTTTAATTTTAAATTTGTTTGTTTTTTTTTTTTCTTTTTAATAATAATTACACACAATTACACATTAATATATTTATTTTAATTTGAAATATATATATACGTGTATATATATACATATTTGATTACAGTGTATAGGTATATGAGTAATGATGAGAATTTTTACTTGTTGGCGCGTAGGTAGATACGTATAATATTTATTCAAGATATATCATATCACATTTTTATGTGTGTATTGTGTACATAATAAATGCTCGTAAAAATGTACAAATATAGAATCATATGTTTCGTTCACAAATAATATTTTAATACATAATAATTTATTTACATATTTACCTAGACACTATATATGTATATACTCGTATGTTTACGTATATTATCATATGTACATACATACATACATATAAATGTACATTGTATTCTATGTATTTACGTATACTTATATATTTTTCACATCAATTAAATTCTGTCATTATATATTTTTGCTTCTCTTTTCTTTTCTTTATTTTTTTTTTTTTTGATTTTTCTTAAATTT